>LPNX010281819.1:3675-16088 GCA_001517045.1 Pseudotsuga menziesii
CTCTAGCTTTCCTTATGTGCTTTAAAAACTGGAAAAGCAGTCAACAAAGTAGAAAAAGCAGAAGGGCACCTAGGAGGCTAGGAATAAAGCAGATTTGATTCCCAGGACTTTCCAAAGTGCTCCATGAGTCAATAATGGCAAGTTTGACCTCTATGGATAGGAAATTGACAACTTGCACATGGTGGGACTCATGGACTAGGCAAATAAGACAAAATAAATGAAATAATGTCTAAGTGGGTAAATACTATGGGTTTATTATTCTAACATTTTGTGCACTGGGCCCAAGTCCACCAGGTGTCCCTGAATAGTATCTGGAGGTGAACTGCAACTCGCCATAGATCAATGCTCAGGGCTCCGATTGATGAACCATTGATTCCGTTGGATTCATGACGTGGGATTTTAGCTAGGGTGGGGCCTCTCCTTCCTGTACATTTCCCGGTGACCTCCATCTACGGTGGTTTCTGAAGCTAGGGTTTTGCTCAGTAGGGGAAAATGTAGTCATGCCAACGAGGGCCAAAGATGGAAAGCCACATATGGTGAGGATGCAATTGGCATTGCCATATTTCCCATGCCCAAACACACTAGCAGGAGTTGACAGAATTCAAAATTGCCGCTTCGTGAGGTTTTTTACGCATCGGGCCTAAGTCCACCAGGTGTCCCTAAACGGTATCTGGAGGTGACCTGCAACTCTCCATAGATCGATGCTTAGGCCTCCAATCAATGAACCGTCGATTCCGTTGGATTCGTGACATGGGCTTTTAGCTAGGGGAGGCCTCCCCCTCCTGTCTATTTCCCGGTGACATCCATCTACGGTGGCTTCTGAAGCTAGGGTTTTGCTTAGTAGGGGATAATGCAGTCACACCAATGAGGGCCAAAGCTGGAAAGCCATGGATGGTGGGGATGTGGTTGGAATTGTCATATTTCCCATGCCCAAACACACTAGCAAGATTCGACAGAATTCAAAATTGCCACTCCGTGAGGTTTTTTGCGCACCAGGCCCAAGTCCACCAGGTGTCCCTCAATGGTATCTGGAGGTGACCTACAACTCCCATAGATCGATGCTCAAGCCTCTGGTTGATGAACCGTCAATTTCGTTGGATTCGTGATGAGGGATTTTATCTAGGTGGAGCCCTCTCCCTCCTCTCCATTTCCCGATGACCTCCGTCTACGGTGGTTTCTGAAGCTAGGGTTTCACTCACTAGGGGACAATGCAGTCACACCAACAAGGGACACAGCTAGAAATCCATGGATGGTGGGGATGCGGTTGGCATTTCCATATTTCCCATGCCCAAACACACTAGCAGGAGTAGACAGAATTCAAAATTGCCGCTCCGTGAGGTTTTTTGCGCACCGGGCCCAAGTCCACTAGGTGTCCCTGAACAGTATCTGGAGGTGACCTGCAACTCACCATAAATCGATGCTCGAGCCTTCGATCGACGAACCGTTGATTCTGTTGGATCCGTGATGTGGGATTTTAGCTAGGGGGGGGCTCTCCCTTCTGTCCATTACCCAGTGGCCTCCATCTACGATGGTTTCTGAAGCTAGGGTTTCGCTCAGTAGGGACAATCCAGTCACACCAATGAGAGCCAAAGCTGGATAATGCATTTCATGCCAATGAAGGCCAAACTTGGAAAACCCTCTCCCTAACTAGGGTTTATTGTTTAACATGCATGTCCCATTACCATAACCCTACCAAGGAAACCCTATTCCTAACCCTAATCTTATCTTACTGTCACAACTCAATTCAGAATCAATCTAATGTCGAACTGAACTTTTCCAAATCCGATGGACTTATGCTTCAAATCATGTTGATTCATAAATTTGGTTCTTATTCTTTGGATTCTATTGTAGTTCCTTTAATGCTGAGAGATTAGTCATTGGGTGCATGAGTTTTTTTGAATAGTGTTGTTGGTTGTTGATGAAATGTAAAGCATGTATTGCACTTAGTTTTATTAAATTGCACTAGAGCATTGACTTAACTTGTAATTTAATGAATCCAAACTCACAATTTTTAATTAGATATATCCAATTGGTGTGCAAGTAGTGAGTTCATTGAAACCTTGAAATACATTGTATTGCACTTATATTTATTAAATTACATGAGCAAGAACTTTGAATTTAGTGTGCATGTATTGAGATCATTGAAACTTTTAAATATAATAGTTTTTTCTTTTGACATAGTGCATTAATAAGTAATAGATAATCCTCACAAATCAATACAATAGATTGACACAAGAACATGTGGAAACCAAAGAACAAATTCAAAGTGAAATGTATCATTAATTTATAACTGAAATTTCTATTGTGTACATGTCTCCAAAAGTACATATATATCCAAAAGTATAGAAAAGTACATATATATCAAAAAGTGACCAGAAGTACATGTCTCCCCACAACTATCCAAGACTATCCAAGCCACATGTACATGTAAGTGAAATGTCAATGTACATGTCTCCAAAATTACATGTATCCAAAACTGTCCAAGCCACATGTACACATGTATTGATATGTACATATCCCATAAGACACATCAAAACTCAAGCTTCCTCTTGTTCTTTCTTGAGGGTGATCCTGTAGGCACAACTATAGTACCAGTGTGCATCTCTGGATCCTGTAAATTAAATATCAATTGTTAAATTCAATTAACTATGTACTAATACATTAGCTCAATAAAATACCATATCTAAATTAACTCAAAAATTATGAAAATGTTAATGGACATTGCATGAAACAATTGTTCATTAATGGACATCTCACCTCAGTGAGAGACTATGACAAAGGGGATTGGGTTTCTTGTGTAGCAGATGGAGCTGTTGGTTGAACATGAATGATGGTCACATCCATGGTCGAACCAGAGGGGGAAGGACCTGGTGGTGGTGGTGGCTACAATCACCAAATCTTGAAATAGTTAGAAATGTGCATGAATAAACAATAGGCAACAATAAAACACTATGTCTATATCATGTTCAAATAGTTGTACCTCTGTGTGACTTGTTTCCATTGTAGATGCAGCACTGACTGCTACATCAACCATCCCTGCACTGTTTTCAACAGTAAACTCTGGCTCCTGATGTAGTAAACATGCAAATCAAACATTAACAAAATATTTTATGCACTGGATTTCAAGTTAACCAAGAAATATCATCGAAGGATATACAAATTACCATGGTATCAGTATGTCGATGGTCGTGGACAACTTCACTCTTTCTAGGAGTAGGTCATCTCATATACACTTGACCCTTGTTCACATATGGCCTATGAGGAGATACAACTCCAGGAAATGGTCCAAGTGTTTCAGTACCAACCTATAGTCAACAAGAGTTCTTGTAGCTAGACATGCATGATTCAACAAGCATACATGTATTTAAAAAATGACATTTTTTAAATGTTTAAAATGTTTACCTCCATCACTGCTTTCTCTCGTGTAGGATCTGGAATCTGCCCAGATATTTCCTCGGTCGATATGACCATGGATCCTACCTCCATCACTGCTTTCCCCTGTGAAAGATCCAGCATCTGCAAGTTTAATAATTGTAAATATTTGACCATAGATAACATTAGTGAACTAACATGTACAATATGTGGAAATTAACAATTTAACAAGTATTAAAAAACTGAAATTATAAAATGTTTACCTCAGTGTGAGATACAGGATCCGTGGATGGAATGTCTTGCCCCTGTGTAGAGTGTGGGACATGATACTTTGGGGTGTCACTGCCAGCATAAAGCATCAACTGCAAGTTCACAAAATTAATATATTAGCTCAAACTATACATATGTGTACAAAGAGGAAAATAAATGAAGAATTTATTACAATTAACCATATACATACATCACTCAAAAACCCACTGAAGACACCATCTGACGAAAGACCATAGCATGGAAAACCACACGATGTGCACTCGTGAGGCTCAAAAGTAGGATGGGAATGTGCTGATGGTGTTGCACTAGTATATGGTCCTATAGTAGATGGGGGTACTGTATTAGTGGGTGGTACTGCACTAGATGATGGTCCTAAACCATGACGACTTGGTGTATGTACCACACCAGGGACAGATGTCCCTTCCTCACCCATATGCTAAACCATAGTGCTATGGTGAACAATGGCCCGTGCCAAACTCAAAAATTCCTCACGTGTCTGTGGAATAACATGATGTACAGGTGGGACATCTAGCCCAGGCAACTGCCTACGAGGTGCAGGGATAGGGTGATCAACATCTTGAAGCCTGGCATTGGGTCGGTTTTGGGGCATCCCCTCACCGATCCCATGAAACGCCAATATATCAAAATAGTTTACGTGTTTACCCAACACAAATTATGCATACATCTTTCGAAGGAAGTATAAGGGGATTTCCCTGTTGTTGTGTGGTGGCATATCAAAAACCATATACCATCTGTCCATCCAGTTATCAACAAATGGTTGATATGTGCACCACTCAATGGAGATATGTGGCCTATTTTCATTTGGGATTTCCCCCATGCGAGGGTCCCTAAACAATGAAAATATATGCTCTTTGGTGATTTTCAGCTTTTTTATTGCATTGTAGCTAAGCCCATCAGCGTAGTCACGTCTTTTTCTTTCTCTATATGAAGTAATATCATATAGTATGTTGTTTGACAATGTGATAGTCTCAACAATTGCATCCAAAGTGGATGCAAGTGAACGTCGAATCCTATCACCACCACTAAAAGCAGTACTCAGACCTCTCAACTGGGCAAGCTCAATCAATATTTCAGCATTGGGATTTATGGCCGCAACTGCAATAAAAAAATCAATAAGAAAATAATTAGAAACATATACATGGTATATAATGACATCTCTTCAAAATTGAAAATGTAATTTAAGGAAAAATCAATTTACAAGCAATTTAATGGCATTCACTTACATACATTTAAAACATAAAATTAGACATTTAACAATTAAATAATGAGTTTCGTTCAACTTCTTTCTAGAAGTTAAGGCACTTCTTCACCCTCATTGGTGACTTTTACATATATCAATTTTAAAATTATTTTCATTTACAAAATAGATTTAGCACTTCCACAATTTTGTTGTTCTATCAAAGTTTCAAGTTATTTCAATTGGTAAGACATTTTCATACTGTTTTTTTAAGAGTTTTTTGGGGTCAGGCATTTTGTTAAAATAGCCTAGGGTTTACAACCTCTACCATCCACTAAGATGGGGAAGTATTGCTAAATTTCCTGTGCATGTTTTCATGTGAAAAAATCTAGTTCTATCTAAATTATACAATGCCAATACCTTAATACAAGAACTAATAAAAAAATTGAAATCTTTTAAAATTACATCAGTTATTTCTTCAACTATGTTTTTGAATTTTGTTACTCAAAATAAAAGGAAGTTTCTTTCTTCCATTAGTATAAATTACTTGTTATATTGATATTATGATATGTAAACTTTTATATATATAAAAGTAAAGTATTATATAGATTGACATTCTTATATTCCATATAAATTTATGAAACATTTAAACTTATTTGAATTAAACAATATAAAATTTATATAAAAAAGTTCCAAATTCTTTAAAATTATATAAATAGTTTCTGTAGTTATGTTTTTGAATTTTGCTGCTCAAAATCAAACAAAGTTTCTTTGTCCCATTAAAAATTAGCTTGGGAGTTGTTGGATCGATTATTTTATTAAAAAACACAATTATAGGGTAAAAATTGACCAAAAAAAATGCTTTGGGTGATTGAATTACCTTGTTGGATGACAATGCACCAGTGAAATCTCCTCTCCTCAACCTGAATCAGCTCCTACAACAATCCCAAGCACTGATCTCGCTGCAAAACACTCCAATGGCCCTTCAATTTCGCGTTCTTGATTGTTAAAATGGGCCGCGGGTTTCGGGCCTGTGTATTTAATTTTTTTTTATGATTTACAAATCGCGTACACATTTTATAACTACATATCGTGAGCGTGTTTTGTAGTTATATAACGTGTACACGATATGGCTTCCTATCCTACATGTCCCATGACATGTCAGGATCGGGTTGAACCATACCAAGTGCTATGTCACGCTCGGGTTGATGTATTTTTTGGTAACGTGATCTTTTTTTTGAAAACTAGGATTGCATCTTAAAGGTCCCTCATCTTCTTTCACTTGCCCTTTATTATTCAATTGATTTTCTAGCATTTTATCATTTCTATATTCTACATATTCTAATTAAATGTTCCAATATTAATTTAATTTAATGTTTAAGTCGACTCTTTAATTATATAATATTTTGTTTATAACATTAAATTTTTTAATTAATTTTAATTTTTTTTAGTTAATCATTTCTTTATTAAAAATCCTAACTAATTTTAAATTATTTTAGTTAACCATTTCTTTGTTTTCTCCTTTACTCTTTTTAGACCTTCCATCTACATTTTAGTTGTGTTTTTTTTCTTTGTACTTATTATTATTATTATTAGAACTAAACTAACATTGACCATTTTTCTCATTCTCTAACCTTCACTTTTAACAGTAGTATTTACCATCTACCATGTGCAAAGAGGGGTCAAATCCTTATACGTGCAAACCTTTTTTATTGTATATCTCTATTTGGAGAGATGCGCAAACCTATTTTAGTGTATATCTCTATTTGGAGAGGTTTGCAAATGGAGGGATTTGGTCCCTCTTTGCGCATTGTAGATCGAGAGTTTAGATGCCTCTACGATAGTTGTAGTCTAATGAAGCCACATTAAATTTAAGACACGAGCCCACAAACTTAGATTCCATGCTTGAAAACATAGAACCTTGTCTATCTCTGAGCAAGCCGGATGGATAAAGTAATTTTGAAGGCTAAATGGCTTTCATGAGGATACGACACCTAAACTTTCCATGAAGTTGACTAAATATCATTCGGAGATCAGATGATTGAGAATAGATGTACATTGAAGGAGGATTTGGTAGAAGTCACAGGGTTACCTAGAACCAAGGATAGATGGTTTTGTCAAAAGAGGCACAACTCGACAGCAGTAGAATACTTCCTTTTAGAAAGAAAGCATGTGCACATGAATTCCATGAGAATAGAAATGGAGACACTACCAAGACCTTGGAACGAGGTTTCCATATTTTTGAAAAGATGCATCACTTCTGAAGGAAGGTACAAAATTGTTTATATTTATGATTTCTTCCAAGTATCTCATTTGTGTTATGGAATATTGTTGAACATGTCATTTTACCTTGTACGAAATATACAAAATATGGCACATTATATGAAAACATATAGACACCCATTATGATCTATAATCAGCCATGGACTCATTAAACTACTAGTTCAAAGAGCCTTAGCACAGAATAATCAAACATGGGGAACAATTTTTTGTCGGAGCTTGGGTGAATCGAGCACCTACAGTAAGAGGAATTGAAGTAGGATATGTCAAGCAGATCTCCTCATATTCATCTGAGGGGAGGAGCAAAGCATTAGAAGGATTGGGAAATGTTTAGGCAAAAATTTCAGGGGAAGTTGTTGTAGCAACAAACCCGATAGAAGAAATGGCTAGGGTGGTGGTGGTAGGAGAAGAATCTATATTACTCGCAGCTGGAGCAGTTGCAGAAGTAGCGACAATGGAAGATTTAGTAGGAGAAGAAGTTGTAGGGACATAATATTTTCAAAGAATAAACCCTCAATTGTTGAATATTGAATGTTCCTCTGAAATAGGAGGAATCATGATTGAAGAAGAAGAATTTTTTGTAGAAACGGGAGAATTTTATATCCCTTCTACGCCACAAAGAAGAATGAAGATATCATATATTATAGTATAATCATCAAGTCTCACAAAAAGAAGGAGAACCAGAGCATCTTTTGCAGCAGAGGCGAAAAACCTTGAAATTCCCATTTTAAAACCTACACTATGCTATGTAACACAAGAACGAAAGGGTAATGCATTTATGGGACCAACGGATCAACAAGTACCTATTGTAGACCAACCGCAATTGGAAATTTTTCTTTATGAGAATGATTTTTTGAAGGAAGATGTACATGCACTCAGAGAAAAAATACATAGGTGAAAGAAGCATGTAAGAAGTAGGAAATACAAAGTTTGCAGATGTTGGAGGAATTTTCTAATCATTTTGACAACCCACCTATTGTTTCGAAAAGCGTGGACAATGATGAATTATTATGCCCAGAATGTAGGGACTTGTTTAAACTTTCAGGGTACAAAGTTACAAAGATGGAAGTGTCCGCATGGAAATTGGCACACTCAAGCCAAGGGGGAGGTGAGACACCAACGGGAGAATTTAAAATGAAAAAGAGTTGGAGGTGAATGTAACACATGATCAAGAGTTATAGGAATATGAATAAGCATAGCCTCAATGGCCATGGAACGCTAAATTGCTTCCCTCTCGAAGAAATTTAGATAACACTAAATTATTTCCGAACTAGGGTCAACAGTCGAGGGACACATAAATGATCCAGGAGAAATATGAGTAGTCCAAAGGTATGGAAACATTTACAAAACATGATGTTGAAACAAAAGAACCAGCATTCTTAAAATGTGTTGTAGAATAAACAACCCAAATAGAAGTTGTAGAGGTTGAGGTACAAGAGATGAATGTTCTTACACAAGAACCAGTGTTCTTAAAACAAGTTGTTGAAGCAACAATGAAAATGAAAGTTTTTGAAACTCAAGAAGCAACAATGCAAACGGAAGCTGCTGAAAATCAAGAAGCAGCAACACAAATGGAAGCCGGTGAAACTCAAGAATCAACATTACAAATGGAATTTGATGAAACACAAGAAGCAACAACAAAAATTGAATTTGTTGAAACATAGTAACCAAAAATATAAGTGAAAGCTATTGATTTACAAAAAACAACCATATATGAAGGTAATGATGAGATAGAGAGAGAGCTGTCAGTGTTGACGCTGGAATTAAGTAAATGGAAATATCATGCTCAAAAATGTGAGAAAGGAATGATTCCTTTGTATGTGAACAAGAAGTATATTCAAGGACTCAAGGAAAAGTGGGTTGGGGAGCTATTTTTCCAGAAATTTCGTTGGGAGAAGTTACAAGAAGAAGTAAAGGAGTTAAGGAAGTACAAGTCTATGAAAAAGGAAAAAGAAAAAATGGAAACCCTAACTTAATAATTGCTAAGCTGCAAAGCTCCATCACCATCTTACCCTCTGTTTCTCTTTGAATAGATGACTATGTTCAAAAGGAGGGCTTTGAAAGAAGGAATTCAAACCATGAAAACACCTTAATTTTTGGAAACCTTTACTCACAGTGACTTTTTCGAACAGAAACTATTATGTGAATTATACCTTCATGAAATGGCATGTATTATGGACCCTTTGTCTAATTATGTTCTTCACGTAGGGGACATTCATGTGAGGGCGCCCACTTCTTTTGTCACCAACCATATGCACAATGGAATGCTTCTCATACCTCTCACAAGAATGAGGATAATTCCACCTTATGGATTCGCAGTGAATCTTATACCCTTGTGCCCCTAATTGCGATAAATAAAAGACATCTTTTGTCATGTGAAAAGGTTAGTGATTTAATTGCATTTGAGTAGGGATTATCTCTACTTGTGTCAACATGATTTCTAGACATGAGGTTTATTCCTTGAAAGGAAGTAGTTATCGGTCAGAGGTTTCCTCCATATCCTTGAAGGAAAATGATTTGTATTGTTTTGAGAACTTCAAGTATGCCTTGTCTTGAATACCAAGATATGTTAAAAGGATGGAGACATGTGGGCCAATATGGTTGGGTCTAATGTTAGGATTTCTACTCATTTGGTGCCGAGATAGGAAACATGAGAGAATATACAGGTTAACCAAGAAAGAAGAGAGGGATTGTTGGGCCAAACTTGTTGCAATCCATGGATTTTTACAAACATGAGAAAATCCTGAATCTTCCTTCAACCTAAGCCGTTTTCACAGAAAGAGTCTCAAGTCAAACTCAGATTTAGACTAGTTAGAGTTCATTGGATGAGGTCATACAATTGCATAGCTCGGGAGATATGTTAGGGGCCAGAAATGTCCTTTTTCTCTAACCTTATTTTTCCCTTTTTCCTCCCTTTCTCCTCTTGTTTATAACCAAGTCATTACCTTTTCCAAAGAACAAGCATGAACTTCAAAGGTATAATTCATTATTACTCTTTTTCATTAATGCTTGATTTTTCTTAAGGTTATGAACTTTATGTTTAAATTACACTCACTAGTGATTGGATTTATAAGTAAAGTTTAGAATCTCTAGATGTTCTAAGTGTAACAGCTCACTGGACTTGGGAGGTGGAGAATTTCTGGCTGCAGTTTCCTTTTTATGATCTAGTCTATTTTGTTTCTAACACAAGCTTGGATGTACTTCCATGCACCTAGGTGAAACTGCTCGAGCATCTTTCTTCATTAGCTGGAACAGGTTTGACCTTTGAATTATTCATATTAAAAGTTCATTCATGATTATGATGTGATTCCATGTAATGTAATAATGTTGTAATGAATTATATTTGATTTGGTATCCTAAAGATCATAGACCTTCATGGCTTCTCGATACTCGTGGATTTGAACTACTTCATCCCTGTATAAGTATGAACATGCAATGGGAGCAAGGGGGTTGTAAATATTGTAAAAGGATTGTAGCAGGAGGATACCATAATTGTACTTTGATATTTTGAATAAAGGAGTATAAGTTCTCAATATCTTCCTGTTGTAGGTTTCATTAAGCCTTTAACATCATCTTTGTTCGATGGCCAAGGGCCTCCATCTTACAGAGTTGTTGGTCTTAGTAGATGTTGTTGTTTTACTTATTTTTGGCTTGGTGTGGAATATGAGTTGGATGCATTAGTAGACCGTTGCAACAATATTTATTAGATAATTCCATTGTTATACTTCATTTTGGTTTGTTGCAATTTAGTGTGGTGTTGTTGCAGCTGCAACATTTTCCCAAAATTCCAAAAAATTTCGGGACCCTCCTTTTTGCTTAGAGTAGTTTGATTTTCTTCTTCGATTTGATCTAATAATTTTTTCAGAAATATTTTATAATGCTTGGATTGATATACCACTTGTTTTGATTCTTCTTCTAATGCTTGGAATAATCCACTGCTTATTCAAGCTTTATCGTTGCTTTTAAATGTGTTTTCAGCATGTTTGAATTGGAAGTTTATTTGGTTGGTACTCTCGCCGTTGCGGAAGGAATAACAAGTCTTGGCTTCAACGTTCTCTCCAATACGCTTCTCTCAATCAGCTGATTTCTTGGTTTAAATCGGGATGATTTGTTATTTCTTTCTCCGCTATTATGGACGGAAAACTACGAACTATCTCGATTATTGTTTTAACGTGTCAGACCTCGCTTTGTTATTTTCGCTAATTCTTGAGTTTTGGGCTTCCTTCGTTGCTGCTGCATAAAGCTTTATCTGTTGCGGTTGTCTAGTAGTTTTAAGCCCCGACGTTGTGGAAGGTCATGCCCTTTATGACTCTTCCATTGCGGCTGCTAAAAGTGCTATCCTTCTGAGTTTTAGTTGTTTTCTCCTCTGATGAAGACCACTACTACATTTCGATCCAAAATTCGACGGTTTTTTCTGACGACGCGTGGATTTTTTCTTTTAAACGTACCAAAAATCAGAAAGATAATTTTTTTTTTTGAAATGGTGGGCATAAGCATCGCTTAAGCAATGGCTAGGCTTATAAGCGTCGCTTAAGCAACGACTATCCTCCTAAGCGTCGCTTAAGCGACGGTGCTTAAATTGCTCAATCATTTAATCAAATACATTTGAATCCATAAATTGCTCAATCATTCAAGAATCCATAGTTTTGGTCGAGGGAGTGAATTCTACTTGACAAATAAAATACCGTCAACTATTGAGTATGAGTTTGTCTCCTTTTAACATTAATTACATGCCAGACACAACCATGCTAGGAAAAATACTCATGCAATAACAATGCTTCTAATCAATAGGAACCTTTTCCAAGTAAAGTAAGACAACTAGATATGAACTATACACAATAGGCTAGGACCCTTTTTTTCTTTGTTTTTTTTTCAAACAATAGACAGACTGTCTAGAAGAAAACAAACAACACTTCACACATGTAAATCCATTAGAATAGACATAAAACATAACCACATGTGAAATTATGCCAGTTACTAAAGTAAAACAGCTTGTGGGAAACATAGAACAACAACACAAATATGATATAAAATCATGAAGCAATTCAGAAAAAATTGAACTCTTTAGTGTGATAGAGAAATTGTTTAATTCCAATGTGACCGCAATAGACAACAACACAATAAAAGGAAGGGAAATATTTAGGATAAAACACCAACTAATTAACATTGTATCTCTCACTTAACCAAGATATAACAACAATATTTTGGTTCTGCAACAAGAAAAAACAAAATTGAAAAAAAAACTGGACAACTATTTATAATTGAAAAACTTGTTATGGAAACAAGAAAGAAA
>LPNX010281819.1:16430-93173 GCA_001517045.1 Pseudotsuga menziesii
TTATTCTAAGTAGCAAATGAACAAATACAATAGTGGCCTCAGACAATTCTAGCAACTTTGCAAGATGAAACTGGTTTTGAAAATACATAGGGATGCTCATAACAGGAGGGAGAAAGTTGATTTTTTTAAAGCAGAATATCATGCTAGTATCTCAGCTGAAGATTATTGTTTGAAAATTTTCCACACCCATACATCAATAAATGTATTTCCAAATGACACACACACTACATTGGAAACTAATCATATCGATAATTTTGTTTTTAGTAGATAACTTCCCTCAATGTTGCATATCAACATATGTTCAATACCTTCAAGAATGACACTTGTTTGATAGAAATATCTTAGCATAATTTGATCAATCCACTATTCAAGTCCTCAATTGCAAGACCCAAATGGAAATTTTTTTTGTTCTTTGTCTATGTTGACTATTCTAAAGAACAAAATCATTTTTATAGCAACCATGATAACTACTGATTGACCAAATGTATATATAGCATTGTTGGACCCAACAAAAAAGTAACTAGAATAAATAAATAAAACACACATATTTGTGCTACTATCTAAGAAACTATTACAATGATTGTAATATTGCTAGGTGCACAAAAGCTTACTTCTCAAATTCTATATCCAATGTTGTATCAAATCAACCACAAAGAAACCAACCAATAGAATTTTTTTAGGCATAGATCAAACATTTTTACACTACAAGGTAGCAAGAAATGATAATATCTAACATTTGTCATAATGAAGACAAGGAAGTGACCAAACCTTTCCATACTAAGATTCAAATTAAAAATCAAAAGATGAATCTCTGGTTGACTTTGATTATCAACAAAACAAGACACAACTTAGTCGCAACGAAGGGGGGTTGGACTAGCACATGCTTCACATGCCTCCTAGTCCTGACCACACAAAGTTATGGACCCTTTGGAGGTTTCTCTCCTTCCCAAACATTAGCATAAGACACTAAACACATCATCGGGGAACAAAAGGGGATATTCTGCTTTATGAACCATGGGCTCTATGTGAAATTCATTCTTCCTTCCTTCCCGCACTCGCACAGTCTGCAATTGTTCACCTGCACGCTCAATGCCCGAAGTTGGAGCAAGGGTTTGAAGCACAGTTTGCAATTGTTGATCACCTACATGCTCAATGCCCGAAGTTGGAGCAACGGTTTGAAGCACAGTTTGCAATTGGAGCAAGGGTTTGAAGCCTCTTTGTCCTCTGCAACGATATTTTCCTGGGTGTGGGTACGGGTTTGGTTAGAAACAGTTTCCCAATAGCGTGCAGGAAAGAATAAGAGCAGCTATAGGTCACGGAATCGCTGGTGGAGGCAGAGGATTTGGGGTTAGTTTGAAGCCATTGGATCTGCGAGTTTTTGATGGATCATTCTCCCTTTAAGGTATGGCTGGAAAAAACTCTGTAGGATTTAAGGAGTATAATGAATTTGTGTTTAAGCAGTATAAATTAGAAATTGTCTTGATGCATTGCCAATATTGCATTGCCGAGATGGAAGTACTTGTATGTAGTAGGGGAGGGGAGTACTCGTCTATCTAGTCGATGCAAAGCTCTGGTCGATCCATAACCTATAAAATCTGGTCGGTAATGAGAAGCTCTTTCTTCTCAGTTCAGTTTTTAAACCCGCAAAAAAAAAATGAATACTTACAACAAAACCCTTTTCACGCTAGAACAAAAGAACCACCCCCACCTCTATATGATTTGTGAGTAAAAATGGCTCCAACTATTTGACATTTGACAACATCCATAAATCTGTTTCTACAACTTCCATTGTTCAAGTAAATCTAAGATTCAAGTTTATAATATGCAAGTTTGTGAGTTTTATGGGGGACCTCTTTCTGATGTAATCTTGGCTAAGAATTCACCCGAAGAGACACCTTTAGTAGATAACCAAGGTCTGCAGCTCTTAGGGCAGGTTAAAAATGGGTTATGCTGCCCACGGGCAATATTATTCAAGGTTCTTGCAGATGCTGTGGGACTCAGGAGTAAGCTTTTAGTGGTAAGTAATTTTTCCATGGTGATTTTGGTTTAATTTAGTGAGTTAGTGTCATTACTATACAATTGTCACTGGTAGGCATCTTATTTGTTTGAGGTGGGGATATATGGGGATGTACTTTTAGATGAGCAATCAAGTGAGTATTTTTACGATGGCATGAATCTATTTTCAATTAAATTGATTAAAAATGACTAATATGAGGAAACTCGTGGATGCCTTTATCTTTTACTAGGAGATAATCCCATTTTTGAGTGAGTTCATAATTGTCTTCTTTTGGCCTTTTATTCTGGTTTATCCATAAATCAATTTGAAGACATGTGATTAGCTATATTAGATATAAAACTGTGTATTGGTTCTCATTTATTGACTGTCGAGAATGCTTTATACTCAGGGCCTACAACTATGTGAGAGGGGAATTGCGTATGCAGATGCTTAGAAGCATATGTCATTGTTAGTTGGATTAAATTCCATGGAGCTATTAGTTGATGTCATGTGGTCTCCTGGGTAGTTAATACCCTTCTTAATGAGATCTCTTATAATGTACCATATTTCTGGGACTGGAGAAAGTGATTCAGCTGAGAATGATTCATGTGATTCTCCTGTAGAGCCAAATAGTCCAATGTTTGGTTTTTCAGATAAAATGGGCAGTGAAAGGTAATTTTTTGTTGTTTTCCCTGTCTACTTCTCAATAGTTTGTTCTTAAATGCTCTTATATGCACTTCATTTTTAAAAATGTGGTGTTTAGGTTAGTGTCAAATTCATGGTAACATGCCATTATTCTTCTCTGAGACATGCTACATAAGATTTGTTTCTGGGAAACATCTCATCTTATCAAATTGGCTGTATCATAGCTATGGAGTTCTGAAGTGCCAAGCACTTAATCTGACAGATGTTTTGAAGTCTTATCTAGAAAGGTCATAGCCCATCAAATTGTGTCAGAATCCTTTCTTGAAATCTGGTGTTTAATAACAAGGATTATCTGCTGTCATTTCAAATCCATCCCCTTTCTTTGGCTTTTGAGCATTTCAAATATTGGTGCTCATGATGATTGTCTTAGCTCTTGCATATGTGTCCATTGTTGATACAAGAATGGATCTATGTGCTTTCATCACCTTTTTTTAGCAAAGGGCAAGATACGTTAACCTACATATGGGCTTATCTTTCCATATCTGTATACACTTACCTTTGTGTCTGTTTCTGAAATGTGTGGCACACACAGCCCAAAGCAAGAAGAACATAGCCCCCGATATTTATATCCAAGGAAAGGGGAGAATCTCTCTACTCTAGCAGGTCCTTCATTGCCAAACATAAAGTTAAGGCCAGCATAATGCATTGAGGGAAAATTAAGGTGATAATTCCTGAGCCCTGCCTCCTTTCTCTTTCCCACACATACTGCTCACATCTTTAATATGTATTGGTGTTTATATTTATACGATCTGACATTCTTTAGGATGATTTTATTCTTGTATTAAAGAAGCCACAAATTATCATCCATTCATCATCACGTGCTGAGCTCTATACATTTTTTGAATTCAAGCTCAAATATGAGACCTTCATGTTTAGTGACTATAGTTTTTATCAAGTTTTATTGGATGATTACAGTCCATCCCAAAGTGAGCTAGATATTGCAAATAGTTTCTGGCGACGTAGCCGCAGGAAAACCATTGCTGAACAGCAGACAGCTAGTTCCAGGTCAGATTCTAGAAAATCTGTAGTTTTCTTTTGCATTGATATCTGTAAATTTGTACAAATCTGTAGTTTTCTTTTACATTCATATCTATAAATTTGTAGTTGAACTTGCGACAGTTACCTAGATTTAGAACTTTAGGATGTTTGGTTGTGGACTGGATTACTCTTGTAACCCATATTTTTTTTGCACTGTGGAAACTTCTTGTTTGGCTTCAACATTACTAGGTTAATTATGTAGATAGTATAATTTTCAGTAATCAAACATGAACTGTTCAGTTTTTTGCCGTTGGAAATTGGTGAGACCAGTCTTATTCTACATTATATTAGAATTTATCTAGCTATTGACTTACATTTTTGTTTGGAGAAATACTTCTTAAAGTCTCTTTCGTCATTGTTTCTATTGACAATGACTTGTCTTCCGAAAATGTCATTATTTATAGAAGTTGAACTTCCTACACCGTGTTGGAAATTGGGTTATATGTAGTGTTTCCCCTTGCATTTAGAAAACATGTGTCTTATTGACAGGTGATTTTTTTTTTAAAACGCCTACAGACGTCGCTTAATCGACGCTTCTGTAGGTGATTTTTTTTTAAAACATTACAAAACGTCGCTTTGATTAGGATGGAGGCTTATATATTGTGGATCGTATCAAGGAAATAATCAAAGTCAAAGGATACCAGGTAATCCATCATATCCTTATGTGGAAAAGATGGAAAGGTTAAAATGTGTAACTATTTTTCTGTCCTATAAATAAAATATACTTATTATTCATCTTGAAGGAATTATTTGGTTTTGTATTTAATCTTTTTTTAGTGTTAGTCTAATATGTGCAAGAAATCATATGCTTAGAAAATGATCTCTGATAGATATATGAGGATTCGTTATCTCCATCCTGTTATCACATCTATAAAAATATCCAAATTGTACAATTTTCCATAGCTCTCTTTAAGGTTGCTATAATGTGCATGCCCATACTTAGACAAGTATTCTAGGTTCAACTTCCTCTAGTGTGACTGCTTTCATCATGGACTTTATTGATCTTTGTCTCTTTCCTGGTTCAGTGGTGCCATAAATTTTACTCAGAAAATGAGCACTATATAGGTGTATGGTAGAACATAATTGCATTATAAACAACATATCTGCAATATTGGTGAAAATCTGTGCCCAAGAACACTGACATGTTCTTCATTAATTTGGTGACAGGCTTCTTTGTAAATGCCTGAGAGATTGAGATGCTTTTGGGACTTGATTTCATTTTTTTTGTAACTTTATATAAATTTGACATTTGTCAAGGATCTAAATTTTGCAAGCTACTTTTGATGTGATATTTTCCTTTTCCATTCACCTGTGCTTAGGTCGGGCCACACTTCTGAAGTCTCTGTTTTGGGAGATGAACTGCATTATAGTATTGCTCCTTCTAATTCCACTTTCCAACTGAGTCCCTGTCTTGGTCTAAAGCTGTTTACTATTTGGGGTTTAATAAATATCTGGAAATGAGGTTTTAGATGATGGAAGAAGAAAAATGTAGTAAATGTTTCCATTTGAAAATAGTGTACATGAATCAATCCCTTAGTTGTTGAATGGTTTTGTGGATTTCAAGACGATAGTTCTATTTCTGTCCCATTTCTTCTTCGATCTCTTACTCTTGCAAACTCTTGCTTAGTGGCCTCCTCCTTCTTAGTGTATTTCCCTCCTCTACAACGCCCATTCATTCAAAGGAAGGTAGTGGCAGACAAGATTTAATGTTTGGGTCTAATTCAAACAAACTAGAGCCATTTGAGTTTGGCAAACATTTGTTTCACCCAAATTTTTAAGGTTAGAGGTGAACTTTAAAGGAGAGTCTATTGGTCCCTTATTATGGTAATGTAAAGTGTGGAATATAATTGGATATTCTATCATTGAGGTCTAATGTAAGTAATTTAGGGTTGTTAACCTTGACATGGACAACATTTATTGGATTTACATGTGGTCTTTGACCCACATAACAAGGATAGGTTTGAAGATAAGGACTTGTGTGCCTTTTGTGTACCACCTCAACCATGGAAACAAGAAAGTAAAAGAGAAAATGAGCAAAATAATGCATAAAGGATCCAAGTTAGGGAAAATGGAAAAAAATAGTGGGGGTTCAATGTATAATGCACATAAACGATTAAAAAAAAATCAAGGATGTTTCCCTTGACTCACGCTACAGACACAACGGAGTATCACCCCTTGACTCCTATAGTTCCCCCATAATTTTTGTAAAACCATGAATTTACATTGAGTTAATAATGGAAACTTTGGGAGAACAAATTATATTACACTTGGTATGGTATGCAGGCTCAAGACTATATCATAGTTAGAAGATGATGATGTTTTTAGTTCTCCAATAAAATGTTATGATACATAATTTTGCATTTAAATGTAGGTATTAAGGTTGATATCACATAGTTCCACATACATCACAGTGGCTTATAGAATTTCTCAATGATTTGATAGTTAAAGAGAGGTGATATTCAACATATGGATATAATTTGATGTTAGCACTGGGAGCTGTTTGCCATCTTCTTGTATCATCTCTAGCATGTTGGCCTATTTTTGGATGGACACCAGGATTATTCCAATACCTTTTAGAGAATGTGCCAGCTCCAACTTCTTTAGCTTTGGGCCCCAAAGAAGCATGTAGTGTACTTTGTCTGTTGGTGAGTCTTTAGTTCAGAATATTTAATTTTAATTTTAATTTCTTTAACATGATACTAATTGGTTAGTCTTAAATGTTTCCATCTGTATTTATGCTCCTGCACACTCTGTTTTTATTTTTGATTGCTGCTGAAATGTTTGAACTTTAAATCATTTTAACATTTCATGTTGATAGGGGGAATTGTTTCCAGAAGAGGCTATAAAACTAGCAAATAAATCTATAATGCAATAAATAAAATGTCTAAATTAATATTGAAATAAACAGCAATGTATTCACCCAATTACCACATCTCTTGCAACTTTCCATCTCAGGTGTGATTTATAGTAACAGAAACCTTATCTATATTGATAAAACCTCCTTAAATCCTCGTTAAGTAGCCATATTCCAGGAACCATAACACAAACCATTATTTTACCTCTCCAATATTGCAGATTAGTATAGTCTTCCATTTATTCATCTTTTGTTTTTACTGTCAAACAAAATTGCTGCAAAGTTGGACAGAGTTTGTCCTGAGGTGTGCTCCCATGTTGGCATGAAGAGAGCAAAGCGTAGAAAAAGGGGAATGGATTTGTACTAAGAAGTCATTTTTCTGGTTGGAGGACAATTTTTTGTCTGGAACATCAAGATGTTAGCTGTCTCCCTGTATTTTGCTATTTCAATTATTGCATAAGGTATGGTTGTTGATACTGATAATTATGAAAATTTGACATTTATATTTTGAAATATATATATTTGTTCTAAAAGATAATTTTGTTTATTAAAATCAAAACTTTTATCCTGATTCATGATCCGTGATGTGTGAATATATCAATGTACACATATGATGTATGGTCTATGGATGTTCAATTATGATTAGGAGTCTCCTCATCTGTGCCCTATTTTCATCCCATAATCCTGCTCATCAATTATTTTGGCAAAAAATAGGTTTAAGTCATAATGTCAAAGAATTCTACAACCTATTTGATTAAATGAGCCCAATTCATTGTCTGTCAAGTGGTTATCAACATTATTTGCAACTTGCAAGTTATGATCAATATTTCATAGATTTGTAGACAAAATTGATTTCATTTATGCTTCTGTTCAATCTTTTACAACTTGTTGGGGCTAATTTCTTGCACAATTCCATTGCCTATAATATCTTCTCTGTGATATGGCTTGATCAGTCCCAGTTTGATCCTATCCGATATGAATATGACTAGAAGATTTGGCGCCAACTCTAAGGACAATGTGTACAAGTGTACACTACAGAGTTCAGAAGCAAGCAGTTTACTATCTAGTTTCATTCTTGCCTTATTCTCTCATTTTAAAAGATAGGAAAGGAAGGACTCTAGGAGCGATAATGTGCAAGGTGCTTCTCCGTGGTATTGGTGGAGCCTCAATTCATTGGTTTTTCAGGGGAGGTTTTTCATATCCGTTTCAAATTGGGGATGAAGGTTTTATGATTGCGGTCATAAGGTGAAGTTTCTCCCTGTATCAGCCTTTGATTAATTAAGACTTGAACGATTATGAAATAAGGAGTGAAGAAGTGGCCTTGCTCATTATGGGTGATTTCTTCAAGATCCTTCTCGATTTTCAATATAGATCCCCCGTTTGCCTACTCCCTAAGAGAGCTTTCACTCTTTCCCTTCCTTTCCCCCATAGGGGAGGGATTACTGTTTTGCTGTTCATTCATTTTCTAGTTTAGTGTTTGCCAAGGGCTATTCATTCATGTTGGTTGAAAACTTGAAACACATAGGACATCTCAGTTTCAAATATAACAAGCAACATTTTTCGAAGATGCAACCTCTACTGTCAAATGCCTCTTCTTATCATTTGCATAAAAAGTGTAACAGTGATTATGATAATATACTGTGTGATAGTTATGGGCATTTGATGAGGATAAGAAGGCACCTAATGTTTGTGTGCTTTGCTTGCAGTATTTCCAAGTCTACTACATATCAGCTGCTAAAGCCGCAACTTGATATAGTACTTTTTGAGATCATATTCCCTCTTATGTGTTTCAATGATAATGATGAGAAGCTTTGGCGTGAAGATCCCCATGAATATGTTAGGAAAGGTTATGGTAAGTTGCCATCTATATGTTCTATTAGAAATGCTGATATTATTTAAATGATGTCTAGAAAGAATTATCATTAATTTTTCAGGTCTCATGGCATTTTGAATTAGCTTGTAAAATTCAAGAAATGTGTGGTTGGTTAGGGAAGTCATATTTTTTTCTTATTTTTTGACAAGATCTTGCAATGCATTGACCATCTCAGATATTATTGAATATCTGTATAGTCCCCTCACTGCATCCATTGATTTCATCACAGAGTTAGTACGGAAACGTGGAAAAGAAAACCTCCAGAAATTCCTAACTTTTATTGTTGAAGTTTTCAGGAGGTAAAAGATTGTTATTTTCTTTGCACTTTAGAATTTAAAAAAATTAAGCCTGCTAGCTAACGAATGAAAGTAAATTAGGGTTTTGTATAGCTACTGTAAGTGTGCACTAGAAAATGCTTTTTTTTCAGGTATGATGAGGCATCTCCAGGCTACAAACAGACAGGTAAGTATGCACTGCACATGCTTTTGTATTTTTTTTTTAAAAACCACACACAGGCGTCGGTTAAGCGATGCCTCTAACTGTCGCTTAATCAACGGCATGAAGGATATCGTCGTTGCTTAACCGACGGAATAAAAATTATTTAAAAAAAAAAAATTTGACTACCGTCGCTTAATCGACGGCCTTTCTGTCGCTTAACCGACGGATATTCTGTGGCTTAACCGACGCTTGACATTTAACCGATGGTTACTTAGGTGTCGCTTAACCGATGGTTACATAGGTGTCGGATAACCGACAACAAGTTTCTGACGCTTAAAAAAAAATCAAATTGTCGTACATGCGACAAGAAAGTATCGAAAATCCGACATGACGGCCGTCGGATTTTTGGTCAAAATGTAGTAGTGGACTTTGCCTGTTGCGGAATGGTTTATCCTTTTGTCTCCTCCGTTGCGGATCCCTTTCCCGCTATCGCTCTGATGTTCCGATGATTAGGCTTGCGATGTTCCGCTACGGATGTCTAGGCGGATGGTTTAGTGGTCTGGCCACCTGGCGTTGCGGAAGGTATGACGCTTTCGACCCCCGATACAAAGGTTTCCGTCATCCGATATTTTACCCTCTGTGCCTGTTGACTATATATATATGTGGTTTGGGTTGTTTGGATTATTTGATTATCCTATTTTTATTTTCACCTGTTGCTTGTTGTCTCTCTCATGTGTTGTCATTCCGTTCGAGCTCGGTCGGACCCCGTTGTTAGTTTTTCAACATTTAAGCTAGCATTATGTTAGGATATTTTCACTGAGAGAATAACAAGCACAACAATAACATAAGCACATCACATGAGACAAGAGACACAAAGAGTTTTGATCGGGGAAACCATAAATGGATAAAACCTCGCAACTTCCTCTAAGATAGTATCACCACAAGATGTGAAACCCAAAACAGTAAGATGACCTCCCAACACAGCAATAGCCTTCTGTCTTCTGTCAAGCCAAAGTATTTCCTTCTCCAATAGTGCGCCACACTTGAGAGAGCAAGTGATGTAATTCACAAGTGATAAATAGAGAGACTCTCACTCTCTATTTATATTCTTCCGTTGACTTGAAGTGCACTCAACCATGTAGGCTTAACTTACAATTACTTACTCGAGCCTACACTTTAATTAGTGTATAATAACCCAAGTGCCCCGAAACTGTGGGGACTTACTTAATGACTTGATATGTCTTGATTACATTATTATTCCTCCCGATCGGAACATTGGGGCATGACCACATGACTCAAATACATAATAGAAACATCCCGGAATAAACATCGGGTTACAATACATAAAATACATATAAGAATACATTCTAAAGTTACATATACATCAACACTCCCTCTTAACTAGGAAGGTATTCTTTCGCCACAATTTTCAGCACTAGTCTTCTTCTCTGTATCACTGGATCATGTTCGTCTTCAATTCATCTCTGTCATCAAGTATTCTTCATCTTCAAGTCATCTGGATCTGGATCATCTCTCGATATGGATCATCATAGGAAATCATCACCGGATCTAGATCATCACTCGATCTGGATCATCATCACTGAATCTAGATCATCACTTGATCTGGATCATCATCACTGAACTGGATCTGGATCATCAATCGATCTGGATCATCACTGCTGGATCTGGATCATCACTCGATCTAGATCTCTCGGAGTCATCATAACTGGATTTGGATCATAGCTCGATCTAGATCTCCTCTGGTCATCATCATGTGTGTACTATCTCGTCATAGGAATTTCTACAGATCCAGCCCTTTTTCATGCTGGTTGTAGGCCTACTCTCATGTAGGTCTTCACCCAACACTTACATCTGACCTTATCATCAGAAAGGCACGCCCAACACTCACATTTGATCATGTAGTAAACTACAATCACATCAGAAAGGCCCAGCACTCACATTCACCAGCATGATAGGACATCACATCACTAACATCTGTGAAATGGCTCTACACTTATATCTGACCTACTCGTCAGAAGGGCACAATCCCATCCAGGCTGGAGCCACCTCCGCCACAATGATGGAAGACTCTCAACCAAGCTGGAACCACATCCACCAGAATGAAGAGAGATTTCTACACTTATATCTAACCTACTCGTCAGAAGGGCACAATCCCATCCAGGTTGGAGCCATCTCCGCCACAATGATGGAAGACTCTCAACCAAGCTGGAACCACATCTGCCACAATGAAGAGAGATTTCTGCACTCACATCTGACCTAGTAGGAACTGAATCCTACACCCTAGTCAGAACGGCCCCCAGTCCCTGACTGAGCTACCTGGTAATGAACCAGGCGCCTCCACTCTCTCGCAGAGTGGCAGTTGCCCTTACATCTGTCCTACTCGACCGAATGGCCAGCACTCACATCTATCATGGGAGGAACTTAATCCTTTAGCCATGACCAGAATGGCTCAGCCATTACATATGACCTACTCGTCAGAATGGCTCTCAATCTCAGCACTCATATCTGACATGGAAGGAACTGAATCCTCTCACCATGACAGAATGGCTCAGCCCTTGCATATGACCTACTCGTCAGAATGGCTCTCAATCTCAGCACTCATATCTGACATGGAAGGAACTGAATCCTCTCACCATGACAGAATGGCTCAGCCCTTATATCTGACCTGCTCGTCAAAATGGCTTTGGATATCTAGCACTCATATCTGACATGGAAGGAACTGAATCCTCTCACCATGACAAAATGGCTCAGCCCTTACATCTGACCTGCTCGTTAGAATGGCTTTGGGACTCATCACTGTCTCTGGGAGGAAGCCTCGATCTGGAGAACACCAAGTCTCTCTCTAAAGTACTCAAACTTCATCCTAGCCAATGGATTTGTCAATAAAACAGCTATCTATTCCTCCGTCGAAACATACAGGAGCTTCACTGATCCTCTTTGCACCATATCCCTGATATAGTGATATTTTATCTCAATATGCTTCGACCTGTCATGGAACACTGGATTCTCTGACAAATTCACGCAACTATGGTTGTCACAATGTATACAAGTAGCATCTAACTGGAGATCAAATATATCAGACAGTATCTTCCATAGCCATACTTCCTCACAACTAGCTGAACAAGCTGCGACATACTGTGCTTCATCTGTACTCAGTGCCACACAGGATTGCTTCCTGCTAAACCAAGAGATCACACCTGATCCCATACTGAAGCAACATCCCGAAGTACTCTTCCTGCTGATGGCACTTCCTGCCCAATCTGAATCAACATAAGCCTCCAGGTTAATTTTTAGATTCGCATCATACTTGATCCCATAATCAATTGTATCCCTGCATGCTTTGTAACCATCAGGTGAACATGTCTCAATGTGTTCACAGCAAAGAAAATATCTGGTCTCAGGTACATCAAGGACCCAATCATCTGACGATACATCGTAGCATCAACCATCTCTAATGAAGCATCACTCAATAGCTTCATGTTCAATGCCATAGGTGTGGTCATGCAGTCCATCATCCTGAACCTCTTCAGGATCTCTACTGCATACTTCCCTCATCCAAGGAAGATTCCACCTGTACTCTGCCACACCTCCATAGCTAGAACAATAGTGCATCAGCACATAACAAGAGCATCACTGGTTTTCCACCTTCAACCTTGGATCAAAGGTTGGAATCCACTTTACTCTTAGTAAAGCCTAGAATCAACAGTAATCTGCCCATCCTGTCGTATCATGTCGAACCTCAAGATATTCTGTAGTCACTCCCTCTGAAGCGAAGCATCATACTCCCTTTGTCTTCTGTACTCTATGCACTGAAACATTCTGTATCGGAGTGACAAGTAGCTTCCTATGCTACTAGTATTCTATGTATCCATCTAGTGTATAGACTTGCATATTCTACCTTGTAGCAAAGGTTAAGATCTTCATCAGGCTCATCATGTATGTGTTTAAACTCTTACTGGCTGCAAATGTCTCTTCGTAGTCTAGGCCTTCCTTTCGTGAGAAGCCTCATGCTATGAATCTTGCTTTGTATCCAACGATGTTTCCATCTACTGCATGATGGAACTATGAACTTCTCTTCAGGTCTCGATACTACACCCTGACATCATTCTTCTTGAACTGGTCTTCCATTTATTCTTAGTTACTTCTTCTTGTCTGGAAGGTTCTGCATCAATGATGACACTGCACTTGTCATATTATTCTTCATTTTGAAATGTCGTCACTTGCTCTTCAGAACAAGTCTTCATTCTTCTTTGCTTGTAGGTGATTATGTATGCGATCTTTCCTACAAGTCAAATGCAATTGTAAGGTTAGAAACATTTCATAAGGAATATTTATACTGGAAAACACTTATGCATAAATATATGATCATGCAACTACTTTAGCCAATACAACATTCATCCATATCTCATTGAAACTTTCTAGATGCCTTCCATCTCTACCAGGACAACATTGAGATTGTGCACTAATCCAATATGTCAGCAAAGAGGTTTCATTCTAGATAAGTAGCAATGGAGAATTTGTAAAGCCCCATGAGCTACTTACCCATCACATGCATATTAATAGTATTCTGTCATTAATGAAAACATCCTATCATGCATAATACAATAACTAAATATAAATAAATGCATAACAAAACATTATCATGAAATGACAATTGAATACTTATCTTTATTTGTTTCGAGGGTAGAATCCTTCTTGAGCCTTCAGCTTCATCGTCTTCTTCATTCATAGTCGCATCGTTTCTTATCCAAATGCTGAGGTGGATAAGAGGTTCTTCAAGAGTTGATTTCTTCATATTCCTCATTGCTTGAGGGATCTTCAGTTGCTCCCACCTTCTCTTCTTGAGATTCTTCTTCTAGAGTCTACTGAAATGTAATCACTTCCTTCTGGAACACATTCCTTGAATGAATGAATTCCACGATCCTGGGAGGCCATTCAAGGTGGCCATCACCACTTCTGCATTCTTCACCGCTTCAAGTTGTTCTTGATTTGAGAGACTCTTATGACTACATGGTCTCTGAATTCTAGATCTTCACATTCTTCAACTGGTTTCTTTAGGTCATATTCTGATTTTGTTCTTCCATTCAAATAGCTTGAAATTCAGGAAGACCTTCAACAGCATTGCTTGCAATAGGTAGTGCTCTGTAATGCACATGTGCAAGCCTTCTATGCCAAAGCTCATTTGGCTCTACTATGTCATGGATCAAGGCTTGTTCTAGATGGCCCTTCAATTTGTACAATCCTCCTTCTTGTTCTCCAATCACTACCGCATCATTGATAGTCTTTCCTTTTGGCCACATGAAGACTTGACCATCTATGAATGCAGCCCGCATTCCTTTTGCATCAATGCTGAAATAGAGAGAAGGTTCTTCTTCAATCATGTGAGAGCTGATATTAGAACATATTCACCCTCGCTTGAAGAATCTTCACTTTCATATCTGGATCTCTTTCTGGATGGTTCATCATCCTCTGCAACACAAGCATGATGTCTTCTTTGACCAAGTTCTTCTTGTGAAAGGCTTCTAACCTTGTCTCCCTCTGAAATTGGAACCTCCATACTCATGTAGGTGTCCAATCCATTTTCTTCAGAGAGATCATATACTTCCAGGCTTGGAATTTTTCAACTTCCACACGCTTGTCACCAAGCTGATGTGATAGATCACTTTGAAATGAGAACCTCAAATGGAAATAGCAAAGGATTAGATCTTACCGATTCGAGGTGTCCGTCCTTGTCCCGAAGTTTGTTGATCTAGGGTTTGTCGCAGAAACCGTAATTTTCAAAACTTGGAAAATTTCAGATCTGATTGGATATATAGATAGATCTCTTCAAATGGAGCTGTCCAATGTACTCCTTTTCTGAAAACAGTGGAGGGAAGCTCCCGGAACAGGAAGCCCTAATTTTCTGATTTCTTCTGTAGAAATGCCTATTACTGTTTCTGTGCTATCTCCGAAATTAATACTCCTATGAGTCTGAAATTTCTTACTATAGTAACCTCACATGTCCCTAATCCAACACCACATGTTTCATCAGAATTGGTTCCACCATTTGATATTTATTATCTTTTTCCCAAGGTGACCTGTTACAGGACTGTTCAGAACAGCGAAGTTGTACGGCCTGCCACGTGTCACTGGTTTATCTTCTGAGTCTGATATTCGGACCAAAGAAATTAAAGTCCATGCCATTTCTGTAACATCTTTAGGAAATCCATTTGGACCTTTGTAGCCCAATATATTGCATATCTCCTCAGACGTCCTGTTTAGGGATGAATTCTGGAAGAGGCTAGACCCCTAACTTGGAGAGATCATATCTCTCAGAATATAGCGAATCTGAGGATTATTTTTGTACACAGTGCTCATCAGGATTTTATCTTTGGGCCTTGCAATTTTCAACTTTTGAGACTTTTCCAATATTGGAATATAGTGACTGTACCAAAACTTAGCAGTTTTAGTATTTAGGGTTTCTCCTAGCTCGGGGCAAACTAGGGTTTGACTTTCCCGGAGTTTCACCCAACCAAATTTCTTGATCCAGGTCTCTAAACTTCAGTTTTGATGAGGAGAAAAATCCTATGCTAGTCTCACTCAAAAATTCCTCTTCTGTAGAAAGCCCTAATTTCTGCATCAAAACTGAAAATGCTTGAAATTGAATTCCGCATCGACAGAAAGATGCACCCTTCAATGGAGAGTCATCCTATCATAATTTTGAAAAAAAATTGTGGAGAAAGATCCAAAAAATAGGAACCCCTAGTTCCTGTAGCTGCACAATGTCTTCTTCTCAGGTTAGCTTTGATCCCATGTTAGTTTTTCAACATTTAAGCTAGCATTATGTTAGGATCTTTTCACTGAGAGAATAACAAGCACAACAATAACATAAGCACATCAGATGAGAGAAGAGACACAAAGAGTTTTGATTGGGGAAACCATAAATGGAGAAAACCCCGCAACTTCCTCTAAGATAGTATCACCACAAGATGTGAAACCCAAAACAGTATGATGACCTCCCAACACAGCAATAGCCTTCTGTCTTCTATCAAGACAAAGTATTTCCTTCTCCAATAGTGCGCCACACTTCAGAGAGCAAGTGATGTAATTCACAAGTGATAAATAGAGAGACTCTCACTCTCTATTTATATTCTTCCGTTGACTTGAAGTGCACTCAACCATGTAGGCTTAACTTACAATTACTTACTCGAGCCTACACCTTAATTAGTGTATAATAACCCAAGTGCCCCGAAACTGTGGGGACTTAATGACTTGATATGACTTGATTACATTATTAATCCTTCCGATCAGAACATCGGGGCATGACCACATGACTCAAATACATAATAGAAACATCCCAGAATAAAGATCGGGTTAGAATACATAAAATACATATAAGAATACATTCCAAAGTTACATATACATCAACACCCGTTGTCGGTACCCGTGTCCAGGTGGCTCAACTATGGAAGCTTGACCACTTTTCTTCCCGATGTTTATGCAGCACTGCCAGATAGGATATTTTTTTCCTCACCCCGTTCCGTTCAAGTTTCTAATTTCCCTACAGTTATGTTTTGTTGCGGCCGTTTTCTTCACCCCGTAATTACATGCATATATAGTAGAGGGAACGTATTGTAACTGTTAGTGGATGGGGGGGGGCTTGTATTGTAATCATTAGTAGGGGTGGGTTTTTGTTTCCCATAGGGTGTTATTCCGTACCCGTTGTGCGTTTTGACCCTGCGTTTAGTGAATGGGGGGTTGGTGCAGACGACTGTTACACCGTCTGCACCAATTTTACCGTTCTCGTGATAGGTCGGTAACAGGAGGTTTTATGGCCCCTCCCTACAGTACTGCCACTGGTCGCCCCCTTTTGTGCTACCCGCATCATCAAACCATAGTTGCGTTTCACCGCGCTGTTCCACGCAGAATCAGTTCAAGGCTGGTTTCGAACCCGGGCCAGGGGAGGGGGGTATCACCGCATATAGTTATTGACCATAGTTTGCACAGATGACGTTTCTTCCTGAAAAATCACCATGAGAACTTGCATAATTACCACTGTCTTTCCCGCGCAGTGCGATGAGCATGGCACCCGTAGATAGCCCGGATTTTCCTTTATTTTTATGTAGATTTGCTCCCCACTCGATGTTATTGATAGAATTGTTTTGGTAGCAAATATCGGTGTTAGCTTGCACATGTTTACTTCATTTAACTAATTGTTGTCAGGGTAAACATAGATAAAGTGAAATGTTGCACATGTTGTCTCAAGGTTTGCAACGTAGTCAGGAATGTCTTAATGATGATAATTTCCTGTATAACAGAAATATTTTGAGATCAAGATGTCAAAGCGACAAAAGAAGAAGGCCCCTGTGGTCGAGGAGGATCCCGAAGTGGAAATTGTTACCAAAACTGAATACATTTATGAAGATACCAAGTCTATATATCGTGTAGAACCCAAGTACTAGTGGGGGGAGATATACAGGATGGTCACGTGCCGGGAGCTTCCTGATATGGGCTTGGACGAGGAAGGCATATATGCCAACATAGAGAGATCTTCACTGATGAATATTTCCACCAGACCAGAGCTTTTCCCATGCTCTGAAGTAATTGGTTAGATTCTTCCTCGGGAAGATGTCACCACAATGATCCTGGAGAATGTTAGCAAACAGGGCTATGCTGCCTATAGCCCTGGCTATGTAGCTCTGTCCTACCACCTGCCAGAAGTGCAAGTATTTCTGTCTGATGATTGATTGAATAACATTAGAATGGACCTTGTAGAGACCCTTAAAAGAATGCTGCTATCAAGAAAGAATTTCAGAACCAGGCCTATGGGAGAGTATGATACAGCAAGCTTAAGGGCCCCATACAGGTTCATAGCTTTGATGCTAAATAGGATCTTTGGAAGAACTCATGGCAGGTTCTTCAAGCTAGAATGGATACCAATTATTTTTTATGTTGCAACCCAGGGGACTATTTTCAACTGGGCCAACATTACATCAAACAGTCTTTTAGCCTGCATGGCCTCAGCCTTGGGTGGAGTATCCCAAAAGAGGTCTGAATTCTACATGAGTTCTATACTTGTCGATTGTATATTGTGCAATCAACCTTTCCCTGGACTAAGATGCATCTGGGCCATGGAGAGAATGCCAGTGTATTCTGCATACAAGCCACTGTGGGCACACAAGTATCACAGCCATTACCGAGAGGTCTGTGAAAACTTCATCATGCCATTGTATACGCTCATTTTCTTAAAGGAGTGTGATTGCATGTCAGAGGAGGCACTGCAAGTTATGGAGGAGTATGCAGATTATTATTTGACCGAAGATGGCCTATACTTCAGAATGTTTGGAGGTTCCAGAGTACCCTCCCTACTGCCTAAATACGCCACTGACTACATCATTCACAAGGAGGCAGTGAGGCAAGTCTTCTTGGATGGCATAGGGAGATTTATATTTGAGCATAAGAAGGTTTCCTATCCCCCTTTGCCCTTCAAGTTAGGAAGTTACAAGTTCACCAGATTGAAGAAAGTTGATGAGTTTGTAGAAGAGTTGGAAAGGTTTCATTTTGGTGAGATGCCCTTCCACAGAAATGATTCCTGCAACAAAGTGGCCGATCACTGCAAAGAGAATAATGTCCACTTCGAATACACCCACCATTGGGATAGAGAAGAATCTATCTTCCGTAGTGCACTGAATATGACAGCCTTGAGGAGGAGGTTCAAGAAGAAGATCTCCACCAAAGGTGGGAAGGGAGATGAACAAGCAAAAGCTGAGGAAGAAGCCAAGAGAAGAAATGAGGAAGCCCAAAGGTTGGCACAAGAAGCTGTAGGATGGCTGCGTACAGAAGAAGAAGAGAAAAGAAAAGTTGCACAAGAGGCAGCAACAAAAGCAGAGGAAGATGCAAGGAAAGAAGAAGAAGAAAAGAAAAAGAAGCTCGATGAGGAGCTACAGAAGCAAGAATCAGAAAGGCTGAAGCTGACACAGACAGAGATAGAATAGTCAGCCTCTGACATAGCTGGAGGACAGACATAGGATGTGGAGAACCTTGAGGTTCAGGACCCAAAAGAACCTGCTACTGGCACACCTATGGTCCCCACACTCAAGCTGGTCCCTTTTGTACATAAGGTAGGGGAAGAGATCCCTGATTCAATACTATTTTCTATGACAAGGAGACAAAGAGAATAGTGAAGAGAATGGAAAGGAAAGTTGAAACAGGAGGTCTGCTTGAGAAAATGATAACGGATACACCTGTTGTGTTTGGGACAGACTGAGATCCAAGATTCACCATTAGAGATGGAGCTGCACTGATTCACGCTTCGGAGGATAATGCGGACAAGATTATGACAGACTTGGAGAAATCCAAGAAATCCTCTGCTCAACTGAAAGACACATTGAGAAAGGAGAGAAGGAAAGCAATGGGCTGAAGAGGAAATATGAAGACATGAAAAAAGAGATAAATTCTTCAAAGGACGAACTATAGCTCCTCCAAGTGGAGAGACAAGTTAGGGAAACCACATAGGAGTGTCTGGAGAGAGTGCAGAAATAGTATCAAGAGCTTAGGGAGGAGAAGGAACAACTGCTGGGAAGGATAAAAGGCTTAGAGCTGCAGAAGACCACTTTGGAGGAAAGTGAGAAGCAGGCTCAAGGACAAGAGTTGAAGCTTCAAGAGAAGATTTCTTCTTTAACAACTTCTCTAGAGGCAACAAAAGAGTAGCAGGTCAATATCCAACCCTTCAAGGAGCATGTGATGGCACAAAAGGCCAAGATGTTGCAGCTGCAAACTGCCATGGAAGAAGAGAGATGCAAAGTGTTGCAAATAGATGACCGATTAGAGGAAATTATGGAGACTTCCTCCTATTTTTTTGATAGATCGCAGGACGTTCTGGAAGTCTTGACAACGAGAATGGCAAGGCTGGAAAACAATAAAGAAACTCCTGCTGAGCTACCCTGAAAGGATCGACCGGCCCTTCAGCAAGATTATGATTTACTAGAGTTTGCCATAAATACAGCAGAAGATTTCAAAAAGGCTGTTCAAAAAATGAAAGGAGCATGCACAAAATTTTTCAAAAGGCTCCTAATTACATACAACCAGTTCCAGGTTGAAGCTGAGCAAAGGCTTGATGTTTTTCCAGACCACAACTCATTTGTGGAAATTTTACAAAAGAGGTATCGAGAGGAGGAGGAAAAAGTGCAGCACATTAAAGCCCTTGATCACCAAATTTTGTGGAGTGAAGTAGATCATTCAGCCATCAGTGTACAACTCTTGGAGGATCAACTTCATTTGAGTGCAGCCAGAATCGAGGCCATAAAGAACCAAGCGACCAAGTTTGAGATAAACATCCAATTTTTGGAGCCTTGTGCGTTTTGAAGGGATCGCCTCTAAGGCTTTGGTGTGGAAGAAATTCTTAAATACTCAAGCCAGACCCTCTTCATGAATAATCATTCACTTTTGTATGTAACAATTTTGTAAACATTAGAGGAAAGTGGATTTTGGGAGGCGAAAGGTTGGGAAGCCCAAGGGTCATTTGTGGGCAGCCCAACAGTCTCACCCTTTTGTATAAATATAGAAGACTTAGAGTAAGAATGCACTTTTTCCCAGTGAGACATGTAAAGCGATATTGTAAGAAGAACTACTTTCTTTTGCAATAAAAGAATTATTGTTTTCCTGTTGGAGAAATATTGGTGGGAATTTCAATTGTTATGCTGTGGACTACAAAAAGATGAACTATTTCATTTTTCCATCTTTTTGTCCACTAACTATGAGATCGTTCTAACTCTTAGAGCCTGTGTTCTTGTTTGAATGATTTCTAGTTTATTTGGTGGAATTACCACCATGAGTAGTGTATGTTGTTCATAAGCAATTGGCTATTTGATTGTCTAAATATCTTTAATCATTCATGTGTTGTAGAAAGGAATATCAGCTATCTGTAATTTCTCTTTATCATGCATGCACAATACACATTACTCATAAATAAGTTACAATTTGGTTCCCCGGGGATAGATAGTTAGATAGTTAGTTTACTTTATTTATGCATATGTGATTTAGATGCTTGCGAGTTCTAAGACGAGAGGTAAGAACCTGCGCATCACGTTGTTAATGCTCCTTGCATCCTTCATCATCCTGCATGGTTAATTAGGCACTTGCATCTCATACCTTAAGTCAAAAAATACAAAAACATACATGGTGGACCAAGCCGCAACCAGTAAAACCTTTGTTTTTTGTTACTTGACCTATGGTAGCCGGACCGCAAACCAGACGGATTCCCCACACCAAACAGTCATGGGCTAGTTGGGAACGTTGACTCGGGAGAATATGTTGCTGTTGTTGCCTGCGAATTTCCAGTCTTCAACAGGTGTGAACAGTCCATTGCGTAGAATAATTTCTTTATGCAAAAGGGTGCTAATTGAATATAGTTGTTATAGTCATGCTCAAATCCTCCCCATTGTTATTACTTATCTTTCTTGTCATTTGTTAAGTTAGAGAGATTTCTAATTTCATGAATTCAATAATTTAGTGACTCGTTTGGATTCCTTTAATTTCATTCTTTATGACTTCACTTCCTGCAAACTTAATTCTAGTCAATTTATTCTTAATGAGTTTTTATAAGATTGATGTTGTATAAATAGGAATCCTTTGAATTCTATATTGATAGTTGAATATGGTTTTATAGAGAGTTGAGTTGGATGGGAAGTTATTAGGATTGAATGATTTTCATTTCATTAATTGGGTACTAAAGTGTTTATGGCTAGAGTGTGCTTGATTACCTTTGACATAAACATACTTCCCTCGTTTGACAATTTATATTGAGCACTCTCTTGATTACTGAAATTGATAGACATATAGATTGAACAACAACAAAGAGAATTTGTTTAGAGTGTGTTCCTTTCTCTCTATATACATGATGAAAAGTAATTACCTACAACTAATTTCAAGAGCCATTATTTCTTCATATAAAGACCTACTGAATTTTTCTTCACCATCCATTCAATAATAAGAATGAATCTCGAAATGTATATATTTTTTAAATGACTAAATGTTGTGCCACTTTAAGGAAAAGTTGAAGTGCCAATAATTAATCTCTATTGTTGGAGCTTACACCTAAACTTTCTTTGAACATGTTGTAAAGATAGTTACTGAGGTAAACAATGCCCCAAACCCTTCCTAATTGTGGATTAACTTGTTGTGCACCGTAAATGATTACTCTTTCCCCTCCTAATTGTGGATGGACTTGTGTTGCACCATCAAAATCCCTCATGCCTTATATTTATCATAAGTTTCCATATTTATAACTTTGTGCTCTACAACCTCACCTTTAAAAAAGCAAGTAAATAACAAAAAAGTCATATCTATTAATAAGGAAAATAGTGAATTATTACAACACAAGCATAATTTTCCATTGTATCTTTATATCCGAAATAAACAAAAATATCTAATAGAAAGCATCTAAAACAAATTAAGATTACATTCTCTCATATCAATAGTGTCATGGAAAAACAATATTCTATATTCATTAAATAAGAAAGTATCTCAAAGCAACCCTCCATAACTATAACAATTTTTTTTTTTTTTGTCTATAATCTCTTGATCAATCCTCTTGTAATATGAAGTCCATGATAAAAATTCATGGGATTGGTACCATTTGTGTCATGATCCAACAAGAAGACCTTCCTTATGGAGAGGATATGATTTTGTGTTCATTTCTCTCTATATATGTATAAAAGTAATGGCTTATAAGTAATGACCTATAACTAACTTCAAGAGCCATTATTTCTTCATATAAAGGCCTGCTGAATTTTTGTTAAGCATCCATTCAATAATAAGATTGAATCTCCAAATGCATGTATTTTTTAAATGACTAAATGCTATGTGATTTTAAGGACAAGTTGAAGTGGCAATAATTCATATCTATTGTTGGAGCATACACCTAAAACTTCTTTGAACATGATGTAAAGATATTCCTTGAGGTGAATGATGGTCCCTACCCCTCTTAACTACTGTGTTGTACCATAAATTATTATTTTTTCCCCTCCTAATTGCAGATGGACTTGTGTTACAACATCAAAACACCCCATGCCCTATATTTATGAGAAATTTAAGTATTTATAACTTTGTGTTTTATAACCTCATCTTTAAAAAAAAAAGTAAATAACAAAGAAGTCATATATTTTAATAAGGAAAAACAGTGAACTATTACAACAAAAAGCATAATTTCCCAATGTACCTTAAAAAAATATTAAGATCGCCTTCTTCCATACCAAGAGTGTTTGAGAAAAACAATATTCTATATTCATTAAATACGAAAGTATCTCAAAGAAACCCTCCATAACTTAAAAAAAAAATGATATATATATATATATATATTCTATAATTTGTTTATCAATCCTCATGTAATATGAACTCTATGATAAAAATTCATGAGATTCATACCATTTGTGTCATGATCGAAGGATAATCCCTTCCTTAAAGAGAGAATATGATTGTGTGGTCCTTTCTCAAAATATATATGTCGAAAAGTAATGACTTATAAGTAACTTCAAGAGCCATTAGTTTCCTCATATAAAGGCCTAATAATTTTTTTCTTGAGAATCCATTCAATAATAAGTAATGCATCTCCAAATATATGTCTTTTCTAAATTCCTAGATCCCATGCCAATTTAAGGACAAGTTGAACTTCCAATAATTCAACTCCTTGGTTGGAGCATACACCTAAATATGCTTTTAACTTGCTATAAAATAAAATAGTCCTTTAGGTAAACAATGCCCTCTACCCCCCCTAATTGTGGATGTAGAGTGTTTTATCACCTCACTATGTTTTATTAAAAGTAAATAACAAAGAGGTAATATCTCTTGATAAGGAAAGACATCAAAATAATAATTTCCCATAGTACATTTTTGTCCAAAATTACATTTTTCCATACCAAGAGTGTTGTGGAAAAAAATATTCCATATTAATTAAATACTAAAGTATCTTAAATAAACCCTACAAAACTAGAACAAAATGAAAATACATTCCCATAATATGTTTATCAATCCTCATGTAATATAAAGTTTATGATAAAAATCCATGGCATTGATACCATCTATGTAATGATGCAAGGAGAAACCTTTTCTTACCCAGAGAATATGTTTTTGTGTTCACTTCACTCTATATACATGTTTAAAAGTGTGTTCACTTCACTTTATATACACGTTGAAAGAAATGACCTAAGTAATTGCAAGAGACATTAACTCACCATATAAATTCCGATTGATTTTTTATCCAACATCCATTCAATAATAAGTAATGAATCTTCCCATATATGTATTTTTTAAATGCCTAGATCCCATTCCAATTTAATGACAAGGTGAAGTGTCAATAAGTGAGATATGTTTTTTGAGCATACACTTAAATTTGCTTTGAACTAGTTGTAAAGAGAGTCCTTGAAGTAAATGATGCCTCTATGACCTAGGTTTATAAAAAACTTGAGAATTTATAACTCAATGTTTAACTTAATGTTTTATAACCTCATATTTTTTTTATTAAAATATGTAGTGCATTTTCTAATAAAAAAGCAATATAAATATCAAGGAATCCATATCTTTTAATAATTACATCAAAAGCATAATTTCTCATTATTGCTTTGTGTCCAAATTAAATAAAAATTTCTCAAATTACAATCTTCGAGGCTAACAATGTTGTGGAAAAACAATTTTCCATATTTAATAAATAGGAAAGCATCTGAAACAAAACCTTCACTAACTATAAGGAAAAAAATCTATTTATCTATAATATGTTTTTCAATCCTCATTCATGAAATATAAAGTATTGGATACAAAATTGTGAGTATTTCTTTGATTGATACCATATGTTCCACCATGAACCTTTCGTGGGAGAGAATATGATTTTGTGTTCTTTTTTCTAAAAAGAAATGACCTAAAATTACATCCATTAGTTCCACATCTTATAAACTTCTTAGAACAATATTTTTTACTTTTCTTAGGCATCTATTCAATTACAATTCAACGACAAGAAATGAATCTCCAAAGTTTTATACTTTTTAAATGTCTAGATTTGATATCAATTTGAGGACAAATCCAAGTGCCAATAATTGAGCTTTTTCATTGGAGCATACACCTAAATCTAGTTTGAACTTTTTGAGCATACACCTAAACCTACTTTGAACTTGTGGTAAATAGAATCATTAGGTAAATTATGCCCCCTACTCCTAATTGTGGATTCTCTTGTGGTGCACCAACAAAATATGCCCATGCCCCACATTTACCAAAAAGTTAAGGAATTATAAAAATGTTTTTTATAACGTCACCTTCTTGATCAAAATATTTTAAGATGGAAAACTCTTTATTACACAAACCTTGGATGATACTAATGTATCTTTAAATAAATTGCTATTCGACATCAGCCAGATTTTGCATGAAATAAGAGATAAAGAGCTTTATATAGTTTGTTGAGGGAAATGGAAATCTAGGAGAGTAATCAAATATAACCCAAACAAAGAGACCAAACTCTTTTCATACATGTATAGAATCATAACATACAACAAATAAAGGACTCAAAGATTCACTTTATGTCTTCACTTTATAAGATCCCATGCATGTATGGAGTTATTAGATCCCATGCATGTATGGATTTATTGATAGCCTACCACATAAAAAAAGAAATTTTTCTGAAGCTTATTTAAATTTCTAAAATCCTTTATACAAACATTTTTGAAAGAAATACCCCTCTTCTTTCTTAAATCTTTGCAACCTAACTTTAGAATATGTTTTCCTCCTACTAGATTATTTGACCAAATGAGTTCATTATCAATGTTCATGATTCTTACATGAATTTTTTTTAATATGAACGTACACTTTTCCCAAACTAAGTGATCATTTTCTTCAAAACCCATGAAGTCTAGAGTGAACCCTCTTTGAACCATAAAAGTAGTCCTAGGAGAATCATTTTCACTATCCAAATTATAAAATCCTTGTATTCACCATATGAATGCTTAAAATATGTTGGTCTTCACATTCCACCCAAGTATCCATCCTCAATCTAAAATACACAGCAGAACCCACGTTCAAGAGTAATCAATCCCAATAAGGGGAAATGAGTAAATGACAACTTTCCAAGCCACAAATACATTTTTACAAACTTTATTGCATAGCCTAAATCATTATAAAACAAAGAGGGTATTGATCTATCTTTCTCTTACAGTGAAGGCCCATAGTCACTAACCTTTTAGAATTCCTCATACAGTGTTTGCTGCAAGAGCTTTAGTAAATAAATGGGCATTTTTAATCCCCCAACACCCTAATTTTTTAGGAAGACCAAGGAAAAAAAAGTTTTTGGCTGCTTCCTTCACCTTTTAATATTCCTTTAGGTAGGAAAAACAAGAAACCTGATAAACTAAGGCGGATTTCAAAATAACTTTTAAGAGAATGAGCAGACTTGAGAGCCATTTGTTGCACCAAAATGAAATCATTTTCGCTACTTTGGCTATGATCCAAAACCAATAGTGTTTGCAATAGTCATCTGGTTTTATAAATAAGCCTAAACACTTGATCCTAATTTTCAAAAAACACTAAAGAAAAAAACCATAATCCACATCTTTAGATCATTATCAATGCCGATTAAAAAATTGATAACATTTTCATATTAATGACATTTTCATATTAATAACCATATCCATAGCCATAACTGTAATTTTATTAAATAAAAGCTCTTTCAAATTTATAGCATTATAGCATATTCCATGCTCCCATGACAAAAAAAATAAATATATCATCCAAAAGCCGATGAAAAACTTTTGAAAGACGTGGACAATTATGCCCATTTTAATATCTTTAAAATGTATTCATAATTTTGCCACCTCTATAGCTCATCTTAAACCTTCACCCACCAAAAGAAATATAAAACCAGCAAAGATACCCGGAACTCGCAGGATACTCCTAACTCGCAATCCAGTACTTAAATGTTCGGGAGGACCAGCCTAAGGCAAGTGCAGACTGTTGCAGTTCTACAAGTACCACAAGTACGTGATGAACCTGCATTGAAAACAGGCAAACAACCCGTTAATAACATACTGCTGATTCATGGGCGCATAACATACTAACCATTAATCAGATATTAAAAAATAAGTTTAAGAAGCTGCGCAATAAATCAAATCATACCGGGATGACCACGATGCTGGCGTTACTGGTTTGCGGCAGTTGATGAGAACTCGGCGATTGACATGGTCCCACCAGACCTCAACAACATCGTCAACCCTCAACCTTCTTTGAACAAACTTTTGCCATCCTTTCTGAAACATCCATTGATTAAATCGGCCATGACTTTTGACCACGAATTTCTCATCTATTACCCTTTCTTCATCCATTGCATAAATAGGCAGGAGGACACCTCTTTCAAGCTCTTCAGGCTTCCAAATACTGTCAAGTCCAGCCCTCCGGGTCCTCGCGAGTTTGAGCTGAATTGCGTCGCTATGGCTGAGCTTCTTTTCAAACAAAAGTTTCATGTTATTAAAGCTGCCCATGATGATCACGAATCTCTGATTAGAACCACAATGATGGCTGATTAGAAATAGATATCTCAAGTTTCAATGATGGCTGATTAGAAATGACAACAATGACCGGAAATAACATGTAGATATCCTGACCCAGTGTGGTGATTTGCGGTTGGATTTAGGTTTTATCAAATTGTTAAATTTTTGCAATAAAGACCGTCAGATTGTGGTGGTATGTACCGTCCTATTGTACTTCTTCAATATTTATTGATAAATCCGATGAATAGAAATGAATAAAAAAAAATGGAAATGGTCAGTAAAGGAATGCCACATGATGAAAACAAAACAGATATATCCGGGATCAGGCCTGAAATTATTTTAGATCTAGCTTGTAAAAGTTCTTGGATTTTTTACACCTTTCCATTTAAGTTTTCGATCAAGTTTTTGATAAAGGTTAGATGTGCAAATATTTCAAAATAAAATAAAAATCTCTTTACAGCGACACAAAAATCCACCAGCAATAGTAGGGTGCATTGGTATTTTTATTATACTAAATCTAACTGCTGTTTGGGTAGTAGGGTGCCTTGGTATTTTTTTTATAATAAATCTAACTGCTGTTTGGGTGATTGTACCAACTGCTGTTCACATTTCTCTAACCCTATATGCATTAAAAAAAATATGTGAGGCTATTAAAGAGGGAGAAGTTAAGGCTAGCTTCTTAAATAGGACAAGAAGATTCATAATAGAGTTAGGCTTGCAGCTGGATGATGTTAGGTAGTTGGTTCATAGCTTGCATGAGGTAGGTTCTACAGTTATAACCTTATGGCTAGTAACTTCAAAGGGCATCATTTTTAATGGGCATCATTTTTAATGGAGTAAAAAGCCCTTGTCCACAAATCTTGATAGTTATATTTTGATTAAAAGCATATATATATATATGAATAGGAACAAATAAAATATATCAATAAGAATTTTATTTGTTAATGTATTACTGCATAAATAAGTAGAAATTTTCAATATTTTAAAGGTGGACAAAGTTATCTTTGGAAGGAGAAGGAAGTGAGATTCCAATGCTTACCTTTTTATGCTGAATTGAAACAATCCTAAAGTGCCCACAACTTTCAACCTGTTATCTCCTAGAAGACTTCAGCAAAAACCCTATAGTTATAGGTACAACCAATATATACAAGGAAGAGAAACAAGAACCATATGGAGTGGTGGGTACTCGATAGTGATACCTACTATTGAGATAGATAAGATTTGGCAGAAGTGGGATTGGATCCCTGGGTGCTGCTTTTAGATAGGATTTGGCTAAGGTTGGGTTCCATCACAGGAAAAGGGGATGCTGTTAACCACCAGCCTAACAAGCTGAAGGAATGAATGGTTGTGGTACAACGTGCACCTTGAAACAAGTATTGAAAATTCAATTACTTTATATCCTCAAACAAATATTAAAATTAATGACTACTACCTACACCCTTTAACAAATACTAAAATTTATGACTCTAAATTTAAATTGGCAAAAATCAAAACTACATTTTAGAATTTTTTATATCCATCACAATTAAATTTTAATTTTATAATTAAATATCAAATACATTTCAAAACTTCAAAAACTTCTACCAGCTATCAAATTCCAATGCGAAACCTGTTTGAGATAGTTATGATCCATACAAACTATTAAATTCCAATTCGAGACCTTTTTGAGATAGTTATGATCCACTCATCATACATGGTACATGGTTGTATACATGGAATGATAGTGATTTTATTTCAATCCATATTGACTTGACTCAATCTACATCGGGTTCTAATGATATAAAAAAGCGGGCATTAAATAACAAAACTGATGTTGGTCAAAAGCCTACCATATTTTTAGGTTTCTATTCACATTGAATACTTGGTTTGAAATTTGGAAGGACCATTTTTAAATTATATTAATTATAAATTATATTTTAAGAATACATAAATTTATTTATAACTAAAAAATTAATAGCAATAGATATATAAAATGATTACTTTAACAAAACTGATGTTGATCAAAAGCGTGTCCATATTTTCACTTTTGGATTCACATTGCATATTTGGTTTGAAATTTTGAAAGACCCTTTTTTAAATTATATTAATTATAAATTATATTTTAAGAATATATAAATTTATTTATAACTGAAAAAAAGTTAATAGTGGATGGATATATAAAATAATTACTGTATTTTTTGAGTAAAAAATTAAAATGACTAACATTAAGAGTTAAGAGTTCAACTTTTTGGGCACTCCCTCTAAATGTTATTAATGAAGATTTTAAATTATTTATGTTTTAATAATATATATAAAATGACTAACATTGAGAGTGAGGAGTCCAACTTTTTGGGCACTCTATCCAAACTTCATAATGAGGATTTTAAAAATTAGTTAAGTTTTAATAATAATAAAATATAGTAAAACAAATTATTAATGATTTTAATTTTAATTTTCAAATATTAACAAAATTTTCCTCTACATTTTTTTCCTTAATTCTATTATATATTTTGTATTATTTCAATTTTAATTTAATTTTAAATAACAATTTTTTTCTATATTTTTAGGTCTTCCTTCACATTGAATACTCCCCTAAATGTTTTATGGATATATACCATGTTTACTCTATTTTTATTTTTATTTTTAAGAAAGAAAAAAAATAGAAACATTGTGAAATAAAAGTCTAACTTTTCACCACAAGGAAACCTCATAATGATGATGTTAAATTTTTTAGAATGAAGATAGAAAAGTCAAAGTTAGTTAGGTTAGATAAAAAAATATAGTAAAAAAATCAGTAATATTAATTATCTTAATCTTAATTTTCTAAGACTAACAAAATTTGTCCCTACATTCTCCTCTTTAATTCTATTATATATATATTTTATTCAATTTTTTAATTTAATTTAATTATTATATTATTCAATTAATTTTCTAGCCTTTAATCATTTCTATATTATACTAATTCTAATTAATTTAATTTAATGTTTAACTTAACTTTTTAATCATCTTATATTTTCTTTGTTACATTATATTTCCTAACTATTTTTAAATTGTTTTAGTTAATCATTTCTTTATTTTCTCGTTTACTCTTTTTAGACCTTCCATCTAGATTTTAATTGATTTCTTTATATTTCTACATTTTTTTTTCAATATCAAAACTAAAATTTCTTTGACATTTTTTCTCATTATTTAATGTTCACTTTCCACATTAGTATTTACCACCCATCATGCACTCAGAGGGATGAATTCCCTATAGGTGCAAACCTTTTTTATTTTATATCTCTATTTGGAGAGGTTTGCACGTTGAGGGATTTGATCCCTCTCGATGTATGCTTTAAAGTATGTCTTTTGATGTATGCTATATTTTTGGGAGATTTAACTATTTTCTCCTTTTGGCATTCATTTTTGGCCTGGGATTATTTTAAACACCATACAACTGTTCACCCTACTTCCTTTCTATGGGTTTTTTGCTGTTAGCTTGTTAGGACATACTTTAGTGTGAAGTAAATGGAGCCTCGAAATAGTATTCTAGACTTTTTTGACCTTAGTTATTTTACAGGGATTAAACAAGACTTCAATGAGTTCAAAATCTATTCAGATAGTCTACCAATCTTAAAGGATCACTAATCATGATAAATTTCCAAATAAAAAGCATTCCTTCAGTCAAGAGATTTTCAGTCTATCCAGAACTCTAATGAACTCCAACGCCAAAGGTTGTGCTAGTTTATTGAAAACATAAAGTAAGGCAAACAAAAATGCAAGAAATCACACTCTAAGAAATCAAAGTGTAAATAAAGAAGAACTAATCTAAGGAAAAAAAATTGAAACAAATCAAAAGGCTTATTTATGTATAAAGAAAAACCAAACAACATTAAGAAAAGTACGGTTTGAGAACTAAACCATTGACTGGTAAGTTCTCTTCCCACCCCTGTAAATCTTCTAATTTATAGGTTGAGGGGCCTAACTTTTTCGCAATCTAAAAAGGGCCTATCCATAACTGCTGAAATTTAGTGTGTTTCCCTTTTTCATAATGTGGGTGATCCCATTTAAGAACCAAATCACCTACTTCAAATTCCTTATTTTTGGATTTGTGCTTATCGAACCATCTTTTCACTATTTCTTACTGGTGCTTAAACCTCTCTTTCAACTTGGATCTAGACTCTTCCAATTTTAGCAAAGTGTTGATTCACATTTGTAGAACCTCATTGTCAGTTCCTCTAAAGGCTTGATCTAGTCAAGATGAAGGCAACAAGATATTGGGAGGAAAGATGGCTTCTTTCCCGTAGACTAGAGTATAGGGTGACACACGTAAGGAGTTCTTGGGTGTGAAACGATTATCCCAGAGTGCATTAGGAAGAGCTATGTGCCAACTCCTTTGATTTTCTAAGACTTTCTTCAAAATCCTAATGAGAATTTTATTTCTAGATTTTGCTAAACCATTACCTTCTAGATAGTAGTTAGCAAAATAATGTAACTTAATCCCTTTCTCATTTGAAAATGCAGTCATTCTAATAGATGAAAAATAAGAAGCATTATCAAAAACCAGGGAAATTAAAACCCCAAACCTCATCATAATATGATCTTGCAAGAATTCCATAACTGCATCTTCATTCACTTTTCACAACAGGATGGACTCTACCCAGTTGGTGAAGTAGTCTATTTCTTTCAGGATGTACTTTTGCTACAATGAATAATTTAAATTGATCTCTGTAATAATATCAATCCCCCACTACTCGAATGGTTCATAAATAATAACTGGATTTAATGGTCTTGCTTCCTTTGCTTGTCTTTCGTCACTTCTTTGACAAATATCACATCTCCTAACATAAGCGTGAGCATCTTTGAATAGAGTCGGCTAGTAATACCCAAGTCTTAAAATATTATTTGTTGTAGTATCTCCCGAGAAATGAACTCTAGCAGGGCCATTATGTATCTCTATAACAACCTTAGCTGCATCTTCATGTTCCAAGCATCTGAGAAAAACTCCATCATAGTTTTTTCTAAACAGAACTCCATCAATGATCTGATATGAGGCTGACTTTAAGTGTAATGCTCTCCTCTGCTTGGAGTTCCAATGTTCAAGCAAGTATCCTTGCTGAAGATAATGAACCGGGTCTATGTACCAGGATTCTGGAGCTATAAATAGAGGGCACACATCAACCATGTGTACCTCAACTTCATTCTTCCAATCGTTATCTTCATTGTATTGACTCTTAGTCATGAATTTGCAGAGCCCTTTCCCTTTTACTATGGTCACTAGTTTGAATTTTAAGTCATATTATTGTAATGTTGTTACCCAGTTACCTCTTCTTTCTCCTCACTCTTTCTGTATGAAAAGAGATCAGACTGTCGGGTGTGGAACTATCACTTTCGTATGGTTCTTCAGTATATATGGTATGAATTGCTTCACCACCTTAAAAATTGCATAATTTTTCTTTTCAACCATGAGGTAATTCAATTCATCCCCTTGTAGGCTAGTTCTCATAAACTATATGGGGTACTCATCTCCCCCTTCTTCTTTCTGTGTAAGCATTGTTGCTAATGAATCATCTTAAGGAAAAGTGTACAAGATGAAGTCTTTTTCAAAGTTGGGACTTTTAAGGGATGTTGCATGAGCTATTGATGTTTTGATCTTGTTAAATGCACCCTTATCTGAATTAGTCCACTTGAATTGGAAACTTTTCCTGACCATTTGTTGCAAAGGTTTGACTATCTGAGCAAAATATGGAAAAAACCTTCGCACAAAATTTATTGTCCCCATAAAAGAATGCATGCCCTTTTTATTATGGGGTAAAGGGATATCTTCTATTTCTTTAATCCTCTCTGGGTCTATTGAGATCCCTTTCTTTGAAATTATGTGACCCAATAGTTTTCCTTATGTAACAATGGGCACACATTTCTTTGGATTTAAAGAAATGCCATACTTTCGACAACGTTCAAAAATATGTTTTAAATGAAACACATGTTCTTCTCTTTTCTTGGAAAATATCGTGACATCATCCAAGTACACAACTACACTTCGTCCAGTCAAAACACGAAAATCTATATCCATATCCCTTTGGAAAGTTTCTCCATCGTTAATGAGTCCAAAGGGTATTCTTCTATATGCAAAAGTCCCCCACCTGGTTCTGAAAGTGATCTTCGATATGTTGTATTCCACTGTTAACACCTGGTTGTAGAATGAGAATCCATCTAATAGAGAAACAACTCAGATACTGATACCATCTGTAATATATGCTCCATGGGTGGGACAGGGTAATTTTCTTTATCAGATGCACGATTTAAATTTATGAAATCAACACAGAGTCTAATCTCTCAAGACTTCGTTCGTACTGGAACCAAATTTGAAACCCATTCTGAATGTCTAACCTTGAATATGATCTTAGCATCAAAAATCTTATTCACCTTTCTTTGAATTATAGGTTCTAGTTTTAGGTGCATCTTCCTGAGAGGCTGCTCGAAAGGATTGAATCCAACTTTGATTGGAACGACATGTTGTATAATTTTGGTGTCATAGGTTTTGAGGTATTCATATGTCCATCCAAATAAATCTTTGTATTATCTGAACAAGCTAATGAATTTGCTCCTTTCCCTGGGTGAACAACACTTCCCCAGGTTCACAAATTTGGGATCATCCTCTGACCCTAGATTTATCATCTCAAATAACAAAGAGAAACTGTGTGTCTTAACCTTTTCTTGTCTTCTAAACTTGTTTTCTAGATCAAACATTTTTCCAACATTTTTACCCCTTTAGGAATGAAATTTCCATTCTATATGTTTGCTTGGTGTTCTTCATCATCTATTATGGCTCCTTTGAAAGTTTCATCACTCGTTAGACATTCCAAGATTTGATGATGATCATCAAACACCCTTAGATTGGTGATATTGTCTAGAATGGAAGCCCTAAAAAGCAATTCAATTGAACATTTGTTATTCATGGGTACCATTCTTACAGCTGAAGTAGCTAACAGGTCATCTGCTGCATTTTTTAACCTAGGAATTGAAGTAATCTTAAACGCATCAAACTTTGTTAGTAAAACCCATACTTCATTTTGATAAGCCTTCAGATGTGGTGATATGCAATGAATTGTATTTCAGGCTTGTTTAATAATGATTTCTTAATCTCCATACACTTTTATAATTTTTACCTTAAATTCCATTTCCCTTTTTAGTCCCTGGACTAATGCTTCATACTCGGCTGTATTATTAGTGCACTCAAATTCTAATCTACAGGAAAGGAAATATTTTTTTTTTTTAGGATTCATTAGGACATATCCAACTCCTGATACTTCCAGAGTTTTGGAACCATCAAAATAAAGAATCCAAATTTTTTTATCTACCCCTACTGAAATTGAAGTACTATCTACATTTGAGACTAACTCTACTATATTACAATCAATCTTATCATCCCATGAAAACTAAAGGAGATTGGGATAGGTATCTAATGTGTCACTGGATTCTTTAGCTTGATAGTTTCTTGGTTCAAGATCAAGGAAATAGTTCTCCAAAACAGAGTTAATTGGTTCATTCTTCCCCTCCAACTATGTTACCTTGTGTTTCATCTGAGGTTCCCTCAACACCTTTATCTGATTATGGAAACCTTTGTATAGAAACCACAAATGTGACTAGTGAGAGGAAAAATAACCATCTAATTTCGTCGACTAGTCTTGGCTCAAAACCATCCCATATGCATTCGGTATGTCTGATACCACAATGTCTATATACTGGGAGACCCTCTCATCTGCTAACAAATGTATCAAGACATCCTCCATTTCTCCTAACACTTTAACTGCAGTCCTATTGAATTGGACAACTTGGCCTGTAGTCGGTTGGGTTTGACCATTTATCCGCTTGTAGACTAAAAGCAGCATGACATTCGCTGATGCTCTAGAGTCTACCAAAAAATTATGTACGTTGAAATTGAAAATTTCAAAAGTAAGCATGAACATTGGTGTTCTATATTTAGACTTCCCCCCTATACTTGCTTCACCAATCTCTTCCTCAAATTGGTTATCATTCTGGGGTTTCATTATAGGTGTCTCAAGTGCTTTCAATAGATTCTCCTTTTGTTGGGGTAAGTTACACATTTCAAACAAAGAGATGTTTTCCTTAGTCTTTTTAATATCTTATATTATGTCGTATCCCATTTCATGCTCGGTGAAAATTTTCTTGAAATTTTCAACTTTGTTTTCTACAGACTTCACAGGCATACTCACTACCTTGGGATTCTGACTTGTGATGAAAAAATATGGTTTATTAATGGTTTGAGTATTATTTTTGATATTTATCATGTTCTCTTGATGTTTCTTTATTTTGGGAATTATCGTGTTATCCTCTTTCAATGGGCCCTGACTCCTTGTTGTAACATTTGTTTCTAATATTTTTTCTTCCTCAGTGAGTCCTTCATCCTCTATACTAAAAATGGATACACAATCCCATAAAACCATAATATCTTCTTCTTGTGTCTCTATTGGTTTATGAACCTTCTCTTTTTCATCCATAGTTTATGTTAACTTGCAGGAATAAAGTAATTGATTCATCACTAAAGTCATAGAAATTAGCCACTGCAGGTAGTTTCTTTCAGAGTGAGGTTGTTGATGGAATGTACAGAAATTTTCCATCCCACTTCAATTAAGTTCATAACAGAGGAACTATTAGAGGGAGGTTTGGATGGACCATTGTCATCTCTATTTTTGTAATAAGTTTTGAATTTCTTATTGGCCTCCTTCTCCTTTTCCAGGTCAATTATTCTATTTGAAAGTTTCTGCACCATTTTTACCACACTATCAAATTCATGTTACCGCTCATATTTAGGATTAGTTAACAACAAGTTTTTATGTTTCCAAAAAAAAAATTCTCTAATGGTGCATGATGGTTGTCTATACTTTCCATTTTGGCTTCCACTTTCTCAGCTTCCTGATATGTTTCCACTAAGGTGGGATTAACTGATATTTTGAAAAACATAGCTATCTCGGGACAAAGATCTGAAGTGTAATACTCAATTAAGACGTTCTCAACATGTTTTATAGTTGCATCGAAATTATTCAGATGGGAAGCAATCCTCTGACTCAAAATTATGCACCCTCTCTTTCTTTTCCTTTTTGAGGGCAAGCAACTCTTTCATTAAAGAAGCAATAGTTATTTGGGTTCCATACTTGTTTCCAAACAATCTCTCAAAGGCGTTCCAGTTGGGGATCATTTTTTCCTGTAGGGAAAAATACCATGAGCTTGCTTTACCCTTGAGAGTATGTGGGAATAATTTGCATACTACGTCCTCATGCTCTGCTGCTTGTAAACCTTCTAGAGCTAGGTAAAAACTTTGCAAATGATCATCCACAAAAATTCCTTCATTCAATTCAAACTTGGGCAATGACTTATCAAAATTCTGAGGCATGGCATGTAATTGAGGGGTAAAGTTTAGAGGGGATCTAGCTCTCCAAGAAGGTGGTAGAGGAGGCTGATTTTCATTGACATTTTCCATGATTATAGGTGGATATTTGGGTGGAGATTGGATAGGGGTTCGAAAATGTGAGCAATGAGGGGAATCTAGTCCTAACTAATTTAGAGGTTGCACAATATCTTGCAGGGTTCTTTCTACCATCTTTTCAAAGTCTTCCACTAACACTAAATCCTCATGGTAAGGATGGTATTTCTTTTGAAATTCTCTTCTAGGAAAGGCAGGAATAATGGGAAATCCCCCAACATTCTTTGTGTATGCCCTTTTGATTCTCCTTAAATCATCAACCACCTCGTTATCAATATAATAGAAATACTATGTAATTTTTTCTTCAGGACTGGGCCTCTTAAGGAAACTAGTTTAGAACTGTGACCGGTGGAGTGTTCTCGAGAAAACGGATTTCCTCAGCCAACCATGCACTAGAGGCCCTCCTTCTAGTGCCAAAAACTATTAAATCTTGGAAAATACCAGGTGACGACAGTAGGGATCTCCCCCAATAAACCTTCCCAATTAGCTTGTTATTGTTTGATATGGGGAATCTGTCCAGTTTACAGTCCGGGTACCGTAGGTCAAGTAATGGTTTGTTTTACCAGTTGCGCTCAGACCACCGTTTAAGTGTAATTTTTAGTTTTATTTATATATGATATGTAAGTTCTTAATCTAAATGCAATCGATAGAGACAACAAAGAGTTCACAATGTGATGCGTAGGTTCTTATCTCTTGTCTTATTTCCCCTTTTGTTTCTAAATCAGAAACAAATAACAACTATGCTAATCTAACTAATTATATCTAAGCTATCCCTAGGGAGCAAGATTACATTTAATGGTGAGTAATTTATTGTAAAACATGCATAAAGAAAATTACAGATAGTTGTTCATAATTCAGATTACATGAATACATGTAGAAAGTTTAAGATAGAGATAGCTCATTATTGGTTAAAACATTCATTACTCAATATACTACATAAGTTTCATAAAATAACAAAAAATCATTCATAACATGGAAGTAATTCATAAGTCAGAATGATCTCACAGTTCATAGAATAAGTTGAAACATAAATAATTCGATATTTAACCAATCTACAGCATGCATTTGAAACTTCAGAGCTCCCTCTCCACTAGAAAATATGGCATTATTTATTATAAAAGAAAATAGTTATTCATATAATAAAATTCACAAAAGATAGCATGGAAAAGTCCCTTTGTTTCATCGACTCTACATATACTTATACATTTTCAAATGTCTTTTGGCCTTTTGGCCCTTTGGGCTCCCTTTACAAATTGGTTACAAAAATGACTTTGTCTCCTAGTGAGCTCACTAATTTAGGAAAAATATTAATATTGAAAAATATGTTTCAATAAGACAAAAATTCTAAGTGGACCCAATCACCTCATGGATAAACTACTTCCATGTCTTGGCATCTGTCATTATTGTCTTGAAATCTTATTGCTCTAGAAATATAATAGTGACCTCATGCTTGGCCACTTGAGCTTTTATATTAGCCATCCTGGTTGGAAGAAATCGAATTTGATCTTCTAATAGATGGTTTCTTACTACTTCCTCAGAAATTACATTCTTGAGCATTATTCCATCCAGACTCTTAATCAGTTGAATTCCCCGCTCATTGTCCTTCCATCTAGCATGCAATTGTTTCAAGTGCTCTTCATGCTCTAGTAATTCATCAAACATATTCTTGGAATATGTTTGGTAGTGGTTGTGATTTTTAAGCACCTTTCTACAGAACTCTATGCAAACACTTTTAGTTATATGGGATACCTTTATCAGTTCCTCAGCAACTTTAATCCCAAATCTTGTCAGCTCATATTCCAGCTTCACTCTCTTGGAGTATTTGATCGGTGCATTTGCTGGAGGTTCCTTGGTTATTTCCAACCAAGTCAAATGCCCTTGAAGGATTTCCATGATATCTTGATTTTTGTCTTTAAATTGAGAAGCTATGTCTGAAATTTCTTCCAACCTAGCATCCACTTTTCGGACCTTCAACACCTCACCTACTATCTGGACCTGCATCTATAATATCTTATTTCTGATCATGAGGGCATGCTATCTCAAAGGAATTATATCTTTTCTTTTCTCGTTTTCCACCTTTAACAACACCTCCAATGAATTCTTATGTGCCTCCAATGCTACCACCTAGGTTTCATATTGTTCTTCCTTCTGCTCAGCAGTATCCTTCTGCAATTCCAATTATGCAACCTTGTTTTCCAAATATCCTTTCTCTTTACTTAAATATTTGTTGAATAATTTTAGACTGTCCGGCTCTTCTTCTAAAATTTGGTGTCCCTGTTGAAGCCTCTCAAAGTCTGATAACGTAGCTTCATATTTTCTTTTTGATTCTTAGCCTACCCTTTCTTCCTTTCCCAAAACTTCCTCCATTTCAGCGATCTTCCCCTTATACTTCTCAATGATTTCTATAATCTTGTTGATATTGTGAGCATTGGCATATGAATTTGCAATTCCCACAGAAGCCAATTTATTTGGGTGTTTTTCTACATTACTCATGATTGTCCTCTCTGTTACCATGGTCACTAGTGGCTAATTCCCTACCCTCAATGTTTTCACTATCCTCCACATAATGGATTTCATTTTAGGATCAAAATGAATATCTTCCAAGCATGCCACATCATATTGTTTAGATGGGGTAAATGGTATTAGCGCCATTTCAACTATGGAGACATGACCCACGGTAAGGATGTTTCTAGATGTTGATGGAGGGTTCTCTGGATTATCCTGAACAGGGATTTTCTCTTGACCTCCACCATCTAGAACTTCTTGATTTTCCTAGCTTTGCCCCTCTATATGCCCTCTTGTATCTTGCATTTCTTGCTCAGTGTTTGCAGCTTCTTGAGCTATGGTTTTTTTCTAACTCTGCAATTTTCTCCAAAACAACCTTTGCATTCTTTTGCTTGGAAGCTTCTTCTTTATCCCTCTGTGCTTCCTCTACCAACATTTTCTTTGCTCCTACTGCAAGCCTGCAAAAAATTTATTCTTCAACCTTATTTGCAGCTTCTTCTTCTCCTTCATTTGGTTTTGGATTGCTGCCACTACTTCCCTTGACCCCAGATGTCTTTCCCTTCAAATGCTTGCTCAAATATGCCATGCTGTAGACATTCTTGAACACTTGCTCCTCTTTATCTACATAGTCTGCATATTCAAGATTAACCTCTTGAGCAGGATTGTAAGCTACCACCTTTCCTTGTGAATCATTTCAGTGGAATCTTTTCTCTCCAAAATGAAAAATCTCCAGTTATTTGATGAACTATAGCACACTCTTGACCTTGTTGAACTTGTAGCTCCCTACATAGAAAGGTACTGGTGGGAACACAACTTTCTTTATATCGAACAAATGATTTCCAAAACCATCCAGAAATACTTTTCTAACTACCTCCTTGTGTACTATGTAATTAGTTGCATACTTGGGAAGCAGTGAGGGTGCATTGGTTCGTCCATATATTCTTAAATGAGTGCCTTCTTCGGAGAAAAAATAATCTCCATATTATTTGATGGATTCTGCAGCTCTCTCCGACAAACATGGACAATATTCTAGAAAGGTCAACTTATATAGGGTACTTATGTACTCCTCACATATCAACTGGTAATGGTTGCGATATTTATGGGCTCTAAGAATCTGGTATGCTATGTATATAGGGATCTTCCCCCCTTTCCAAACATAGTTAAACTTCTCAAACCTGTGTCGGTAGAGTATGCAATCTATCATAAAAGAAGACATAAAAATTTCTGATTTGCTTAATTTCAAACCCTTCTAAGTTGTTTTGACACATTTGTCCAAGTTCCTAGTATCTATATTTTCCTGTTTAAAAATCGTTCCCTCCATGGCTACATAGTACATGAGGGCAATCCAACCAAAATTGTACATCTTTCCATCATCCCTACCATACATATTTATCATCATCAATGCTATTATTCTTAAAGGGGTTCCAAGATGGGCAGTCTCATCTTCTCCCGACTATTTTTTCTGAAGGTCTTTCCCTCAGCCACCATCATCTTTGTTGTGGCTGTATAATCGAACTTCAGAATTCTAACGCACTCTTTTGTCACACTTATTTCCTTTTCCAGTAGATTGTAGGTTGTCGAAATAAATGCAGGTGAGAAATATGCAACAGGATTTCCCTGCTCATCATTTATCATCATTCCTATTGTGTCTATTTTTAGAAACCTCCATCCAATGAACTATGCAAAGGGAAAAATATCCGGCCTATTTTCTATTTTAGTTATCCCATACCTCAATACATTCTCGTACAAAGCTAGGTCTTCCAAACCAACTTCTGGCACATTTCTTTCAACCAGCATGGGGTAGATCTATCCCCATTTGAACTCAAGCTCTGCTCTTATGATTGCCTTAGTGTCTTCATACACTATTTCTGTTCTCACTATTGGAGAGTCCTCTGCAACTTCTATCTCAAAATCATACTAAAAAATCTTATGCTTCTTCCTCCCCTTCATCATCATGATTTATGTAGTAAGTTGTAGCTGTGAAAAATGGAGATGTCTTAGCGTTCATATTTTAAATTAATGATTATAAATTTAAGAACACAAACATATGTATATGTATACATGTCTCACATAATCAAAACCTATTATCGACGTAAATGGCACTTCTCCGTCCGAGTGCCGACATTCCATATGTTGGTACACAAAAAGACACTGTAGGATTGAAGTTTGCCTAAACACTATAGATGGGCATGACATGAGATGTATTTATCCTTCAACCAACTTGCTACATTTTTTTTTCTAAGTGTGGATTGGCATACGCAACTATCTTCATTGAAACTCGCGTACATACGCGACTATCCTTGTTGACAACTCCCATACTATACGTGACTATTCCCATTGCAACCCACGTAGAGACCTATATGCAGGTTGCCAGTATTAATAGTCGTGTACACCTCCATTCGACATTAAAAATATAAATCATGATTAATAGATATTAGTTGATCCCTAATCACTAATCATCTCAACTATCTCAACCTCCTCAACCTTCGAAACTACTCTATTTCCCAAAGTATAAATAGAGACCCTAGGGAGGGCATTAATCAATCAATTTTGGAGAGAAAAGTTATGTTGGTGGTATATTTTCAGAAGTCTTGGAGTAGTAGAACTTAGAGTCATTTGGTTGCAGAGGAGTCCTTGTCTCAGGCATTGCATTGTACGCTTATCTCATTCAATGATTATTAATAAAGAGAACTCTTCTTCCAACTTTGTGTTGAGTCTCTTTCATGTATTAGGGTTTAATGAATATATTTGATTAAGCACTGTATATGTTGTTTATCTAACCTATCATATATACATGTATAAGATTGTACTTGGAGAATTTTCTCTTTGCAGGTGAAGGAGGTGCATCCCTGAAATATTTGGAGAGAAGCAGAGCGGAATAAGATAAAGCTTGGATCAACCGTCGGTAATTGGGTGAGTCCAATATTTATTTCTATTTCCATTATGTACTTAGCTAAAGATAACTGTCTACAAGTTTTAGAATTAATTTGGTAACCACAGACCCTAGGTTACAATGGTGTTTATTCCTGAACAACAGAACTGGCGACTCCGCTGGGGAGCCCAGACTACTGTGGGTTAACTCTATAGATCTGTTCCCATTCTTTGCTTTGATTCAGTGTGTGGTGTCTTGTCTTGGTTCATGCTTGCAGTGGTGTTTGAAGACCTTTAGAATTTTTCTCTTTTTTGAAAAATTTAACTCCTGTACGCAGGTTGCTATGCTACACAGTCACGTACAGAGGTCTATGTACGCGGTGATCGCCTCCTATTTTTGCTTTTTCAGCACCTTATTTCTAGTTCAAAGCTATATGAGATCAAGTATATTCAACTTTATCTAGTTGTGTTTTGTTCTTGAATATGTCTTTTCAAGGGTAACATTCCAAGGTGCTCTAACATGTGAATTTTTGATATTTCTCATTATTTTTTTATTATTTTGTTGGGTTTCAATTTATAAATGAAACTTTAGTTTTTAATTAAATATTGGTCAATTGACAAGCCTTTATTTTTCACGCAGTGGTTCTTTTGGTTGTTCGATCCGATACTTGTTCTAGCACTTAAAGAGTATATGTTGACTGATTCAAAAATTTGGGGGATTTTGTTTCTAGAGATAATGTCTAGTTCAGTCTCAAATCATTTCTAGGTTGAATGTGAATTTACCCGGTGCTGTTTTGTAGCTGTCATTTGCTCAAGAAATTGTTTCCCTCAATCTTCAGTAATGTATAGATTCCAGGAAATCCGAATCCAATATTTTTATCTATGTTATGCATTATTAATCGGGATAGGTGTAGATATGTTGTGATGGGGTCGACCCTTTTTCAATGGTCGACTCATTATGTAGTTCAAGTATAAATATGATTTTGAAACCCTAAGGGCAGACAGAGAGAAGACACTGTAAAAACTATGACTTTTTATTAATTGACCAATAGTTGCATTTGCTTTCCTAAAGCTTCAGTTTCAGATTCATAGGTGTTGAAGGCCGGGCCCACCTTCAACTCTGGTTATCTATGTGTAGTGTTGTTTTCTTTTCCACTGCTGTAAGTAAATTTGCATTATATATTCCTGATACTGTCTTTTATGTATGTATGCTAGTAGTTTTAACAACTCGTGATTTCGGAAACAAATATATGCTTACATTAAATTAGTTGATGTCATTGAATGTGTGTGGATAGGCATGATTGTGTTACTAAGCACCCTTAGATAAAATATTTAGTTACTTCCATCTCTGTTTGTAGGTTTGATTTGGTGGAATATAGATTTGAAGAATAGTGAGAGTAGAGAGATGTGCTGGATCTAGATTTCCTCTTCTTTCATTTCCAGAATTAGTACTGAGTATTGAATGGTTAAACTTCTTATCCAGAGTTCTTATAGTTCACACAATTTACAAAGCTTTAGAGTGTTTCAAATATTTGTAGAGTTTTAAAGAGTTTAAAGGACTTCCAGCATTTATAGAATTTACAGAGGTTTTAGAACTCTATAGAGTTCATAGGGTTTTCAGGACAACATTTCAAACTTGTTATATAGAGGATTGGAATTATGCATTGCTTACTTCAAGCTCTTGAATGAGATTAGAGAGAGGAAGTTCAGCTCATTAATATTTGGCAGTATTCGCTAGAACACATTGATTTCTGTTGTTCATAGATAAATCTTGTAGGTCAGTCAAATACGAGTGAAATGTGGTTTTGTTTGATATTTTCAATTTACTTTTGTGAGCATGGAATACAAGTAGAGTTGTTTCTTTTGTTAGTAAAAATGTAAATTCATTTATGTATATATTTGTGAATGATAGCATTGGTATGAATTAGGGTTAGCCCTTGAAGAAGAGCCATTGTGCTTAGCATAGAATTCTTTATGGGTGATGAGTGCAGTCTTAGAGGCTGTGTTAAAATGGTATGAGACACTAAGATTGATCAAATAGTATTCATTGTGTAGGTAGAATATCTTTATGGACAAGTAGGGTTTCCTTTAACGAACCATTTGCTTGCTTGGTTTCTCTTTTAAAAAATAGATCAATAATTAGTATAGTTTGAGATTGTTGTAGGTTTTATTGGATTGGATAAACTTTTGGACTGTAAAATAGTACTTAGCAAGTTGATTTCCTTTCCTTAGATTATACTTAACAACATTTGGTTTTGATTATTCAATAGAGTAGTTAGTTTCATAAACTACATTATTTTTCTTTGTACATGAGAAAATCAAAATTACCCTAGGCCTAAGCTTGAAACCATTTTTCCCTGCACACATGGTGTAGTGACTCAAAGTTTACGCGTCCTGGTTGATAATTAAATTGAAGGTAAATTAAGCAGCAATAATTTTACCCAACATTTTGGTGTCATGGATGGGGAGTTGCTTCAATGTCAGTTGGTATCTTGCTCATTTTCCACAAATTTGTTGGCAGCATTTTTAGGCGTGACTAGTTGTTGTAGATTGGAGGAGAAGGGGCAGTAAGATGAGAGGTAAGAACCTGCGCATCTATTATAACAGGTTCCTTCAAACCTACCTGTAGCATAGGTATGTGATTGTTTCGTTTTGTTACTTAGAGTTAATTTTTGACAAAATCTAGCAATAGTAGAAGTAGATACGTAAAATCTATTTAGACATTTTTTTATCAATTTTGTTTTCTATTGATTTGTTGGTTGTTTCCTTTTGGTATGATTAGCCTTTGCAGATTGGAGGAGAAGGGGTGGTAAGACGAGAGGTAAGAACCTGCGCATCTGTTATAACAGGTTCCTTCAAACCCATCTGTAGCGTAGGTGTTTTGATGTATTTGATTAGAAGTCTTTGTGAGGACCCTGCAGCAAACAAGTAATCAAAATACACGATATAGCAGCAGAACTCAAAATCACTTTTATATTAATCGCAGGCCACTTCGAGGGGGAAACCTCCTTTGAGCAAGCTCAATACAAAATAACTTCACGGTGCCTTCCTTGGCCTCAACACACACTTATATACTAAAAATAGGTGCCAATACTATGGGTCAAAACCATGGGCCAATATAAACTATGGATCAACAAATACTATAGGCAGCTTACAAAGCATATGCGCCCAACAACAATAACACAAACTATGGATCAAAAATTACTATGGGATGACTTACAAAGCATATGCGTCCAACAACAATATACTAACATGGTAAAGAGAAGGATTGACATGGGTTCCTAACATCCCTTCCCCCTTAGAAAAAGCTTTGTCCTCAAAGCTTGAGATGTGGAAATTGTCGCTGAATCTGAAGGAGTGGTTCCCACGTAGCATCCTCTGGCTGCATTCCATGCCATTGAATTAAGACCTCTATGAGAGAGCGAGAGCGAAGCTGACGAGTGCACTTATTGAGGACAGCCTCCGGCTCCAAAAAGATGGATCCTTCATTATCCAGTTCTGGTAAAATAGTTTGGCCTTTGATGTTGGTGCCAAGAACTTTCTTCAGACAAGAGACATGAAATACTGGATGAATGCGGGAAGAAGGCGGAAGTTCCAACTTATAAGCAACAGACCCAATCTTATAAAGAATCCTATATGGCCCATAGAACTTTGGAGCGAGCTTATGATGCCCTTTGAGTTTTAGTGAGGATTGCTTGTAAGGCTAGAGATGAAGAAAAACCATATCACCGGCTTCAAAAGTGCGCTCAGAACGGTGCTGATCAGCTTGTTGCTTCATGCAATTTCTTTCCATGTGAAGGTTTTCGCGTAAAATGCAAAGGACCTCATCGTGGTTTTGAAGGACCGCGTCAACTTTATGAACTCTAGAACTACTGCGGGTGTAAGGAAGAAGAACTGGCGGTGCCTGACCATAAACTGCTTCATATGGAGTCATTTTAGAGGCAGTGTGGTAAGAGGTATTGTACCACCATTCAGCGAGAGGGAGCCACTTTGCCCACTGATGTTGTTTCTCAGAGGAGAAGCAACGAAGATAAGTTTCCAAGCATTTATTGATAATTTCAGTCTGACCATCCATTTGGGGGTGATAACGTGAACTCATATTCAGTTTGGTGCTAGTGTGGTGAAAGAGTTTGGTCCAAAAATGACTGGTGAAACTCGCATCACGATCCGAGACAATGGAAGAAGGCATTCCATGAAGACGAAAGATCTGGTCCAGGAAAATTTGAGCAATGGAAGAGGCTGTATAGGGATGGCTGAGAGCACAAAAATGACTATATTTGGAGAGGCAATCAACCACAACCAAAATCATAGTCTTCCCTCCAGATTTAGGGAGCCCTTCAATGAAATCCATAGAAATATCTGTCCATATCCGGGTAGGTATGGGAAAGGGCTCGAGCAATCTCGGAAGGGGTGTTGTTTCACCCTTATTGCGCTAGCAGGTATCACATTTATCCACCATCTATTGAATTGTCCTTTTCATGCCCTGCCAAAAGAAGTTGCACCGTGCCCGTTCATACGTTTTGAGAAAACCAGAGTGCCCAGCTGATGGAGAAGCATGGAGTTCATAGAAGATAGCTTGTTGAAGAGCTTTGTTCTGGGGAAGCGCCAGACAACCCTTGTATCTCAGTGAAGCACCATCCCAAGAGTAATGTGGGACAGCAGAAGGGTTGTTGTCCAAGCATTGGATGATGTGAGATAATGAAGAGTCATTGACATAACCCTGTTGAACCGATTGCAACCAATTTGGAACAGGCATAGAAATAGCAGAAAGAGAACTTTGGTCATCAAATGTGCGAGAAAGGGCATCCACCACAATATTGTCCTTACCCTTCTTATAAGTTATCTCATAGTCATAACCCATGAGCTTTCTAACCCATTTCTATTGTGAAGGGGAGGATACATGCTGTTCTAGGAAATATTTCAGACTCTGGTGATCAGTCTTGATGCAGAAATCATTCCCTAAGAGGTAGGGTCACCACTTTTGTACTGCATGCAAAATAGCCATCATTTCCTTCTTATATGTAGAGGCAGCTAAATTCTTACCGGAAAGGGCTTTGCTAGTGAATGCAATGGGGTGTTCATCTTGAAGGAGAACAACACCAAGTCCATTGCCGCAAGCATCACTCTCAATAGTGAAGGGCTTGGAAAAATCGGGCATAGCTAGAACAGGTGTAGTACACATAGCTTGTTTCAGCTTGTCAAATGCACACTCAGTAACATGTGTCCATGTAAAAGCATCCTTTTTCAATAGAGTATTTAATGGAGCTGCAATCTTCCCATAATCCCTGACAAACTTGCGGTAGTAGAAAGTCAACCCAAAAAAACCACGAAGGCTCTTGAGTGTCTTAGGAGGCAGCCAATTGTTTATGGCGGCGATTTTGGTGGGATCCACATGAACCCCTTGTGCTGAGATAATGTGCCCGAGATACTCAAATTAATTTTGGCCAAAAACACATTTAGACTTTTTGGCATGGAGATGATGATCAGAGAAAAGTTGCATTACAAGAGCTAGATGCTGGAGATGTTCAGCCCATGTTTTACTGCAAATGAGGATATCATCAAAAAATACCAAAATGAACTTCCGCAAAGAGGGTCGAAATATTTTATTTATCAAGGCCTGGAATGTGGAAGGAGAATTAGTGAGACCAAAGGGCATGACCAAAAACTCATAGTGGCCATCATGTGTGCAGAAAGCTGTTTTAGGGATATCATCCTCACGAACCCGAATTTGATGATACCCAGAGTGAAGATCCAACTTGGAGAAAAATTGAGCACCATGAAGCTCATCAAGAAGCTCATCAACAACAGGAATTGGAAACGTATCCTTGATGGTGAGGTGATTAAGTGCTCGGAAGTCAATGCAGAGGTGCCATGACCCATCTTTTTCGCGGGCAAGAAGAATTGGTGAAGAAAAGGAACTTGTGCTTGGGCGAATAATACCTTGCTTCAGTAAGTCCCTAACGAGGATTTCAATCTCTGTTTTTTGGTGAAATGGGTAGCGATAGGGCCTAATGTTGGGAGGAATGCTGCCAGGAAGGAGCTGACTACGATGGTCCTCTGGTCGTGAAGGTGGAAGTTCCACTAGTTCAGCAAAAACACCTGTATATCGATCCAAAATTTGTTGGAGATCCAAAGGAGTAGTGGGGGCCACTGATGGTTGCATTTGAATGGAATGGAGCTGAGCGATGACACCATGGGAACTATTCTCAAGGATTTTTTCCATGCGATGTGAACTAATGATGCTGAGAGACCCTGGTTGTAATCCTTTGAACGTGTGTTTGTGTCCATCGGGGGAGAACTGCATCCAAATTTTAGCAAAATACCATAATATGGGGCCAAGTGTGCGCAGCCATTAAGCGCCCAAAACCACATCACATCCGCCTAAGGTCAAGGAAAACATGTCTGAGCGGAGGTTATAATCTCCCATAGAGATACACACATTATGAAATTTCCCTTTGCAAGGTAAGGTGCCCCCATTGGCAACCATGACTTCAAATTTGGAGCAAGGATGGATAAAACAATCAGCTTGTTTGGCGATCCGAGGGTCAATCAAATTATGAGTACTTCCAGAATCAATGAGTATTGTAAGAGGAAGCTTCTTGAAGTAACCACATACCTGCATTGTTTGGGGGGCAGTGACTCCAGCTAAAGCATGGAGGGATATCTCGGGCTGGTCGTCCTGAGATGGATGGTCAGTAGGTGGCTCCTGAGTGTCAACCGGAGCATCCATTGTATCAGAAGCTTCTTCACCAATTTCAGAGGCAGGTGGAGAATCCACATCCAAGAGATAGAGCTTTTGTTGAACACATCGATGTCCCTGACTGAATTTCTCATCACAATTATAACAAAGCCCTTTTTCTCTGCGTGCCTGCATCTCTGTTTCAGAAAAAATGTTTGATTGGAGGTGAGCGAGGAGCTGGCGGAATGGGAGGTCGTTGAGAACCCATATTTTAGAAGGGAACAAAAGAAGATTTGGAGCGTTGTTGGGGTGCCATATTGTCTTCTGCCAACTTAGCCAACCCCAGGGCTTCCATCATTGTGTTGGGACTGAACATTTTGACCTCGGAGCGAATTGCATCCTTTAGACCATTGATAAAACAACTCCGGTAGAAGTCATCAGGTAATCCTTCAGTGTGATTAGCTAGTTTCTCAAATTCAATTTGATACTCTTTCATAGTTCCAATTTGGTGAAGTTTAGTGAGAGCTCCTATGCATCAAAAGCACTAGGACCAAATTGTTGCAAAAGGAGTTGGCAAAAATCAGGCCATTTTGGCTCTTCATGAGCCTTGATGTACCAACGATACCATTGAAGAGCTTCCTGTTCCAAATGAAACAAGGTAAGTGGAACTTAGTGGACATCAAAAGTATTATGAATACTGAAATACTGTTCTGCACAATAGATCCATCCAGTCGGATCAGTACCATTGAAGCGAGGAAAATATAGCTTCGGACCGCGAAAATTGCTAGAAGAAGAGAACCCATTATTTGATGAAGACTCAGACTGTCATCTGGTGTTCATAGCTGAATGCTCAAGATGGAGACCAAGAAATTTTTCATCCAGTTCTTGGAGTTTGGCTTGGATGGCTGCAAGTGCTTCCTCCATGGTTTTTTCTCCTGTGCGGGTGACAACCATAACAAGGAGTTTTNACTATCGAAAGGATAGGGAAGCAAAAAATGGGGATTTTAGGAGCAGGGTGAAAGAATGAGAAAATTTGGTATAGGGGGACAAAGAAGAAGAATGAGGAAAGGAATACGGTGGCAAAATGTGAAGTCATTTGGGTGAAAATCGAAGGAGTTATTGCAAACCTTAAAAATAGACAAATGTGGGATTTCAGGTTTTGGGAAGTGGAATTTGGGATAGGGTATTCAGAAATGAAATATGCAGAATGGAATTGTAGAGGTGTCAGTGAAGTTTCAGGGAAAACAGGGTTGAAACCAAGGTGATATGGCCGAAAAATAGAATTTTATACTCTTTTTTCTCAGGAAGGGATCGGAAACGGAACGAAAGTGATCGGAAACAATGGAATCTGCAATGGCACGGAAGTGATCGGCAACAAATGGATCTGCAATGGTGTGGAACTGACCGAAAACAGTTTTGGACAGAGGAAATATGCGATTGTGCAACTGAAAATAGATATGGGCCCCATGTATGTGCGGCTTCCTATCGGTTCAAGGGATTCACTCGGCCACCAATGCTGTCTGACGGCTTGTGTATTGGGGTAGTACCCCTCACTCCACGGCTTGGGTAAAACTGATAACCGCTTGGCCACAAAAAACAACTCTTGGTTTACCTCACGAGTGGGAACTAGTCAATCAGGTAGGGGTCGTTACCCATTTCGCTGGCAGGTCCTCTCAATGGGCCAGCTACTTCGGGATTCTTGTGGTACTCCTCACAATGCGTTTTAGGGCTTATGCCCAAGTACTTTCCATAGTTAAGTGGATAGGGATTATTCCCATATCCGAACCTGCAACAGAAGCGAGGAAAAAATTTGGGCAGAAATTTCACCCAACGAGCCCAAGAAAGTGCTCTGATACCAGATGTGAGGACCCTGCAGCAAACAAGTAATCAAAATACACGATATAGCAACAGAACCCAAAAATCACTTTTATATTAATCGCAGGTCACTTTGAGGGGACAACCTCCTTTGAGCAAGCTCAATACAAAATAACTTCACGGTGCCTTCCTTGGCCTCAACACACACTTATATACTAAAAATAGGCGCCAATACTATGGGTCAATACCATGGGCCAATATAAACTATGGATCAACAAATACTATAGGCAGCTTACAAAGCATATGTGCCCAACAACAATAACACAAACTATTGATCAACAATTACTATGGGACGAATTACAAAGCATATACGTCCAACAACAATATACTAACATGGTAAAGAGAAGGATTGACATGGGTTCCTAACAGTCTTGTTATTTACAGTAATGTTTTGATGAGACCCAGAGATAGTAAGGGTAGATACATTAAAATTCATTTCGATCTTTTGGAAATAAAACCCCACCCCTGACTAACCCTAGGGATAGAAATACCGGAAAAGAGATAGAAAGCAACAACAATAAAAAATACATGGAATTAGGAACCAGACCAGAGGGAACTGAGATTCCTCAAGGTGAACTGTTACACTCAGTGGAGATTCCACAGACCCTGTAAGCTTCACCAATAAGGGAAGATCCCAATTTGGTTGATAGTGGACATAGAAAGAGTGAATTTCCTTTTTGGACATACACAAAATTTGGTGGTGTCTCAAGTGGAATCTACCACAAATTCTCCTTTTCAACATCATCCTAGGACAGAACGTTGGGATTTCATCCCATCCCCAAGAAGAGATAGGTTAGGTGTCAATTGGTTTAGGAATATTCTTGTTATGAGCGATCAAGAAACTAGACAACATATGGAAGGAGAAGGAGAACACGAAGGACGAACTGAAACAACTTTTGGCTTCCCCATTTTGGATCTTGCACATGATGTCAATATGAAAAATATCCCAGCATCTTCGTTACCTACCTTTTACGGTAAAAGTACTGAAGATCTGGATACCTTTCTGTTTGAGTTTGACATCATGTGTAGGATTTATAACTATCTACATGACGCACAAAAAATTAGAACTGTTTCCAGCCACCCTTAAAGATTCTGCACTTAGATGGTTTATGGGTCTGGTGCAATCCACCATTCAAAGTTGGGATGAGATGAAGAGTGCTTTCCTTAAAAAATACGGAGACTACTGTGGACCTAGAGATTCTCAAAATGATATCTTTAAAATGCAACAACATGAAGAAGAGAGTCTTGAGGATTTTCTTGAATGCTTTAGCTTTGTATTACAGAAGTCTAAGTATAATACTCTACAAGAAGATGCGGTCATAACTCTTTTTCTAAAAGGGATTCTGGAGGAGTATGTGGAAATCCTCAACCTCATGGCATCAGGTGATGTGTCTCATAAATCCTTTGAGGAAATTATTGAATTGTGTAGAAAATATTCTAGAAGTAGATCCAAGGCTGGAATAGGCACAAGGGAAGGTCCTTCCCACATTTCTAAGATAGCAGGAACTGGTGGGGTCACAAGAACTGAATTGGGGAACCTGTTGGAAAATTTCAAAACTGATATTTTAGGCACCTTGAGTTCCCAATTTGATGCATTGAAAACCAAAAAATGGAAAGAAGAAGAGGACATAGCAGCACTACACATATTCTGTCCTAAATGCAGAAAAAGACACCCTTTGAAATAGTGTCCCATTAATATTATTTCAGTCTGTGCTCTTTGTTCTGATAAACACCCCATTGACAATTTCCCTTCATTACCAGAAATGCAATCTCTTTACAAGATTAATAGTGAACCTATGGATCCATCATATGCATCAAAAAGGCCCTGGCAGCCTAGACCCCAAAACATGTACCCAGAGCCTGTTTTTCCAAATCCTGCATATTACTATCCCATGTAGCAACCTCAGCATCCATGAAGTCCACAAATGTGGTAGAATTGGCCTTCTCAGCCTACTCAAACCCAACCATGGCAGCAAGGCTGGCAAGGACAGTCCTATGGAGGACCACAGGAACAGTCCTATGGAGGAACATAGCCAACAGATCCATTGCATACTTATCCTAGCTACTGTCCAATGCCCCCAAATATGCAACTGTTATTACCTGGTTTTACACCACCTACACTTCCTCCTATACCCCCAGTTCCACAACAGTGTCAAAATCCAAACCCTCCTCGACCCACATTGTTTCAGTTCAACCTATCCCAAAACCTAATAACAAACCATCCCAGCCTCTTCATAATGTTGAAATACAAATGGCCCCAAATTATGTGATCCATTCAGCTCCTATACAGGAAATACAATTAAGGTCTGGGAAAACATTAAATAAAACTCCTCCAGCAGTGATTATTCAAGAAGAGTCTAGAGAAGAAATTATTGAAAAAGAAATTCAAGAGGAGGAAGAAGTTTAGGTTGCCTTAGAAAACACTCAAGTCCTTGGAACTCAAAGTTCCCAATCATTTTCTCAGCCACAATTGAAAAAAACCCCCCTTATCCAGAGAGGTTATTAATAGAGAAACCTATGGTTCGTTCGCAATTTGATTTGGAGAATGAGTTAAGAAAATGTTTGTATTAGAATTCCGTTACTCCAATCCATTAGAGAAGTTCCTATTTATTCAAATATGGTAAGGGAATTATGCTTGAAGAAACCTGGTCGAAAACAAAAAGATCCACCCACAATACACGTTATAGGCCAGCTGTCCGATTATATTTTGGACCATCCCTTACTTTCGAAATTTGCAAATCCTAGGAACCTAGTTGTGACCATTTGTATTAATGAGATTTCAATAGGAAACACTCTAGTGGACCTGGGGGCTGCGATTAATGTCATGTCTATGACCACCATGCAGAAACTTCAATTGTATATTCTCCTCAGACCTACTCCTACCATTTTGGAATTGGCTGATAGGAGCACAGTTAAACATGTAGGGGTATTGGATGACATTAATATCACTGTAGCTTCTTGGGAGTATCCAGTGGATTTCCTGGTACTCCAAAACAAACACCCAATGGGGGAACATCCTGTTATACTAGACAGACCCTGGTTAGCAACTGCCAATGCCTTTATACAATGTAGAGAGGGTATTTTAACTATATAAAATGGTACTTCTCTACAAAACCTTATCATTTATCCACCAGCGCAGCCTGTAATAGAAAACATGTTATGGTTAAAGAGTCCTTACGGAGATGAGGATGTGGAACAACCCTTACTATCCATCAGTCAAACTAGGGGGCTGGAAGACCAGACTGAAGATTATATCTTAGATCAATTTATCTCAGCCACTACTAGTATTGATTTTCCCCAGTCCTTCTCTGACTTAGATCATGTTTTCACAGAATATTTTCAAGAATGGTACCACCCTTCAACCATCTCATCATCAGTGGTTTTATTTTTATCTGAGAAAGTTGGAGCCTCAACCATAACAATGGAGATTAGTCCTGGAAGGTCTTTATTTATTAATGCAAATCTATCTCAAGACCAACAAAATCAGTTAGTTAAGTTACTCAAAGCACAGTCTGGGGCATTTTCTTGGATTTATACAGATATGAAAGGCATTCACCCTGACACATGTATCCATCATATTTACACTCAGGAAAACATTAGGCCAGTATGGCAACCACAAAGGAGAATGAGCCCTACTCTTAAAGATATTGTGAAGGATGAGTTACAAAAATTACTTGATGCAGATTTTATCTATCCCATTTCTGATAGTAAATGGGTATCTCCATTGGTGATTTTCCCAAAGAAGGGAGGTAAGTGGAGAATATGTGTAGATTTCCAGGAATTAAAAAAAGCAACTCTCAGAGACTACTTCCCTCTTCCCTTCATAGATCAGGTCTTGGACACTTTCTCGAGAAAACAATATTTTTCTTTTCTTGATGGATACAGTGGGTATAACCAAATTAGGATAGCCCGAGAGGACCAAGAAAAAACTACATTCACTTTCCCATGGGGAACATATGCTTACAAGGTGTTACCATTTGGGTTTTGTAACACTCATGCCACCTTCCAAAGGGCAGTGTTAGGAATTATGGCTGACTTAGTCCATGATTGTGTGGAAATATATATGGATGATTTCACAGTATATGGTAATGATTTCAAAGAAGCTTTAGATAACCTAGAGAAAGTATTAATTAGGTGCCAAGAAACAAATCTTTCCTTAAGTAATGAAAAGCGAAAAATGATGTTAACTCAGGGCGTTGTTTTAGGGCATCATACCTCATTAGAAGGTATCAAGGTAGATCTAGCAAAGATTGAAATCATTACCGGTTTATCTCCACCAACTACACAAAAGGAAGTTAGAAGTTTTCTGGGACATGCGGGTTACTACCGTAGGTTTATTGCCAACTTTACCAATATAGCAGCCCCACTTTTCAAGTTATTAGCCAAGGAAATTGGTTTTTGTTGGGATCAACACTGTCAGGTAGCCTTTGACACTTTAAAAACAAAATTGTCTTCAACACCAGTTCTGTAGGGGCCAAACTGGTCTTTTCCCTTTCATATACAAACTGATGCTTCTGACACTGCCCTAGGGGGAGTGCTTGGACAAAAAGAAAATCAATCTTATTATGCTATTTATTTCATCAATAAAAATTTAACACCAGCAGAACTAAATTATACAGTGACTGAAAAATAATTTCTAGTAATAGTTCATGCCATTAATAAATTTCGGCATTATATTACTGGATATGATGTTTTTGTTCACACTGATCACTCTGCTATTAAATTTTTGATGAATAAAACTATAACTAGTGTCAGAATTACTAGATGGCTTATTTTGCTACAGGAGTTTAACATTTCTATAATTGACAAACCAGGGAAGGAAAATCTTGTTGCATATTTCCTCTCAAGATTGACTCATATTGATGATAATGTTCCTGTAGATGATACATTTCCTGATGAAAACTTATTTGTTGTTTCTATTAAAACCCCATGGTTTGCAGATATAGCCAATTATTTGGTCACAGGAAAAATACTTGCTCATATGTCATCATATGAAAAAAGAAGGATCATACAGCAAAGTGCCAATTATTCATGGGTAGGTAATGAACTCTTTCGAACTGGTCCAGATTTGATTATCAGGAGATGTGTAAGGGAGGATGAGATGTATGATATCCTTCAAGCCTGTCATGATGGACCTTGTGGAGGGCATTTTCCAGACAAGCGGACAGCATACAAGGTGTTAAATCAAGGGTATTACTGGCCCACACTTTTCAAAGATGATGAAAAATATGTACAGGGTTGTGATAGTTGCCAACGAATGGGAAGTCCCACTGCTACTGATGAAATGCCTTTACAAGCCCAGGTATAGATTGAACCTTTTGAAAAATGGGGATTGGACTTTGTTGGACCAATCTCACCAATGTCATGAAAGAAGAGATATATATTTGTCTGTACTGACTATGTGACTAAGTGGGTGGAGGCAAAATCTCTATTAAGGGCCACCGAGAAATCGGTCATAGAGTTTATTTATGAAGAAATTTTCACTCACTTTGGGATTCCTCGCGAAATTGTAACTGACAATGGAGCACAGTTTGTCTCTAAATCAATGAAAGCACTGATATAGCAATATGAGATTAAACACTATAAATCCTCTCCTTACCACCCCTAATCAAATGGTCAGGTGGAGTCAACAAACAAAGTGTTAGAAGCCATTTTAACCAAGACAGTGCAGATGCATCATAAGGACTGGGAAGACAGGCTTCCAGAGGCATTGTGGGCTTATAGAACTACATGGAGAAACACCACATGACATACCCTATACAAGCTTGTTTACAGGAAACAGGTTTTGCTCCCTATAGAATTTCAGGTGAAGACTTTTCTTACTGCTGCACAATTGAGCCTGAATTTAGATGAAGCCCAAGAGCAGAGATTGATGCAATTGAATGAGCTTGATGAAATTAGACAATATGCTGTCCAACGAACTATTTTAATACAAAATCAGAGGACTAAATGGCATGACAATTTTTTGAAGAGGAAAACTTTTCAAGAAGGTGATTGGGCCCTGTTGTCTCACTCGCAGTTTAAACACTTCAAAGGTAAACTTACCACTAGGTGGATGGGACCATATGAAATTGTGATTGTTTTTTATAATGGTTCTGTCAAGATAAGGACAATAGATGAAGAACAAGCTACATTTGTGGTAAATGGACACTGGTTGAAGGTATATCATAAACCTCTTTCTAAGCAAGAATTCATTCGTAATATGAGTCAACAATATGAACTAGAGTTGGTAGGTGAAGAAATGACTTCTTCACCCCCTACTTTCTTGCAGTGACATCCAATGAAATTGTTTCTTTGTATATATGTACAGGAGTTTTTTTTATCAATAGGTTCTTTTTGAATGATGCAGGTACTCTCTTCGGTAAGGTCCAGGGTATTTAAAAAAAAGGGGCGGGGGGGAGTCTTTCTGTTACCGTTCCTACTTCAGACCATTGATTCCTTTTACAAAAAAATTTCAAGGACTGTTTTAATTTGAATTAATCTCTGAGAAACACTTTAAATATTTTTAGTTTCACTGGGTAATTGGAATTCCTGTGTCAAGTAAATGAAAGTGTGTTCTTCTTTACCTAATAGGACACGTTGTTTTCAGTTCAGTTTTTTTTTTTTTTGACTTGTCCTCTTTATTCATACAGTTACCTATGTACCTAGCACTGCCTCCATTAGTAATTTAAGATTCAAGGTCTTTTGACTTATGAACTCATGGGATACTAGTGCCATTTGAATTGGTTTCACACTATATTGAAAGAGGATATTATTTTTTTCAAGTAGTAACAACTATGGACATTGAGTTATTATCCAGACAGGCACCATTATAGGGAATGGTCTCTGGGGCTGAGCAATCTTTTGATTATTATCTATTGGATTCCATTTAATTAAATATATACATATATACATTTTTTTTCTCCATCCACTTCATGTCTTTCACTTTATACAGTCATAGGGGTTAGTTGTTCATTCGGACAAATCTTTATAGGCATGTTTCAAGAACACTCTTCCAATTTTAATACCATCCCACTCCTAGAGGGTTTTCAGAGCTGCTCCCCCACTCATCTATGCATAAGCAAATTATAAAATTTATCTTTAAGATGAATTTGGGACAAGGGCCTTTGATAAAAAAAGGGCGTAAGAGGTTAACCCGCCGGGATACTGAACAGGTCCGTCGGCAGCGAGTACCGACCTGTGGTATAAAAAGGTAAACCCATAAGGGTACTAAACAGTCCTGTTGGCAATAGAGGATTATTCCTAAGGAAGAATCTTCTTAGATATTACAGTTACCCCACCGGAGTACTAAACAGGCTCGCTAGCAGTGGGTTCTAACTCTAATATCTCTTTTAAAAGCCTTATTTATACTTGTCTGTGTGAACAATGTACCTGTGTAAATGTTAAAGAGAAGTCATGTGGGGTTGAATGAAATTTAAGGAAACTGTTTGTAATCACCAGTTGATAATCATCTTCAGATGCTCTAATTTTTTGTTACCTGATCCTTACTAGAAGAAAAGGTTTATGCCTCTAGAGTGTACTGGTGTTTACTGATTCAATGAACATAGCTGTGAACCTTATTATTTGTTTTTTTCTTTTCGCCACTCAAACCGTCTCATGTGAAGTCGATTCAAGTTGGCCAGTACACCATTAGCCTCATTTGGTACTCCTCTTCTCTTATGTTTTTTTTTAAGGCACATATTCTGGTGGAAAAAATTCTCTATGAATAAAGAGAGAGAAGTCTATGCTCATGGTTGAAGTTTTGAATACAGGAGTGAGATTGATAGTCTATGGATTGTATTTAATTCTGTTTTTGTATTGATAATAAAGAGTAGTTTTATGACTTAGATTTTTCTCTGTGTGGCTAGATGAAGAACTAACCATGGAATAAGGTAATGGTGCAATGAGCTTGTTGGGTAAAACAACTTTTCAAGCAGTTTTAATTGCCTTTTCATCTCATACAAGTGGGATATTTTGAACAAAGTTATTTTCCTTAATATCATCACTATGTTAGTAATCATTTTTTCCCTTGCAAGCTTGAAAATACTTATGTATCCTAGGCTAGCTAAGGTGCCGGATCAGGTGCTAGATGAGGTACTGGAATGAGTATTGGAAAAATGATAAATTAAATAGTGAAGGTAATGAACGTTGGGGTAATTTTTAACTGTTATAAACCAGGTGTGTTTTTTAATTTAAGCTTGGTGAAATTATGGGATTTACCATAATGACATTATAATCCATATAGTCGATACACCACCTTTCCTTTGTAAATAATTTAATGACATTGACCTTTGGCAACATTTCACTTTATATTATTAATTATTAGTTTGCCATTTTTAATGCAATTTATGTCATTAATATACTCCAATTGAAATTCTTGAATGCCATGGTTAAGATTGACATTAGATGTCTTAAGGTTATGAATTATTGAGAGGTGTCCATATCATCATAAGACAAGGAAATGTGGGTAGTACGTGCCTTAGTTTGCCATGATTTTCTTTACACGTCTGCCATTGCCATTGCCACCCTTTGCCATTATATTATTTTTAATGGGATGTTTCCAGTTTTCATCTCCGCCAGCGGGAGAAAAATTGATAAAGTCTCTTAATTGCCTTCAAATTAACTGTGTACTCATCGTGTTAATTCGTTCTTTCATCTTCTTCCTGGTCTCCACGATGCTCAATCGACATGAACCCAATGAGTATGGATAGTTATTGGCTACGCCTGAGTTTTTAGCCTACAATGAGCTGTTTATTAGAGTTGGGTGGCATCCCTTCTTGACCAACTTATAGGGGCATGATGATGCCATCTCCTTGCAATTCGCCTTAGGGTTTGATGGGAACACAGCTAAGGTAGGATAAATGGTATTTAAATTTATGGAGGAATCAATTGCGTAGGCTACATGACTTCCATGAACAGGGGATCGCTGGTTTAAAAATTTCTGGCTACCGCGCAAAGACTACGACTACGTTTTTAAACCTGAATTCCTAGCTATCAAAGGTGAAAAAGGATTTTCAAAACTTTGGATCAGAGAAGAATTTCTCAATTCTTTAGTGATCATCACCAATCTCATTATGTGTGAGGGTCGATTCTCTACCTTCAAAGCCTGTCACTTTCGACTGCTTGCTCATTTTGAATTTGGTAAGCTCCTTAACTTTCCATTTTATTTCTGGAAAAGTTTGGGTAAGATGGCTTCTCAGGTTAGAAAAAACGTAGAGAATCCTACTCATAGCTTGTATCATCATGGGATTATCAAGATGATTATTTTAGCCGATTTGAAGAATAAGAATCAAGTATAGGAACAATTTATATAGTAATTGTCTAATCCCCATCTCAATTCACCCGTGGGTAATGATGCAAGTAGACCTCTTATCCCTAATATTATTGACAAAGCATCCTCTTTGAATGCTTCTAAACGTCAAACCAGTCATATTCAGGAACAGGAAGTCAAGAGCTGTAAGAAGGCAAGACCATTCCATATCAAGAGGCCTCGAGGGTCAAAATGGCAGCATGTAAACTCTCAGTTTAGGGGGGGGGAAGGTTAGTCTGATGGTGGAAATTTTCCTGTTTCATCAACCCATAGGTTTACCTGTAGTATGGCTATTCAAGAGAATAAGATGGAGTCCAAAGGTAAGACACCTATTCATGTTAAACTGTCCTCATCCACTTCTTCATCTGCACACAGAAATTCTTATTCACATGGCTCCCATCATCATTCCTCCATACTGAGTCCTGTCACTGAGTCTTAATTGCCAGCATCACCTTTAAAATCTTGTCTGAAGTCTGCCAAATCTCACCTGTCAGATGCTTCAACTCAGGGAGCTGAATACTTTCGAGATTTTTTTTTAAGTTGAGTAAACAGTTACAGGAATATGTTCGATTGGACTGATTTATCAAATAAGAAAACACAGTCTTGAAAGCTAAGGTAGCATCTTTGCAAACCTTAGTTGATGACATTACTGGATCCAATCGTAGTCTCAGAAAGCAGTTAAGGAAAAAGGACAAACAACTTGAAAAATTGACCAGTGTACAACAGAAAACAGCTCCATATCCTCCTCAAGTACAAGTGTTGTTTAACACCTCACCTTTGGTTTCTAGAATTTAACCCACCATTTGGTCATCTATTTTGATTTTCAATTTTGTATGCATGGGGCAAAACTTTCTTTCATTGGGACATGCAAGGTCTTCAATCTGGGGGAGATGATGGCCTCTTGTTTTCGCTTGTTCAGCACCTTATTTCTATTTCAAAGTTATATGAGATCAAGTATATTCAACTTTATCTAGTTGTGTTTTGCGCTTGAATATGTCTTTTCAAGGGTAACATTCCAAGGTGCTCTAGCAGGTGAATTTTTTATATTTCTCATTATTTTATTTATTATTTTGTTGGGTTTCAATTTATAAATGAAATTTTAGTTTTTAATTAAATATTGGTCAATTGACAAGCCTTTATTTTTCACACAGTGGTTCTTTTGGTTGTTCGATCCGATACTTGTTCCGGCACTTAAAGAGTATATGTTGACTGATTCAGAAATTTGGGGGATTTTGTTGCCAGAGATAATGTCTAGTTTGGTCTCAAATTGTTTCCAGGTTGAATGTGAAGTTACTCGGTGTTGTTTTGTAGCTGTCATTTTCTCAAGAAATCGTTGCCCTCAATCTTCAGTAATGTATGGATTCCAGGAAATCCGAATTCAACCTTTTGATCTATGTTATGCATTATTGATCAGGATAGGTGTAGATTTGTTGGGATGGGGTCGACCCTTTTTCAATGGTCGAATCATTATGTAGTTCAAGTATAAATATGATTTTGAAACCCTAAGGGCAGATAGAGAGAAGACACTGTAAAAACTATGAATTTTTATATAATTGACCAACAGTTGCATTTTCTTTCCTAAAGCTTCAGTTTCATATTCATAGGTGTTGAAGGTCGGGCCCACCTTCAACTCTGGTTATTTGTGTGTAGTGTTGTTTTCTTTTCCACTGCTGTAAGTAAATTTGCATTATATATTCTTGATATTGTCTTTTATGTATGTATGCCAGTAGTTTTAGCAACTCGTGATTTGGGAAATAAATATATGCTTACATTAAATTAGTTGATGTCATTGAATGTGTGTGGATAGGTTTGATTGCATTACTAAACATATATTTAATTACTTCTAGCTCTATTTGTAGGTTCGATTTGGTGGAATATAGATTTGAAGAATAGTGAGAGTAGAGAGATGTGTTGGATCTAGATTTCCTCTTCTTTCATTTCCAGAATTAGTACTGAGTATTGAATGGTTAAACTTCTTGTCCAGAGTTCTTATACTTCACAGAATTTACAAATATTTACAGTGTTTCAAAGATTTGTAGAGTTTTAAAGAGTTTAAAGGAATTGCAGCATTTATAGAATTTACAGAGGTTTTAGAAGTCTATAGAGTTCATAGGGTTTTTAGCACATCATTTTAAACTTGTTATATAGAGCATTGGAATTATGGATTGCTTACTTCAAGCTCTTGAATGAGATTAGAGAGAGGAAGTTCATCTCATTAATATTTGGCAGTATTCGCTAGAACATGTTGATTTTTGTTGTTCATAGATAAATCTTGTAGGTCAGTCAAATTGGAGTGAAATGTGGTTTTCTCTAAATATTTTCAATTTACTTGTGTGAGCATGGAATACAAGTAGAGTTGTTTCTTTTGTTAGTAAAAAGAAAAATTCATTTCTGTAATTATTTGTGAATGATAGAGTTGGTATGAGTTAGGGTTAGCCCTTGAAGAGGCTGTGTTAAAATGGTATGAGACACTAAGATTGATCAAATAGTATTCATTGTGTAGGAAGAAGATATTTATGAAAAAATAAGGTTTCCTTTAACGAACCATTTGCTTGCTTGGTTGCTCTTTTAAAAAATAGATCAATAATTACTATAGTTTGAGATTGTTGTAGGTTTTATTGGATTGGATAAACTTTTGGACTGTAAAATAGTACTCAGCAAGCTGATTTCCTTTCCTTAGATTAGACTCAACAACTTTTGGTTTTGATTATTCAATAGAGAAGTTAGTTTCATAAACTACATTCTTTTTCTTTGTACATGAGCAAATCAAAATTACCCTAGGCCTGAGCTTGAAACCATTTTTCCCTGCACACATGGTGTAGTGACTCAAATTTTATGTGTCGTAGTTGATAATTAAATTGAAGGTAAATTAAGTAGCAATAATTTGACCCAACACGCGGGTTTCTCTATTGCATATTCATGTACAGTACATGAGTTGCTCCTATACACAGATGCATACAAGCCTAAGCAACAATATTTTTGGGTTAGGGTTTGCTTGTCCCTGTCCTTCTGTGAATTTTGTCTTGCTTAGTGGTCTTTAATTTTAACATTGCACCATAATTTTGATGACCCTGTTAGCCATGCTTTGTGCTTCCTAGTAAGGCCTTGAGTTTTTATTGTTTGGATTGTCTTTCTGTTAGCAACTTGAAGTGGATTTACCTGTTGGGTGAGAGGTTTGAGTGCTGGTTGTCTGAATCAGTGATCAGGGTTCCAGACACTATTTTATCCTTTTCTATCTCCGCATAGGGTTGGTTTGTCACTTGCCTTTGTTTGATTTCAGTGATTTCCATTCATTGGGTCTTCCCAACCTAGGTTTTTCCAAGTCTTCCTTAGGTGGTTGATCTTTGGTTTTATGAATCTGCTTTACTTCATTTTCCTTACTTTATACAATTAATTTATTCAAACATACTCAAGAATTGTGCATTTAGGTGCATAGTAGTTTTTGAGGAATTTGAAAAGTGAAAAAAAAAACATTAGAAACTTTTGCATTTGATTTGCATATAGTAGTTTTGTTTTCAGTTTTTAAATAAAAACTCAAAAATTACAAAATATAGTCTTACTTTTCTCTTTATTAGTTGCATTTTCATCAGTTTATATTTACAAAAAAGAAAAAGAGAAGTTTGTTTTAAGTAGTGATATTTTGCTTTGAAACTATACACCTCTTGTTTTTATATTTCTTATCGAGTCAATAACATCATAGTATTTCACTCCACTTGCCTTCTGAGTAAAAATAGCCCTTAAAATGAATGCTATAATTAAAATTTATTAGTAATTTTTGTTTTATAGGGCCATACACCTACTAGCTTAGGCTAGACTTGTGGGATAGGAAGTGTAAACTCCCCATAAGTATTTAAATTCAGACATAGTGGGCCAATCGATAGGTAAATCATTCTCTTTATCGATAATATCTTGGAATCTCCTCTCAAACGGGAGTCAAGAACGAGGCCACGTGGAGGCATTGGACTGAGGAGATAACCCTCTAATTCCTTGTCAAATTATAAACCAAGGTTTTTACGCAGCTGGAGATTCTGTCCTAGACATAGTTTTAGGCTCAGCTACCCTTCCCATGCGTATGAATCAGGCTTGCGACTATCCCCCTAAACTGTTGGTATAGTTAAGGTAGCCTCTAGTCTCTTGACATATAGGGTTCATACATAGGTCAACCGGAGGGCTATTTCTGGTTCACCTTGGACGGGCTTGGAAGGTAAACCTTGTTGAAAGTGTAGGAGGGCGGTCGGTGATTCCTTCACTTATGCCTAAGAACCTCTTCAAGGACTCCAAGAAACTGTCTTTCATCTTTCTTCGGGGAAGCATATCCTTTACCCTTTTTTATTGTTGAGACTTTAGGATTTTTCATAGTGATTGCTCTATGGTTTGTCTATGTTTAGCGAACCTTAGGATTTGAACTGTCAAATTGACAATAGTGGAGGACCAACCTATCAAGAGGTCATGAAGGTTGCAAAACCTTCCTCCTCTTATCACATTGGAACCTCCACATCCCCCTCAAAGGGGGATATTGGACATGGACGGTTCTTTTGAACTGATAGGAGTCAATGAAGTTCTGGGTGAACCAGAACTTAGGGAAAACCGTTTTGATTTAAGCATAGTTAAGATAGAATAATTGTAGGCTAATGATTTTGCGAGGAATTTTAATACACCTCTAACTGACTTAAACGATCCTGTGATCGTTCAGGTTTTTCCTCTTGATCCACCTGTGATTGGTGTCCCTATGGGTAGGATAATGTCTAATGCTGGAGAAAGTTCTTTGATTTTCACCTCAGCCATCCCAGCTGAAGGGGTGCTACCTCCCCTGGTAAGTACCCCTAGATTAAGCATACCTACTACGCCCTTAACTCCAGCGAGTCGAGTGGTTCAACCGTCGGTTCCCACAAGCATAGCAGGTGCTTCTGGTGGTATGGTCACTGGGATTCCTAGTGTACCTACAGTTCCTACCTCCTTCACACACACTGCCCAGAGTGGTCCTATAGGATCCTTGGCTTTTGTCCAAGGATTTCGTTAGAATGGGGGGCACATTCCCCCATCCACTCCATACGTAGGCCCACCACCCTCTTATGTAGGGGTACAGTTTGGAAACACTAACCCTTATGATCAAGGTTTTCAAACTCTAGTTTCAGCTTCGTTCACGAGCTCTCCCTTTTCGCTTTTTAGTGGAGGGATACCTGCTCCTGTATTTCAAACCTTAGTTTCGAATGGGGCAACTAGAAACTCTTATACTACACCTCACACCAATAATCATGTGGCTTACAGATAGAATTCATTCCAAAGTAACCCATCCACTTCGTAAGTGGCAGCAGGGTGCAACCCCACCTTTACATATGGGAATTTTGGGAAAAGTCCCTCTAATCTTCAAATTGGTACTTTTAATGCTCCAGTTAGACCTAAGATTCCTTTCCTGGCAATGTTAAACTTGCCATATTTGTCTAAACTAATGAATGACCTGGTGAGGCATGATCCCTCCTCGCCACCTGTCCTGACCAAGCTGCCCTTGGACATCCCAAAATTCGAAGGCAAAATTGGTGAAGATCTTGGGGCTTATGCCATCACTTTTCATTTATGGTGCTCTTCCAACTCACTAAATGAAGATTCAATTCAGTTGAGGATGTTCTAAAGAACATTGGCGAGTACTGCAACAAAATGGTACATTGAGTTGCCTTCTGTTTTGTTTAGGAATTTTTGGGACTTGGCTAATGCATTCCTTAGCTATTTCCAGCTTCTTTTCCGATATGATTTCAGAACAGACTTGTTATCTACCTTTTAGTAGAACAGGGCCACCAATATCTTGGATCACATCCAAGAGTGGAGGAGGAAAAAGAGCCTTATTAAATCCATTATTCCTCTTGAGTTCGTATTAGAATGGTTGCTTAAATCACTATTTCCTTATATAACTAAGGACATATCTACTTCAGGAGTGGCGAGTGAGGAAGAAGCTATCCTCAGGGCCCAGCAACTATATTTGATATATTCTTAGTTTGGGATCTTATACGAGATTATCCCTGAGACACTGAGGCCAACACATGATGCATTGAAACCTAAGCCTGGACCCCATGCCACTGGTGTGGTTGGTTCCATTAATTCTCCCACTATAGAATCTTTGGCCAAATAGCTCCATCAGCTGTCTGTCAAACATTCTATCATGGAGGCAAAAAAGGCTGCCCCCTCACCCCAAAATTTAAATGTTTTTGCATAGACCTCTCAGAAGGGAAATCAGCAGCCCGGTGGGAAAAAGAAGAGAGGAAAGAAAGGGGAGCGAAATCAAAACAAGCAAAAACCCGCAAACAATGCTAATGGGGGCAAGAAAGAAAAGAAGAAGTTGAAATTCCCATTTAAGTTGTGCCATGAAGATCACCTCACTCATCTTTGTCCCCTTATGGAACAATCTCAGAAGCTATTAAAAGCTCAACAACCAGCTGTCCTGAAGGATCCTTTTCCCCAAGGACAGAATTTTGCGTCAGCTTCAAATGCAGTATGGGGCACCCCAGATGCTCTTGACCCCAATTATATCAACATGGTTCAATATCAAACTTTACTATAGACCATGAATAATAACTATGAAAAAGATACCTCAGAGAAGGGAAAGACCATAGGTGAAACTTTTAACCCTCTCACGATTGAGAAACCTTCTGAAATTATGCCCAAGATACCAAAATGTGTCTTTAAGAATACCTTGCATAATCCTAATGCTAGGGATACATAAAACTACTCCATAGTTGAAGACTTAGCCCAGACACCTTGTGTAATGTCGGCTTTAGAGGTGTTACATAGTTGTCCCGCCCAACAGGATGCACTCTTAACAGCCTTAGGCAGCATGGACTCATCGAGTCTCATGGTGAAATTTCACTTGTCTGATGTCAAAATTTTCCTACCTTACCATGTATCCTTATTGATGGATGTCATCCATGGTGGAAAGACCATTGAAAGGGTAGTTGTTGACGAGGGTGCTTCTACATGTGTTATGTCCTTGTTGTGTTGGAAAGCTTTTGGGTCCCCAGAGTTGGTTCCATCAAACACCCTACTTACTGCTTTCGACGGAAGGTCATTCCATCCACATGGTATCCTACCGTATTTTGAAATTAAGATAGTAGGGAAAGTGGTGTCTATTGAGGTGGAGGTGATTGATGCACCTTTGGACTATAATTTGCTCTAGGGAAGAAGCTGGACTTATTTCATATTTGCTATTGCATCGACCGTTTTTCAAGTGGTAGTGTTTCCACACGAAGGGAAGTTGGTTACTAATGACCAACTCAATTTTACTCAAAAAGGATGCATGGAATCTAATGAGTCCACTGTTCCATTGGTTGATCAGGTCAAACCTACTGCACAGAGCTTAGGGGCTGGAATGTATGCATCATTAATGGGCACATTTGATCTTCTAGCTCCTATTAATTATATAGGTTCTACTAGTGTGGGGAAGTCCATAGCTACGATTGTTGATAGGATTGATCCTTGGGTTCTCCCTTCCCACCATGAACCTGAAGTGCCCTTATCAACAGTGGAAGTTGCTTATCAAGATATCACCCAAACCACTGTTGATCCCATTTTGGTACCCCTCACAGTCTCAGGGGAACTAGAAGAAGCCTATGTGCATGATTGGGCATAAAACTCTTTCCATTCTATATTTTTTTAGATATGGTTTTACCTTTTGATGAAGCCATTCTAGAAGCCATGTGTGGATGAGATAACGTCTATGAATATCTTCATCATCGATCTTATTTTCTTCGAGGGTTAAGTAGGATAGAGAATCAAGAGTTTCATATGAGACTGGAAGACGATGTTGATATGCTCGTTAATTCCTTACTAAGGGAAGGAATGTTTGCTGAGGGGAATATGTAAAATATTTCTGCTACCATCCCTATCAACATCTCTATAAATCCTAACATTGTGGAAAATATACATATCGGCGCAAACTTCTCTCCTGAACATATTGCGATCTATATTACCTTGTTTAAGGAATTCTGTGACGTTTTTGCCTGGTCATATGAGGAGATGCCAGGAATTGATCCATCTATAGTTGAGCATGAGATCTGAACATACCCTAATGCTAAACCTATTCGGCAAAAGTTGAGACCTATTAACCCGCGTAAAGTGGTGGCAGTGAAGGATGAAGTGGAAAAACTGTTGAAAGCCGGTTTTATTTATCCCATAGCTTTGGCGGAATGGGTATCCAACCCTGTTCTTGTTGATAAGAAGCAAGGGAACATACATGTCTATACTAAATTTAGATATTTAAACAAATATTTTCCTAAGGACAACTATCCCATGCCATTTATAGATCAAATTATTGATTCTTGTGCGAGAAGTGAAGTCTTTTCATTTATGGATGGTTTCTCTTGATATAATCAAATTCGAATAAAATCAGAAGACCAACATAAAACTGTTTTCATTTGTCCTTAAGGTACCTTCGCGTATAAAAAAATTCCCTTTGGATTGAAAAATTCTAGGGCTACCTTTCAGTGGGCAATTAATTTTTCCTTTCATGATATTAAAGCCATTGTCGAACCTTACCTTGATGATCTTCCTGCACATTCTCTTAAGAGGATTGACCATCCATATCACTTGCATTTTATATTTGAACGATGCAGATACTATAAAATTCGCTTGAATCCCCACAAGTGTGTGTTCTGTGTCAAGTTAGGGAGACTATTCGGATTCATTGTCTCTAAAAAAGTTATTCATGTGGATCCTTTAAAAGTTGAGGCCATTTTAAATCTACCTCCTCCGCATTCTATCAGGAAACTTTAGAGCCTGTAGGGGGAAGTCCAATTTTCTTCGATGTTTCATTGTAAATTATGCGAAGATTAATAAGGGTTTTGATGCACCTATTAAAATATGAAACCCCATTTCTATGGGATGAAACTGCACAACTCGCATTCGAGCCATTGAAAAAATCTTTGTTGTCAGCATCATTATTGTGTCCGCCAGATTATTCTATGGAGTTTCTATTGTATCTGGTCGCATCTGAGTCGACCATAGTGATATTCCTAGTCTGGGAGGACGATAAGCTCCAAGAGCATGTCATTTACTGTCTTAGTTGTGCTTTAGCCGGACCTGAACTCAGGTACTCCCATGTCAAGAAGTTGGCCTTAGTAGCTGTTTATGCTATTCAAAGGTTATGTCACTACATCTTACTAAGGACAATGACGTTAGTGGTGGATGTTAATTCTTTTCAATATGTTTTGTCTTGACTGATATTTGGAGGCAAACTCAACAAATGAATAGTCATTCTCCAATGGTTTGACTTGGATTTTCAGTCTGTCAAATCCAAAAAATCCTTAGTTTTTGCTGAGCTTATCGCAGAATTTCCAATAGAACAAGATGTAGCTATTGAAGAAGACTCATTCCCAGATGAGCACATATTATTGATTTCCACCTCTGACCCCTGGTATGGAGATATTCTTATCTATCTCCAGACTTTAAAGTATCCTCCAGCTTTCTCACGGAAAGAATGGCGTAAACTACACCTACATGCTAAGAACAACCTCATCATAGGAGATACTTTATACTGTAGAGGGGTAGATTCCATTTTGTGTGGATGTCTCACCCACAAGGAAGAAGAGATTGTCCTAAATGATTCCCATAGTGGAGCATGTGGGGGTCATTTATCTAGGTTAGCAACGGCCCAAAAGATACTACATGTCGGTTATTTCTGGCCCACAGTTTTTAAAGATTGTGTGGAAGCCATGAAGCACTGTCATCATTGTCAGCGTTACACCAGAAAGATGTGGTCACATCCCACTCCGTTATTTCCCGTTATCTCAGTGGGTCCATTCATGAAGTGGGGGATTGATTATGTGTTTTGATGTATTTGTAACTTTGGAATGTATTCATCTATGTATCTTATGTATTGTAACCCAATGTTTATTCCGAGATGTATCTATTATGTAATTGAGTCATGTCGTCATGCCTTGATGTTTCAATTGGGAGGATCTATAATGTAAACAAGTCATGTCAAGTCATCATGGGTAACCCTCTGATTGTATAAGCGTTAAAGTCCCCGCAGTTCTAGGGCACTAGGGTTATTAGACTCTCCTAGTAGAGGTCATCCCTAGTAGGGTTTTAGTCATGTCGAGATTAGTATAAATATAGAACTGGAGTCTCTATTTATCACACAACACATACACACTCAAGTGTAGCACGTAGTTGAGGAAGGAGAAGACACTGGGGCTAGATAAGAAGAAGGATACTGTTGTCGGAGATCACTTACTATTTTGGGATTTTCTATTTTGGTGTCGATTCTATCTATGAGGAAGTTGTGGGGTCTTCTCCATTTATGGTTTCCCCAAGGAAAAACACTGTGTTCATTGTCTCTTGTGTTTGATTGTTGTGCTTGTTATTCTCTCAGTTAAAGATCCTAATAATTCTAGCTTAATGTTGAAAAACTAACATGGTATCAGAGCTAACCTGAGAAGAAGACAATGTGCAGCTGCGAGAACTAGGGATTCCTAGTTTGTGGATCTTCCTCCACATCTTTTCAGCAAAAGTAAGGTGGATTAACTCTCTTCCTTAGGGAGCATCTTTCTGTCGAAGAAGAATCCAATTCTGAGGTTTTTCAGTTTTGGACCCGACACTGCTGTCGAAAATTAGGGATTTTCACAGAAGAGGAATTTTTTAGTGAGCCCAGGATTGGATTGATCTCCTCCCAAAAATTGAAGTTAGGGATAAATTTCAAGGGATTTGGGTGGACAAAACTCTGAAAAAGAAAAACCCTAATTTGTTCCTAATCCAGTACTGTAGGATTTCAACTCCAAATCTAGATTCGACATCTTGACCTGGAAAGATCTAAATCTTTTGTATTTCCATTTGATGCTCTCAGTTTAAGATGTCTCATCATACCAAGCTTGATGAAAATCTTGAGGGAGATGATAAATTCTGAGCCTAGAAGTATAGGATCTCCCTAGTCCTGGAAGAAAATGATTTAAACTCTTACATCCATGAGGAGGTTCTAGTTCCAAAGCTAGGAGATGACTACCAATATCCAATAAAAGGTAGTGGGAAATCTTCCTATAAGCTAGACTCTGGAAAGTCTATAACAATGAAGGAAGTGTTTTTTGTGCCAGGACTCAAGAAGAACCTTCTCTCCATATCAGCATTGGATGCAAAAGTAATGAGGGTTGCATTCATAGATGGTCAAGTCATCATGTGGCCAAAAGGAAAGACTATTGATGATGCAATAGTCATTGGTGAACAAGAAGGAGGTTTGTACAAATTGAAGGGCCATCCAGAAAAAGATTTGGTCCATGACACAGTAGAGCCAAGTGAACTTTGGCATAGAAGGCTTGCACATGTGCATTACAGAGCACTACCTCTTGCATGCAAAGCTATTGAAGGTCTTTCAAAAATGCAAGCAAAACATGATGGGGTATGCAAAGGATGTGCGAAGGGAAACAACACAAAGAATACATTTACAACTAGCGAAAGCAAAGCAAAAGGAATCTTGGAAATCATCCACTCTGATGTATGCGGTCTTATGTCATCAAGCTCACTAAGCCGGTATGCATATTATGTTTCTTTTATTGATGATTTTTCTAGGAAGACATGGGTTTACTTCATGAAGAACAAAGATGAAGTATTTAGAAAATTCGAGGAATTCAAAGCCTTGATCGAGAACCACACTAAAAAGAAGATCAAGACTTTTCAATCAAATAAAAGCAGAGAATTCACTTCAAATGAATTCAAAGAGCTATGTAAAGAATCAGGGATTAAGAGGGAGTTGTCCACTCCTTATAATCCTCAACAGAATGGGATTGCAGAATGGAAGAACAAAACTATCATGGAAGCTGCAATAGCTATGCTTCATGGTCAAGATCTTCCTATGCATCTTTGGGCTTACCAGAACAACAGTGTATGTATAGAACCGCACTCCACATAGAGTACTCGAGAACAAGACTCCTAAAGAAGTCTTATCCAGTAAGAAACCAAAAGTTAGCCATCTTAGAATATTCGGTTGTCATGTGTACATACACATTCCAAAAGAGAAGAGAAAAAAATTAGATCCTTCAGGAAAGAAGGGTATATTTGTGGGACACTCTGAAATCTCGAAGGCTTACAGAATCTATTTCCCAGGATACAAGAAGATTGACATGAACAGAGATGTGACATTTGATGAAGACATAGATTACAACAAATCTAGAAAGAGACCTATTGAAGAACCTAAAGAAGCAGAAGCACCCAGAATTCATGACACAACCATGAATGAAGAAATTCAAGAAGAAGATCAAGAATTTGAAGAACCACAAAGACCTGTAGATCCACCTCTGGAGGAGAATCCTCATAAGAGGAAACCTGCTTGGGTACAAGAACTTATCCAAGGTGCAGAAAGATATGGGGCTCTAGAAGAGAATCACAGATACAGAAAGAGGACCAGATCCTGCTCTGGGTATGTAGCTTTACTATGCGATTTCATTGACAAAGAACCTTCCAGTTAGGAAGAAGCGGCAGAACAGAAAGAATGGAAGGATGCTATGATCGAAGAATATCAATCAATCATGAAGAATGATGTTTGGAAAGTTGTCCCAAGACAAGAAGGGAAGTCAGTTGTAACTTCCAAATGGATCTACAAGATCAAGCATGCTACAGACGATAGCATTGAAAAATATAAAGCAAGATTTGTGGCTCAGGGTTTCTCCCAGAAAGAAGGAATAGATTATGAAGAAACCTTTGCACCTGTAGATAGATACACTCCCATCAGATTCGTACTAGCTCTGGCAGCAGTGATGAAATGGAAGATACACCAGATGGATGTCAAGACTGCTTTCTTAAATGGTGTAGTAGAAGAGGAAGTGTATGTGGAGCAGCCACTCAGTTTCAAGACACATGACAGGGAGTCTCATGTATGTAGATTGAAGAAAGACCTGTACGGTTTGAAACAGGTACCCAGGACTTGGTACGACAGAATTGACAGCTTTCTATCTAGTTTGGGATTTACCAAGAGTAAAGAAAATTCCAACCTGTACTACAAGATTGAAGATGTCAACCCAGTGATGCTTCTACTGTATGTATATGATCTGTTTGTAATAGGTATGGATAAGTTGATTGTTGATATGAAAATAAAGCTTGCTGCTGAGTTCGAAATCAAGGACTTGGGTATGATGCATTATTTATTAGGTATGGAGGTGTGACCAAGTACGAATGGAATCTTCCTTGGACAAGGGAAGTATGCAGTAGAGATCCTGAAGAGGTTTGGGATGATAGAATGCAAGGCTATGGCCACACCTATGGCATCAAACCTAAAGCTATTGAGTGATACTTCATCAAATTCAGTTGATTCTACAATGTATCGTCAAATGATTGGGTCCTTGATGTACCTAATGAACACGAGACCAGACATTTGCTTTTCCATGAACACTTTGAGCCAGTTCTTGACAGATCCAAGAAATGTTCACTTGATTGCTACAAAGCATATTCTGAGGCACCTGAGGGGTATAGTTGATTATGGGCTCAAGTATGAGTCAAATTAGAAGATTAACCTGGAGGGTTATGTCGATTCAGATTGGGCAGGTAGTGCCATCGATAGGAAGATCACTTCAGGATGTTGCTTCAGTACGGGATTAGGTGTGATCTCTTGGTTTAGCAGGAAGCAATCCTGTGTGGCACTGAGTACAGCTGAAGTAGATTATGTCGCAGCTTGTTCATCTAGTTGTGAGGCAGTATGGTTGCGGAAGCTACTGTCTGATATATTTGATCTCCAGTTGGATGCTACTTGTATACACTGTGACAACTAGAGTTGCGTGAAGTTTTCAGAGAATCTAGTGTTCCATGAAAATTTGAAGCATATGGAGATCAATTATCACTATATCAGTGTGGAAATTGAACCCAGTGATAGATTAATTTTACTCACAACAATTAACAATTGATCATGCAAAATCACTCACAAAAGAGACTGAAATTGGAGCTGAACACTAAACTGTATTAACTCAGTGTACAATATCCAACCCTGTAACATAATAGGTTGCTGAATAAATAAAATACATTAGGGATTCGATTGCATGAGGATCAATTCAAATCTAGCATAAAGCAGGCTTACTAAAATTAAGCAAATCCCCCATAGGTGTAAAAAGTTGATCCCAAATCTGTCATGGAGCTCACGAATAAGCAAAAAGGATTAGGCAAGCTAAAGAGTGGTGGAATGGCAGCTCATACATGCTTTTACAAGGAGAAAAAAGAGGAGGATGAAAAGGACAAAAAACTAGTTCACCTCACCTAGTCTAGCTTTTCCATTTGCCTTAAAACACTGAAAAAGCAAGCAATAAAGCAGAAAAAGTATAAGGGCGCCTAGGAGGCCAAGAATAAAGCATAATTTATTACTTGAGGTTTTCCAAGCACTACATGAGTCAAATAATTCAAGTTTGACCATTATGGATAGGCAAAAGACAACTTGCACAAGGTGGGACACATGAACTAGGCAAATAAGACAAAAATAATTAAATTAAAGTCTAAGGTAGTAAACTATGGGTTGATTATTCTAACACCCCCCCTTAAGCCTGACTTATGAGTAATATATCAGAAAATTATAGGGCCTAGCAACAAGGCTTAGTAACCCTTTTACATACTACATGTCCATACAACCAAGGAAAGAGGCAAAAACCACATGGGAAAATCCTCCCTTAAACATGGACTGTAAAAAAAAATTTGGAAATCTTGTCTTCACTCATGCTTCACATCATGATCGGCAATCCCCAACAGTGATTTGAGATTGCTTAATTTCTTCTCACAAAATGCTTTGGTGAAGACATCAACTACTTGTTCTGAAGATGAACAGAAGAGTAGGTGAATGGTGCCATCATGCACAAGCTCTCTGATGTAGTGCATATGGATCTCAATGTGTTTGGTTCTCTACTTCTGAAATGGATCTTTGCAGATTCCAATGGTACTCTGGTTATCACAGTTGATGGTAGTTGAGTACTCTGATTCGAAACCACACTCTCCAAGTAATCCCTGCAACCATAAACATTGAGTTCCTGCATTAACAACTCCTCTGTACTCTGATTCTGTAGATGCGAGTGCAATGGCACTCTATTTATTGCTTGACCAGCTGATTGGCCCTTATACAAGCATGAACACAAATCTTGATGTGGACTTTCTGTCTGTGCTATCACCTGCCCAATCACTGTCAATAAACCCAATCAAATCAAGATCATATTTTGCTTTATAGAAGATCCCATGTGTCCTTGTTCCCTGAACAAAGTTAAGGATCCTTTTGGCTGCTTTCCAATGGATCTAATGAGGCTGATCCATGTATCTGGAAGCCACACTTACTGCATAATAAAGATCAGGTTTATTATGTGTCAGATACAATAAGCATCCAATCAATTGCCTATATAGTGTATTGTTTACCATGGGTGAAGAATCAGCTTCTTCCAACTTCACTCCTGAAAGCAAAAGGAGTTTTGCTTACTTTGCAATCCTTCATTCTGAATTTGTTCAGCAAGTCCAAGGCATATTTGGACTGGTGTACCTTGATTCCAACTTTGGTTTGAGCAATCTCAAGCCCCAAAAATTGACTTAACAGCCCCAAATCTATCATGGAGAAGGCTTGGTTCATAGCACCCTTTAAGGAAGCAATCTCATCCTGTGAGCTTCCTGTAATGAGGAGGTCATCAACATATAAAATAATGATCATTAATGAACCATTAAATAAATTCAAATATACATTTGGATCTGATTTGCACCGAACAAAATTCAGTGATAGCAAGAAGCTATCGATATTGGCATACCAAGCCCTGGGGGCTTGCTTTAGCCCATACAATGACTTTCTTAACCTGCACACAAGAGAAGGGTTAGTAGCAAAACCTTGAGGCTGCTGCATATATATCTCTTTGGTGAGATATCCATTCAGGAAGGCACATTTTACATCCATATGATGTACCTCCCATTGCTTTGAGGCTGCAATGGCTAGAGCTAGCCTGATGGAATCCATCTTTGCCACTAGGGAAAAGGTCTCATTGTAATCTATCGCATGAACCTGTGAGTATACCTTGGCTACCAATATGGCCTTGTAATTCATTGGTGAACCATCAGCATCAAATTTTGTCTTGTAGACCCACTTACACTGAACTAACTTCCTCCCTAGGGGAAGATCCACTAGCTCCCATGTGTTGCTCTTCTGGAGTGAGTTGAACTCCTCCTTCATGGATGCTTGCCATATTGGATCTCTTGCTACTTCTTAATATGTTTGAGTATCATAATCCACCATTAAATAGCATTTTTCAGCAAACATAGGATCCTTCATGCATAGACCACTCTCAAATTGAGATCTAGTCCTCCTTGGGTCATTGGGATCCCCAGCTAGCTCTCCTACTGCATGTAGTGTCTTGGCTGCCCATTTTGGCCTTGTAGGACTGTTAGGGTCTGCAATAAACTCATCTCCATTAGAAAAATCATAGTCAGCATGTTCAACAAACTCTTTACTTACTTCCTGAGGTTCAGGTGGAGAAGAGGCTTCTCCAACTTCCACTGCTGCAAGGGGTTCTTCTTCAAACTGAACACACCTTTCAATAAAGGCTTTGTTTGTGCTTAAATTTATCATCTTGTACCCTTTTGAATCTTCAGAGTATCCAACAAAAAGACACTCTTGGCTTTGGGGCTGCAAAGCCTTCCTCTTCTCTGTTGGAATTCTAGC
>LPNX010281819.1:93285-110749 GCA_001517045.1 Pseudotsuga menziesii
TGTGAGGACCCTGCAGCAAACAAGTAATCAAAATACATGATATAGCAGCAGAACTCAAAATCACTTTTATATTAATCGCAGGCCACTTCGAGGGGGAAACCTCCTTTGAGCAAGATCAATACAAAATAACTTCACGGTGACTTCCTTGGCCTCAACACACACTTATATACTAAAAATAGGCGCCAATACTATGGGTCAAAACCATGGGCCAATATAAACTATGGATCAACAAATACTACAGGCGGCTTACAAAGCATATGCACCCCACAACAATAACACAAACTATGGATCAACAATTACTATGGGACGACTTACAAAGCATATGTGTCCAACAACAATATACTAACACAGTAAAGAGAAGGATTGACATGGATTTCTAACATCCCCTCCCCCTTAGAAAAAGCTTTGTCCTCAAAGCTTTAGATGTGGAAATTGTCGCTGAATCTGAAGGAGTGGTTTCCACGTAGCATCCTCAGGCTGCATTCCGTGCCATTGAATTAAGACCTCTGTGATAGAGCAAGAGCGAAGCTGACGAGTGCATGTATTGAGGACAGCCTCCAGCTCCAAAAAGATGGATCCTTCATTATCCAGTTCTGGTAAAATAGTTTGGCCTTTGATGTTGATGCCAAGAACTTTCTTCAAACAAGACACATGAAATACTGGATGAATGCGGGAAGAAGGCAGAAGTTCCAATTTATAAGCAACAGACCCAATCTTCTGAAGAATCCTATATGGCCCATAGAACTTTGGAGCGAGCTTATGACACCCTTTGAGTTTTAGTGAGATTTGCTTGTAAGGCTAGAGACGAAGAAAAACCATATCACCAACTTCAAAAGTGCACTCAAAATGGTGCTGATCAGCTTGTTACTTCAAGCGATTTCTTGCCATGTGAAGGTTTTCGCGCAAAATGCGAAGAACCTCATCACGGTTTCAAAGCACTGCGTCAACTGCCTGAACTGGAGAACTGCTGGGGGTGTAAGGAAGAATAATTGGTGGTGCCTAACCATAAAATGCTTCATATGGGGTCATTTTAGAGGCAGTGTGGTAAGAGGTATTGTACCACCATTCAGCGAGAGGGAGCCCCTTTTGTACTACATGCAAAATAGCCATCATTTCCTTCTCATATGTGGAGGCAGCTAAATTCTTACTGAAAAGGGATTTGCTGGTGAATGCAATGGCGTGTTCATCTTGAAGGAGAAAAACACCAAGTCCATTGCCGCAAGCATCACTCTCAATAGTGAAGGGCTTGGAAAAATCGGGCATAGCTAGAACATGTGTAGTACACATAGCTTGTTTCAGCTTGTCAAATGCACACTCAGTAACATGTGTCCATGTAAAAGTATCTTTTTTCAACAGAGTAGTTAATGCAGCTGCAATCTTCCCATAATCCTTGACAAACTTGCGCTAGTAGCCCTTCAACCCCCCAAAACCATGAAGGCTCTTGAGTGTCTTAGGAGGCGGCCAATTGTTCATGGCAGCGATTTTGGCAGGATCCACATGAACCCCTTGTGCTGAGATAATGTGCCCGAGATACGCAACTTCCTTTTGGTAAAAAACACATTTAGACTTTTTGGCATGGAGATGATGATCAGAGAAAAGTTGCATTACAAGAGCCAGATGCTGGAGATGTTCAGCCCATGTTTTACTGTAGATGAGGATATCATCAAAAAATACCAGAATGAATTTCAGCAAATAGAGTCAGAATATTTTATTCATCAAGGCCTAGAATGTGGAAGGAGCATTAGTGAGACCAAAGGGCATGACCAAAAACTCATAGTGGCCATCATGTGTGCGGAAAGTTGTTTTTGGGATATCATCCTCGTGAACCCAAATTTGATGATACCCAGAGCGAAGATCCAACATGGAGAAAAATTGAGCACCATGAAGCTCATCAACAACAGGAATTGGAAACCTATCCTTAATGGTGAGGTGATTAAGTGCTCGGAAGTCAATGCAGAGGCGCCATGACCCATATTTTTTGTGGACAAGAAGAACTGGTGAGGAAAAGGAACTTGTGCTTGGGCGAATAATACCTTGCTTCAAGAAGTCTCTAACGAGGAGTTCAATCTCTGTTTTTTGGTGAAATGGGTAGCGATAGGGCCTGATGTTGGGAGGAATGCTGCCAGGGAGGAGCTGAATACAATGGTCCTCTAGTTGTGAAGGTGGAATTCCCACTGGTTCAGCAAAAACACCTGTATATCGATCCAGAATTTGTTGGAGATCCGAAGGAGTAGTGGGGGCCGCTGATGGTTGCATTTGAATGGAATGGAGCTGAGTGATGACACCATGTGAACTCTTCTTAAGGATTTTTTCCATGCGATGTGAACTAATGATGCTGTGAGGCCCTAGTTGTAATCCTTTCAATGTGTGTTTGCGTCCATTGGGGGAGAACTGCATCCAAAGTTAAGCAAAATCCCATAATATGGGGCCAAGTGTGCACAACCATTGAGCGCCCAAAACCACATCACATCCACCTAAGGTCAAGGAAAACATGTTAGAGCGGAGGTTATAATATCCCATAGAGATACGCACATTACGACACTTCCCTTTGCAAGGTAAGGTGCCCCCATTGGAAACCATGACTTCAAAGTTGGAGCAAGGATGGATAAAACAATCAGCTTGTTTGGTGATCCGAGGGTCAATGAAATTATGAGTGCTGCCAGAATCAATGAGTATTGTAAGAGGAAGCTTCTTGAAGTAACAGCGTACCCGCAATGTTTGGGGGGCAGTGACTCCAGCTAAAGCATGGAGGGATATCTCGGGCTGGTCGTCCTGAGATGGAGGGTTAGTAGGCGGCTTCTGAGTGTCAACCGGAGCAACCATTGTATCGGAAGCTTCTTCAGCAATTTCAGAGGCAGGTGGAGAATCCACATCCAAGAGATAGAGCTTTTGTTGAACACATCGATGTCCCCGACTGAATTTCTCATCACAATTATGACAAAGCCCTTTTTCTCTACGTGCCTGCATCTCTGTTTCAGGAAAATTCTTGATTGGAGGTGAGCGAGGAGCTGGCAGAATGGGAGGTCATTGAGAACCCATATTTCGAAAGGGAACAAAAGAGGATTTGGAGTGTTTTTGGGCTGCCATCTTGTCTTCTTCCAACTTATCCAACCCCAGGGCTTCAATCATTGTGTTGGGACTGAACATTTCCACCTCAGAGCGAATTGCATCCTTTAGACCACTGATAAAACAACTCCGGTAGAATTCATCCGGTAATCCTTCAGTGTGATTAGCTAGTTTCTCAAATTCAGTTCGATACTCTTTCACAGTGCCAATTTGGCGAAGTTTAGTGAGAGCTCCTGTGAAGTGATCAAAAGCACTAGGACCAAATCATTGCAAAAGGAGCTGGCAAAAATCAGGCCATTTTGGCTCTTCATGAGCCTTGATGTACCAACGATACCATTAAAGAGCTTCATGTTCCAAATGAAAGGAGGCAAGTGGAACTAGTGGACATCAAAAGTATTATGAAGACTGAAATACTGTTCTGCACGATAGATCCATCCAGTCGGATCAGTACCATTGAAGCGAGGAAAATCTAGCTTCGGACCGCGAAAATAGCTGGAAGAAGAGAACCCATTGTCTGAGGAAGACTCGGACTGACGTCTGGTGTTCATAGCTGAATGCTCAAGATGGAGACCGAGAAATTTTTCATCCAGTTCCTGGAGTTTGGCTTGGATGGCTGCAAGTGCTTCCTCCATGATTTTTGCTCCTGTGCGGGTGACAACCATAAGCAGGAGATTTTTCAGGAAGGGATCTGCAACGGCACGAAAGTGATTAGCAACAGATGGATCTGCAATGGCGCGGAACTGACCGGCAACAGTTCTGGACAGAGGAAATCTGTGATTGTGCAATTGAAAATAGATATGGACCCCAGGTATGTGCAGCTTCCTATCAGTTCAAGGGATTCACTCGGCCACCAATGCTGTCTGACAGCTTGCGTATTGGGGCAGTACCTCTCACTCCACTGCTCAAGTAAAACTGATAACCGCTTGGCCACAAACGACAGCTCTTGGTTTACCTCACGGGTGGGAACTAGTCAATCAGGTAGGGGTCGTTGCCCTTTTCGCTGGCAGGTCCTCTCAATGGGCCAGCTACTTCTGGGTTTCTGTGGTACTCCTCACAATGCGTTGTAGGGCTTATTCCCAAGTACTTCCCACAGTTAAGCAGATAGGGATTATTTCCAGATCTGAACCTGCAACAGAAGCGAAAAAAAATTTGGGCAGAAGTTTCACCCAACGAGCCCAAGAAAACGCTCTGATACCAAATGTGAGGACCGTGCAGCAAACAAGTAATCAAAATACACAATATAGCAGCAGAACTCAAAATCACTTTTATATTAATCGTAGGCCACTTCGAGAGGGAAACCTCCTTTGAGCAAGCTCAATACAAAATAACTTCATGGTGACTTCCTTGGCCTCAACACACACTTATATAGTAAAAATATGTGCCAATACTATGGGTCAAAACCATGGGCCAATATAAACTATGGATCAACAAATACTACAGGTGGCTTACAAAGCATATGCTCCCCACAACAATAACACAAACTATGGATCAACAATTACTATGGGACAACTTACAAAGCATATGCATCCAACAACAATATACTAACACGGTAAAGAGAAGGATTGACATGGGTTCCTAACAGTCACGTCTAGCTTGTGCCCACTCCATGATTCGAAAGGAGTCATACCTTCAAGCTGTTTATGAGGCACCCTATTCTGGATATAGGCTGCACAATTTATAGCTTTGGTCCAGTACTTTGGTGGCAAAGTTTTGGCCTCAAGCATGCATGTTGCCATCTCCTTGAGTGATCTGTTCTTCCTCTCAGCAACACCATTTTGTTGTGGTGTGTAGGGGATAGAATGTTGCATATGAATACCTGCATCTGCACAATAGTTAATAAAATCAGACTTGACATACTCACCACCATTGTCAGATCTAAGGACCTTGAGTTTCCTCCCAGACTGGTTTTCAACCAAAGCCTTAAAGACTTTGAACAGGCCAAAAACTTCAGACTTGTGTTTCAGGAAGTAAACCCAGCAATACCTGGAAAAGTCATCAATAAAAGTCAACGCATATTTGGCCTGACTCATGGACATATGAGGGAATGGGCCAGCAACATCACTGTGGATCAGCTCAAGGGGTGCAGAGGTTCTCTCATGACTAGCTCTCTCAAATTTGTGCTCTGGGTGTTTTCCTAGGATACAACCTTGGCAGACTCCTTTGGAAAATTTTATCTTGGGAAACCCTATGACCATCTCTTTTTCACTAAGATCAGAAAGATATTTGTAGTTTAGGTGGCCAAATATTTCATGCCAAAGCTTGCTTTCCTCATTAGCATGAATCAGAAGAGCAGAGAGGTTTGAGTAGGGTAGGAAGTGTGAGAACATGTATACCTTTTGAGCATGATTTGCAACTCCTTTTGCAATGACTCTACCACTTGAGATCTCTGTGATCTCAACTTCATTAGGGGAGAATATGACCTTTTTAGGAGACCCAGTGTGAGTCATCTGGTACACTAATAGGAGGTTGGAGATGAGACAAGGCACATACAGCACATTGCTGAACTAACCATGATCGAGATCTATCCTTCCTTTTCCTAAACTTTCAGTGAGAGTGTCATCTGCCAGTACTATAGGTGGTCCTTTCGACATGTCCAGTGAGGAGAATGCCTCCTTAGTCAAAACCATGTGTCTTGAAGCTCCAGAATCAATGATAAAACTGGGTGAGCTTGATGTGCCAGCAACTAGAGCATGAACTCTCTCTCTGTCATCTGAACTTGATCCTCCTTCTCTCGTCTTTGAGTTTTCTGGAAGGGAGATGCCATTCTTCTCTAATAGTTGGGTAAACATGTCAATTTTATTTTTCATACAAGAGCTTTCAGAGTGATTTCCCTTATTGTAGTATGCGCACTTGTTCATTTCACCTTTGTTTTTCTTCTTCTGGTAGTTCTTCTTGGAACCTTGTGGCTCCTCCAGAGACTGTTTCTTTTCTCTCTTTTGCTTAGGGGGCTTTTTAGCTTTATTTTTGCTTTTTGAATCCACCTTCGAATCTCCAGCAATCAGAGCTTGATCTTTGGATGGTTTGATGGTGCCCATCATCACCAGCTTGTCTTGTTCTTGTGTGAGAGATTCCATGAAATCTGTAAGGCTAGGCATCTTCCAGGTTCGAGCTGTCAGTTTTGTGGCATAGAAGGTCGAAACAAACACTGAATAGTTAGGGCCTAGCTTCGAGACAATGGCCAGGATGAGCTGATCATCCTTCTTTTCGATCCCACACTGTTTCAGCTACAAAACAAGTTCTTTGAACTTGGAGAAATATAGCTGCAGGGATTCAAAGCTATTTGGACTCAGAGAAATTAGCTCATTTTTTATTTGATGTCCCCTCATCTCATCTATCTTTCCAAAAATATCAGCAAGCTTCTCCCATACTTCATTTGGTGATGTCAATCCATCAAGATGGAAAAGGAGGTCTCTGGAAATACTCAGACACAGGAGACCATAGGCCTCATCCCTCATGTTGTGCCATTTTATCTTCTCTGCAGCTGCATTGGGCTCTGATTCTATTGCCATAGTCACCATGTAGAGGCCTTTCGCTCTCAACAGTATCTCCACCTCTGCTTTCCATTCAAATAAATTAAAGGGAGTCAAGATAGTTTTCTGTGATTGATCCATAGCTTAGAAAATTTGTCCCGGCTGTCAGTAGAAGGCTCCCAGTCACTGATGTCGAACCTGCAAAACAAGTTTTTTGAAGGAGAGAAACAATCTATAGTGGCTCTGATACCATGTGGAAATTGAACCCAGTGATAGATTAATTTTACTGACAACAATTAACAAGTGATCATGCAAAATCACTCACAAAAGAGACTGAAATTGGAGCTGAACACTAAAATGTATTAAATCAATGTATAATAGCCAACCCTGTAACATAATAGGTTTCTTAATAAATAAAATACATAAGGGATTCAAATGCATGAGCAGCAATTCGAATCTAGCATAAAACAGGCTTACTAAAATTAAGCAAATCCCCCATAGGTGTAAAAAGCTGATCCCAAATCTGTCATGGAGCTCACGAATTAGCAAAAAGGATTAGGCAAGATAAAGAGTGGTGGAATGGCAGCTCATACATGCTTTTCCAAGGAGAAAAGAGAGGAGGATGTAAAGGACAAAAAACTAGTTCACCTCACCTAGTCTAGCTTTTCCATTTGCCTTAAAACATTGAAAAAGCAGGCAATAAAGCAGAAAAAGTAGAAGGGCGCCTAGGAGGCCAGGAATAAAGAAAAATTTATTCCTTGAGGTTTCTCAAGCACTACATGAGTCAAATAAGGCAAGTTTGACCATTATGGATAGGCAAAAGACAACTTGCACAAGGTGGGACACATGAACTAGGCAAATAAGAAAAAAATAATTAAATTAATGTCTAAGGTAGTAAACTATGGGTTGATTATTCTAACAATCAGGGATATGGTGCAGAGGGGAGAAGTGAAGCTTCAGTATGTTGCGACAGAGGAACAAGATAGCTGATGTATTGACGAAGCCAATGGATAGGCTGAAGTTCAAGTACTTCAAGGAGAAGCTTGGTGTTCTCCAGATCGAGGTTTTCTCTAAGAGAAAGTGGTGAGACCCATAGCCATTCTGACATGGTGAGAGGATTGGTTCCTTCCATGGTCAGATGTAAGGGCTGAGCCATTCTATCATGGTGAGAGGATTGGTTCCTTCCATGGTCAGATGTAAGGGCTGAGCCATTCTATCATGGTGAGAGGATTGGTTCCTTCCATGTTAGATATGAGTGTTGGCCATTCTATCGAGTAGGATAGATGTAAGGAAAACTGCCATTCTGGGAATGGAGGCACCTGGTCAGTTACAAGGAAAACTTAGTCTAGGACTGAGAATCCATTATGATGTGATAGAGGGATGTGTTCCCACTTGATCAGATGTAAGGGCTGAACCATTCTATCATGGTTAAAGGATTAAGTTCCTCCCATGTCAGATGTGAGTGTTGGGCATTCTGACAAGTAAGTTAGATGTAAGGGCAACTGCCATTCTAGGAATGGAGGTACCTGGTCAGTTACCAGGTAGCTCAGTTTGGGACTGGGGGCCATTCTGATGCGATTGTAGGATTAGTTACTCCATGATCAGATGTGAGTGCATGCCCTTTCCGATGCGGTGCTTCATGCATGGTCGGTTTGTAAGTGCAGATCCCTTTTCGATGTGGTGCTTCGTGCATGGTCAATTTGTAAGTGTTGAGCCATTTCCAATGCGGTGCTTCATGCATGGTCAGTTTGTAAGTGTTGATCCTTGTCAATGCAGTGCTTTCAAGCATGGTCGACTGTAATTGTTGTGCCTTTCTGACAGGATGAGGTCGGATATAAGTGTAGATCCTTTCCAATGTGGTGTGCTTGCACATGGTTAGATATAAGTGCTGATCCTTTCTGACAATATGAGGTAAGATGTGAGTGCTGGGCCTTTCTGATAGGATGAGGTAAGATGTGAGTCCTGGGCATGCATTTTTGACAAGATGAGGTCAGATGTAAGAGTTGGGTGGGCCATTCTAACTTAAGTGTTATATATAAGCGTTGATGAAGACCTACATGAAGGGTAGGCGTACAGGATTAACTTTGTAGAACTTCTTGTGATGAGAAGAATTCAGATAGCACCATTATGAGATAGCGTATGATGATGATCCAGATCAAGTGATCCAGATGAGATGATCCAGACTTGATGACGATCCAGATCAAGTGATGATCCATACTCAATGATCCGGATCAAGTGATCCAGATGAGATGATACAAACTTGATGATGATCCAGATCGAGCGATTATCCAGCAGTGATGAGCTAGTAGTCATGATGATGCAGATCCCATGATAAAGAAGAAGAAGATGACTTGAAGACTCAAAGACGAAGATGACTTGAAGAAGAAGATGACTTCAAGACTCGAAGATGAAGAATACTTGAAGACTAAGAACACTTGTAGATGACGAGATGATCCAGTTGATGCAGAGAAGAAGACCAGTGCTGAAAATTGTGTCAAAAGAATACCTTCCTAGTTAAGAGGGAGTATTGATGTATTTGTAACTTCGAAATGTATTCATCTATGTATCTTATGTCTTGTAACCCAATTTTTATTTTGGGATGTATCTATTATGTAATTGAGTCATGTTGTCATTCCCTGATGTTTCAATTGGGAGGATCTATAATGTAAACAAGTCATGTCAAGTCATAGTGGGTAACCCTCCGATTGTCTAAGGGTTAAAGTCCCCGCAGTTTCGGGGCACTAGGGTTATTAGACTATCCTAGTATAGGTCAGCCTTAGTAGGGTTTTAGTCATGCCAGAATTAGTATAAATAGAGAACTAGAGTCTCTATTTATCACACAACTCATACACACTCAAGTGTAGCGAATAGTTGAGGAAGGAGAAGACACTGGGGCTAGATAAGAAGAAGGATACTGTTGTCAGAGATCACTTACTATTTTGGGCTTTTCTATTTTGGTGTTGATTCCATCTCTAAGGAAGTTGCAAGGTTTTCTCAATTTATGGTTTCCCCGAGGAAAAACACTATGTTCATTGTCTCTTGTGTTTGATTGCTATGCTTGTTATTCTCTATTTTAAAGATCGTAATAATGCTAGCTTAATGTTGAAAAACTAACAATGTGACTTGTAACCCAGCCTTGGCTAGGGAGCACAAATATATCATTGTCACTGTGGATTATTTTACAAAATGGGCAGAGGCAATGCCCACTTTTAGAGATGACGAGGAAACTGCGGCTTTTTTCATGTTCAATCAAATTATAGCACTATTCAGTATACCCAAGGTGATTGTCACTGACCATGGTAGTCATTTAAAAAATAACATGATTACTGAACTGACCACTATGCCAGGATTTAGACAAGAACATTCGTCTTCATTCTATCCTCAAGCAATGTGGAAATTGAACCCAATGATAGAACAATTTTACTCACAGCAATGATCAATTGTACTTGAAAAATCACTCACAAAAGAGACAGAATATGGAGCTGAACACTAAATTGTATTAACTCAGTATACAATAGCCAACCCTATAACATAATAGGTTGCTGCATTAAATAATTACATAAGGGATTCGAATGCATGAGGAGGCAATTCGAATCTAGCCAAAAGTAGGCTTACTAAAATTAAGCAATTCCCCCATAAGTGCATAAAGTAGTTTCCAAATCAGTCAAGGAGCTCACGAATTGGAAAAATCACTTAGGAAATCCAAAGAGTGATGGAATGAAAACTCATACATGCTTTTCATAGGAGAAAAGAGTGGAGAATGTGGAGGACAAAAAACTAGTTCACCTCACCTAGTCAAACTTTCCCAATTGCCTTAAAGCACTGAAAAAGCAGGCAATAAAGCAGAAAAAGCAGAAGGGCACCTAGGATGCCAGGAATAAAGACGAATTGATTCCTTGAGGTTTCCCAAGTGCTACATGAGTCAAAATAGGCAAGTTTGACCACTATGGATAGGTAAATGACAACTTGCATAAGGTGGAATCATGAGACTAGGCAAATAAGACAAAAATGATTAATTTAATGTCTAAGGTAGCTAACTATGGGTTGATTATTCTAACACACCCCCTTAAGCCTGAGTTATGAGTAAAATATCAGAAAATTATAGGGCCTAGCAACAAGGCTTAGTCACCCTTTACATACTGCATGTCTATTTAACCAAGGAAAGAGGCAAATACCACATGGAAAATCCTCCCTTAAACATGGACTGTAAAACAAAATTTAGAAATCTTGTCTTCACTCATGCTTCACAGCATGATCAGCAATCCCTAGCAGTGATTTGATATTGCTTAAGGTCTTCTCACAAAATGCTTTGGTGAAGATATTAGCTACTTGTTCTGAAGATGAACAGAAGAGTAGGTAAATGGTGCCATCATGCACAAGCTCTCTGATGTAGTGCATATGGATCTCAATGTGTCTCGTTCTTTGCTCTTGAACTGGATCATTGAAGATTCGAATGGTACTCTAGTTATCACAGTAGATGGTATTTTAGTAATCTGATTAGAAGCCACACTCTCCAAGTAACCCCTGCAACCATAAACATTGAGTTGTTGCATTTACAACTCCTCTCTACTCTGCTTCTGTAGATGAGAGTGCAATGGCACTCTGTTTCTTGCTTGACCAGCTGATTGGCCCTTCTGCAAGCATGAACACATATCTTGATGTGGAATTTATATCTGTGATATCACCTACCCAACCACTATCAGTAAACCCAATCAAATTAAGATCAGATTTTGCTTTGTAGAAGATCTCATCTGTCCTTGTTCCCTGAACAAAGTTAAGGATCCTTTTGGCTGCTTTCCAATGGATCTCATGAGGCTGATCCATGTATCTAGAAGCCACACTTACTGCATAAGAAATATCATGTCTAGTATGTGTAAGATACAACAAACATCCAATCAATTTCCTATACAGTGTATTGTTTACCATAGGTGAAGAATCAGCTTCTTCCAGCTTCACTCCTGAAAGGAAAGGAGTCTTGCTTCGTTTGCAGTCCTTCATTCTGAATTTGTTCAGAAAATCCAAGGCATACTTGGACTGGTGCACCTTGATTCCAGCTTTGGTTTGAGCAATCTCAAGCCCCAAGAATTGGCTTAAAAGCACCAAATATGTCATGGAGAAGGCTTGGTTCATTGCACCCTTCAAGGAAGCAATCTCATCCTTTGAGCTTCCTGTAATGAGAAGGTCATAAACATATAACACAATGATCATTAATGAACCATTAATTTACTTAAAATAGACATTTGTATCTGATTTGCACCAAACAAAATTCAGTGATAGAAAGAAGCTATCAATGTTGGCATACCAAACCCTAGGGGCTTGATTTAGCCCATACAATGACTTTCTCAACCTGCACACAAGAGAAGGGTTAGTAGAAAATCCTTGAGTTTTCTACATGTATATCTCTTTAGTGAGATCCCCATTTAGGAAGGCACATTTTACATCCATGTGATGTACCTCCCATTGCTTTGAGGCTGCAATGGCTAAGGCTATCCTGATGGAGTCCATCTTTGCCACTGGTGCAAAGGTCTCATTGTAATCTATGCCATGAAACTGTGAGTATCCCTTGGCTACCAATATGGCCTTGTACTTTAGAGGTGAACCATAAGCAGCAAATTTGTTCTTGTAGACCCACTTACACTGAACTAGCTTCCTCCCTGGGGGAAGATCCACTAGCTCCCAAGTGTTGCTCTTCTGGAGTGAGCTGAACTCTTCCTTCATGGATGATTCCCATATTTGATCTCCTGCTGCATCTTCATATGTCTGAGGATCTACTTCCACCATCAGATAGCATTTCTCAGAAAACATAGGATCCTTCATGCACAAACCAACCTCAAATTGAGATCTAATCCTCCTGGGGTCATTGGGATTCCCTGCTAGCTCTCCTGCTGCACGAAGAGTCTTGGATGCCCATTTTGGCCTTCTAGGGAATTTAGGATCTGCAATAAACTCATCACTATCATAAATATCAGAATCAGCATGTTCAACAATCTTTTCACTTACTTTCAGAGGATCTGGTGGTGCAGAGGCTTCTCCAACTTCCACTACTGCTAGGGGTTCTTCTTGAAACTGAACACACCTTTCAATGAAGGATTTTTTTGTGCTCAAATTGATCAGCTTGCACCCTTTTGAATATTTAGAGTACCCAACAAATAGACACTCTTGGATTTGTGGCTACAAAGCCTTCCTCTTTTCTGTTGGAATTCTAGCCCAAGCCCTTGAGCCAAAAAATAGTGAAATGGGTCACATCTCGCTTGTGCCCACTCCATGCTTTGAAAGGAGTCATACGATCAAGCTATTTATGAGGCACCCTATTCTGGATATAGGCTTCATAGTTTATAGCTTCGGCCCAGTACTTTGGTGCCAAATTTTTTCCTCCATCATGCATGTTGCCATCTCCTTCAGTGATCTGTTCTTCCTCTCATCAACACCATTTTGCTATGGTGTGTAAGGGATAGAATGCTGCATATGAATACCTACATCTACACAATACTAAATAAACTCAGACTTGACATACTCACCACCATTTTCAGATATGAGGACCTTGAGTTTCCTCCCAGACTGGTTTTCAACCAAAGCCTTAAAGACTTTGAAGAGGCCAAAAAATTTAGACTTGTGTTTCAAGAAGTAAACCCAGCAATACCTGGAAAATAATATATGAAAGTCAATGCATATTTGGACTGACTCATGGACATATGAGGGAATGGGCCAGCAACATCATTGTGGATCAACTCGAGGGGTGCAGAGGTTCTCTCATGACTAGCTCTCACAAATTTATGTTGTGGGTGTTTTCCTAGGATACAACCTTGGTAGACTCCTTTGGAAAATTTTATCTTGGGAAACCCTATGACCATCTCTTTTTTACTAAGATCAGAAATATACTTGTAATTTAGGTGGCCAAATATTTCATGCCAAAGCTTGCTTGCCTCATTAGCATGAATCAGAAGAGCAGAGGGGTTTGACTAGGGTAGGAAGTGTGAGAACATGTATACCTTCAAAGTATGATTTGCAACTCTGTTTGAAATGACTTTACCACTTGAGATCTCTGTGATCTCAACTTCATCAGGGGAGAATATGACCTTCTTTGGAGACCCATTGTGAGTCATCTGATACACTGATAAGAGGTTGGAGGAAATACCAGGAACATACAACACATTGCTGAACTGACCATGATCAAGATCAATCCTCCCTTTGCCCAAACTTTCAGTGAGAGAGTCATCTCCCTGTACTATTGGTGGACCTTTCGACATGTCAAGTGAGGTGAATGCCTCCTTGGTTGAAACCATGTGTCTTGAAGCTCCAGAATCAATGATGAAACTAGGAGATCTTGATGTGTCAGCAACCAATGCATGAACTCTCTCTCCGTCTTCTGAACTTGATCCTCCTCTATTCTTTGATTTGTCTAGAAGGGAGATGCCATTCTTCTCCAGGAGTTGCGTCAGCATGTCTATTTGATTCTTCATGCATGAGCTCTCAGTATGATTTCCCTTACTACAATATGCGCACTTGCTCATTTCTCCTTTATTCTTCTTCTTCTAGTAGTTCTTCTTGGAACCTTGTGGCTCGTCTGAAGACTTGTTCTTGTCTCTCTATTGCTCAGGTGGATTTTTAGCTTTCTTTTTGCTTTTTGAATCGACCCTCGAATCTCCAGCAACCAGAGCTTGGTCTTTGGATGGTTTGATGGTGCCCATCATCACCAGTTTGTCTTGTTCTTGTGTGAGAGATTACATGAAATCTGCAAGGCTAGGCATCTTCCAGGTTCGATCTGTCAACTTTGTGGCATAGAAGGTCGAAACAAACACTGAATAGTCAAGGCCAAGCTTCGACAGTATGGCCAAGACCAGCTGATCATCCTTCTTTTCGATCCCACATTGTTTTAGCTGCAAAACTAGTGCTTTGAACTTGGAGAAATAGAGTTGCAGGTATTCAAAGCTATTTGGACTCAAGGAGATGAGTTCTTTTTTGATTTGATGTCCCCTCATCTCATCTGTATTTCCAAAAAGATAAAAAATATTCTCCCATACTTCATTCGATGATGTCAATCCATCAAGATGGAAAAGGAGGTCTCTGGAAATACTTAGACAAAAGAGACCATAGGCCTCATCCATCCTGTTGTGCCATTTTATCTTCTCTACAGCTCCATTGGGCTCTGCTTCTGTTGCCATAGTCACCTGGTAGAGGCCTTTCACTCTCAACAGTATCTCCATGTCTGCTTTCCATTCAAAGAAGTTGAAGGGAGTCAAGATGGTCTTCTGAGATTGATCCATAGCTTAGAAATTTGTCTCGGCTGTCAGTAGAAGGCTCCCAATCAATGATGTCAAACCTGCAAAACAATTTTGAAGGAGATAAATCGATCTACAATGGCTCTGATACCATGTGGAAATTGAACCTAGTGATAGAACAATTTTACTCACAGGAATTATCAATTGTACATGCAAAATCACTCACAAAAGAGACTGAATATGGAGCTGAACACTAAACTGTATTAACTCAGTGTAAAATATCCAACCCTGTAACATAATAGGTTGCTGCATTAAATAATTACATAAGGGATTTTAATGCATGAGGAGGCAATTCGAATCTAGTCAAAAGCAGGCTTACCAAAATTAAGCAATTCCCCCATAGGTGCATAAAGTAGTTTCCAAATCAGTTAAGAAGCTCACAAATTGGAAAAATCACTTAGGCAAGCTAAAGAGTGATGAAATGAAAACTCATACATGCTTTTCATAGGAGAAAAGAGTGGAGTATGTGGAGGAAAAAAAACTAGTTCACCTCATCTAGTCAAACTTTCCCAATTGCCTTAAACCACTGAAAAAGAAGGCAATAAAACAGAAAAAGCAGAAGGGCACCTAGAAGACCAGGAATAAAGAAGAATTGATTCCTTGAGGTTTCCCAAGTGCTACATGAGTCAAAATAGGCAATTTTGACCACTATGGATAGGTAAATGACAACTTGCATAAGGTGGAATCATGAGACTAGGCAAATAACACAAAAATGATTAATTTAATGTCTAAGGTAGATAATTATGGGTTGATTATTATAACACCCCCCCTTAAGCCTAAATTATGAGTAATATATCAGAAAATTATAGGGCCTAGCAACAAGTCTTAGTCACCCTTTACATACTGCATGTCCATTTAACGAAGGAAAGAGGCAAAAACCACATGGGAAAATCCTCCCTTAAACATGGACTGTAAAACAAAATTTGGAAATCTTGTCTTCACTCATGCTTCACAGCATGATCGGCAATCCATAGCAGTGATTTGATGTTGCTGAAGGTCTTCTCACAAAATTCTTTGGTGAATATATCAGCTACTTGTTCTGAAGATGAACAGAAGAGTAGGTGAATGGTGCCATCATGCACAAGCTTTCTGATGTAGTGCATATGGATCTCAATGTGTTTGGTTCTCTACTTCTAAAATAGATCATTGTAGATTCAAATGGTACTCTGGTTGTCACAGTAGATGGTAGTTGAGTACTCTGATTCGAAGCCACACTCTCCAAGTAACCCCTGCAACCATAAACATTGAGTTGCTGCATTTACAACTCCTCTGTACTCTGATTATGTAGATGAGAGTGAAATCGCACTCTGTTTCTTGCTTGACCAATTGATTGGCCCTTCTATAAGCATGAACACATATCCTGATGTGGACTTTCTGTATGTCTTGTTGGAGACATCTACCATCATACACACTTTTCAGTCAAATTGGCCTAGTTAAACCACTATCCTAAGTTTAATTGACATCAAGGAGCATTAATTACCATCATCCTAGTCACTCCCATGCCTACCTACAGTCAAGGAGGCTAACTTAGCCTTTCCTACAGTAAAGGAGGCTAACTGGAGCACTCCAGGGGTGATCTGGGTGACATTCATGCACCTAATTGCTAACTGGGGGTTACTTTCAGTTCAACCAATCAGTTACAGTCAATTAAGGCGCCTCCATGCATTAAATATATTATTTAATCATTATTTATTGATTATTTTATTATTATTTAATGAACTGGAGTGAACTAGGCGCCCTCACCAACTTCTGATGGTCATATCAGCTTCAGTTAACCTCATCAAGGTTTATTGGAGTCATGCAGTACTAGCACTTGATGGTTGGTTGCTATGACATGTGTTTTATCTCCTTCAGTTGAGATTAAGTCATTTATTGCACTCCAACTTCAGTTAGGATTGGTGAGTCAATTAAGGTTTTTTGTCAAGTGGTTAACTGAGTGGTATTACATGGCAAAGAGTCAGTTAAGCTAGACTCATGCATGGGAATTCGAATTGTCCCTTAGTTATTCGAATTCTTCATTGAGTTAAGCCATGGCTCATGCATGGTATTGTAATCCTTTATTGTTTATATAATATACAGAGAGGAAACTTATTTGGTTCCTGAAAATTTCCAATTCATGTGTAATTGTTAATAATTCTTTGATGAGATTGAATCTTAGTTCCTAGATCAATGTGAAGAATTAATATGGTATCAGAGCTACGGAAGGACAAAGATCAATTTCTCCATGAAATGTGAGCAATAGCTCAATTCTTTTATTTTTCCCTTTATGTTTTGATTTTCAGGTTTCTACAGGTGAAGCATTCGCTACAAGCAAATCCAGATGGCCTCCTTAGCAGCCTCCTCTGTACTTATGTTGACTCCATACAATTTCCACACATGGAAACTCAAAATGGAACATCAGCTAAGAGGCAAAGGACTCCACAGAGTCACCATGGACACTGAACCGGAGCCTGGATCCACCATAGAAAAATCAAGATTCTTCAACAAAAAGGATGAAGCCTTCGGTTTCTTGTGCCTCTCTATTTCCGATGAACTTCTCTTCCATCTTATGGATCTGAATACACCAAAAGAAATATGGGACAAATTGGAATCACTGTATGGAAAGCATGATGACATGAGAGTTTATCAACTCGAAAATGAACTCATGTC
>LPNX010281827.1:4980-57469 GCA_001517045.1 Pseudotsuga menziesii
ACTAGCAAGGATCGAACTTTGTTTAACAAGTAAGTTCTTCTAACCCTCCTATTTCCTATTCTGCACTTTAGAAGTCAATTTTCTGTAAGTGTTTGAGTATGTTGGTAACCCCCGACCTACGATTATTAGGTGCATAATCCCTTACAACAAACACCACATTAAATTTTAGTACTTCTTTCCATCCTCAAACAGATGGAAAAATTGAAAGGGTAAACCAAGTATTAGAAGATCTATTAAGAATGTATGTGAAAGACCAGCCTGGTAAATGGGAGGACTATTAACATCTGGTAGAATTTGCTTATAATAATAATTATCAGACATCAGCCAGATTTAGTCCTTTTGAAATTTTATATGGACAAAAATGTAATACTCCTATCTCTTGGAGTAATCCAGTACATAGATTGGTATTAGGTCCAGAACTGTTAAAAGAAATGGAAGAAATTGTAAAACAAGTGCAGGGAAATCTGAAAGCGGCACAGGATCGGTAGAAAAGTCAAGCAGACTTCAAAAGAACTCCAAAAGAGTTTCAGGTAGGTGAACATGTGTTAATCAAGGTAAGGCCCAAAAAGAGCTCTCTGAGATTGGGGAGTTGTGCAAAATTGGCACCTCGTTACTGTGGCCCATTTGAAATTATGTCTAGGATTGGAAAAGTAGCTAATCAATTAGCATTACCACCTAATTCAAGAGTACATAATGTTTTTCACATTTCCATTTTAAAGAAATGTGTTCATGATGCTACTCATGTTTTCAACTAGAATGATGTACAGGTGGAACCAGAAGGAGACTTTCTAGTGGAACCAGATTGTATCCTCGGAAGGAGGGAGATTACACTTAGTAACCGCACCATTGGACATGTGAAGGTGCAATGGAAGCACCTTATTCGAGAGGAAGTCACCTGGGAATTGGAAAGTAAAATGCGAGATGCATATCCAATTCTGTTCCAGGGAAATTCTGAGGATGAAGAATAAATAACATCGAGGATGATGTTATATTCTATAGGGGTGTGTATGTCACATGCCCCAATTGTGTAAAAAAATATATATTATCATATTTGATTTTATTTCAAGACAATATGTTAAATTTTATGCTAAGTTGTAAATCATGACTCAGCAGAGTCAAGGGTGTGAATGTAATTCTGAATATTTTAATTATAAATAATTAAAAGTGGAGACAACAACTTGGGAGAGTTGTTAAAAGAGTGTTTACTAGTCAAGTTGGTGGAATAGACTGGGTGGAGAGAAAATAGACAAGTGGCAGCATCCTCAAACACTTCCAATGTTGCAGGTGGAAACCTCCCTACATTTGGGGTCATGATCCCCAAAGAAAGTGGGATCAGAGCAGGTGGCTCAATCAATGATAACTAACACAAAAAGACGTAGGCAATCTTAATAAAAAAGCCCATTGAAGTGAGTTGAGGCTGCTCATTTCAAGAAGAGAACCATTCAGGTGAATGTACTTCAGAGGATTTCATTGGGAAGGGAATTTATGGAATGTGTTTGAGGGGTAAACTGTAGAAAATGATCTAGTACAGCTATTCAACTGAAGGATCTTACTGCTGAGTGTAGAGTTAGTACCGAGTCATTGGACTAGTATCTTGTTGTATGCTCCACCTGTTCTCAGCCAAGGAGACCAGGAACAGGCTCAGGGGTCCTAAGAAGTCGTTGTTTGAGCGCTCTCCAGGAGTTGGTAGGGAGGAACAGCCTCCCAATGCTGTTGTCATCCAACATTAAAACAGGTTCTACAGTCTTTTATTTGTTGTGTTAAAATTTTATATCTAAGAATGACCGAATAATGAATTATTTACATGTTTTGTAGTGAAATGTTAGAGCTTGTAATATTTTAGCTATTTGAATATTGAATCTGTAATTGGATGAAATAATCCTACTCGTGCTTTTCCGCATCTAGAATAAACCAGACCGTACTCTAGCACAGGTAGTGTGTTTAAAATAGATGAAGCTATGATAGGAATCTGAAATTAATAGAGTTATTTATGTTTTTTCAGAGTGTTGGAATCTTTTCTTTCTGTAGATAGTTGCTTCCAGAAAATAATATTAATCTGCTTAGTTAGGTTATTGTTAAAACCAGACTGTATATTAAGAATGCTAGAAAAATAAATAGTCATATTACTTTACTAATAGCAATGTCTTCAAGTAGGTAAGTTATTCTTTTACACAGTACTTTCTTTTACAAACTATACTTCTAACCTGAAATAGAGCAAATAGAAACATCTCAGATATAATGCTTATTTATTTATGTTAAGTAAGGGTTTAAGTATGGTTCTGTTAGTTTATATCTATTACTAATATTAATAGCTAACTTAACCTGCAACTATTCGAACCCTAAGTAGGGTTTGATAACCTAATTAAATTGTAAAGACAAATTAATTCAAGATAAGGAATATCTTAATAAAGAACTTATTTAGCTCTCACAGTATTCTTTTCCTTAGAATAAAAAAAACTAAAATACATTAGTAACCTATGCTTTAAGTATTATTAACGAGAAATTGTCCTTTAACTTTTATAGACAAATTATATATTGTAAAGGAGTAATGACACGATTGAAAATACTCATTTCTTTTTATCAGCCTTGCAGAAATAATCCTATTGAATAAACTAAACTATTATAGACTGTTCTCAGTATTTATTAATAAAGTATATGTGCAAATACATAATTAAGAAAATATAGTAAATTCGCAGATAATATTATTAACATAAACAATATCGTTTATAAATTAATAATTCTTTTAACAAAACTAAAGGAATATTAAAAGAAAGAAGCAAAGATTGTTTCCATAAACCCTAACCTAGAATTCCTCGTGCCATTAAAATAATCTTAAATTATTTTGACAGTAATAAAAAATTATCAAATAACAATACATAAATTATCTTCTTAAAGGTTAAATAGGGTAAAAACCCTAGCTCGTATTTCAGAGCAAAAACTACCGAGTTTTCTTATATGCAAATCCATCATAATAGTAACCTAGGATAAGCGATATACTTATTCTTTTGATTTAAAACATTTAAGGAAAAATTTAATTTATTTACACAGAGATAAAAAAAATACAAATACGTAAAGGAGAACGAATTTAAGTTCAAGATAGACAGTATTAAAAATATTTACATTATATCAACAAATCCGAAGACTAAATGTAAGCCAAAAAATTAATAGAGTACAAAAACATAAGCGAGAAATCAAGCACCCATATTAAGATATGGAGTATACACAAGTATTAACAAATGTTTACAAACTGTAAGTTCATTAAAAATACGAGAGGAGAGTTTCACAAATTTCAGTTTGAAGTCAAATTCACCTTGCGACAAGCAAGGGTTTTAACCAAAACAAAATCTATTAAAAAAAAATGAAGGAGAGCAACCCAATACTGGGTGCAACACGGCCGAGAATTTCCAACTGTAAGAGTCTGTACAAGTAGGGGAATATAGATTCGAAACCAGAGCTTACCATGAATGAATGGTGGAGCCATTATACAGCAGGATGGTAATCCTTGGAGATGAGCCAACCTGTATCATAAAGAACCAAAGTTATTTAAAATTCAGAAAACCTTATGCGAGAAGAACAATAAACAGCCTTAGCTCTTAATTATCTTTTTCTTTACTCACATTAACTAGAAGTGAAAGCGATGGAGCCCCGGATGAACAATAACACTACAACCAGAATCAAGAAGAGTTGAACCCTCATTCTCACCAAGGATGGAGATGATGGACTCTGGTATTTCACAACTAACAGCAGAGGTGCGGGTAAGCCTGCGCAATGGCTGCAAGGAGACTGGAAGCATGGAGTCGGACTGTCACTACATGCAAATAGGTAAACTAAACTTCAAGACCCTAATACAAAGGAGCTACACAATTACATACAATAATACCAAGCTTTCACCAAGGACAGACCACGACAAAAGGAGCAGTAAAAAGGAATTTCAAGCAGCCGTAAGCCATGTGCAAAGAGAAGCAGTGAACTCTGGCCAAAGAAAGAAATTATAGGGATGGTGAATGATAGAACCCAACTCAAGGGAGTAAGACACAACAAACACTAGTGAGGGAGCCTCTGTGGCTATTTGCAACTCACAGTTTCCATGGGAGCTTGTAGAGCAGCCCACAGGGCCAATGCAAATGACGGAGGTCGAATGAGCCAAGGGTTAGGGTTAAAACTATTTAAGCAACCGGTGCATGGCCAAGAAACTTCCACGTGGTCGCAATTTTTCATCATGCAGTGGGTCGACTTTCCATAGTCACCTGCATTCCAAAATAAACTTATTCAACCAATGCTTTCATCAAAAACCACATTATAGTTTGCATGGGTTTCAAATCATTCAATAGTCATTTCAACGCTTGGTGCATAGCTCATGATTGGCATGGGCTTAAAACATTATGATAATTGTTTAATGTTAAACATCTAGTTCATCATTGGCATGGGTTTGCAACGTTATTATAACGTTGAATTAATATATAACATAAACTTTAGCCTCATAACCCAAAAAGAAATACATTATATAATTCATCAATAACCAATGTTATGAGATATCGCTAGTAAAAGCTAGTGAGGTTTATGTTTGCATAGTAATTTATACTAATGAACATTGTGGGGAAACTTTACAAAGTCATTTTAACATCATCATTAGTTATATGCATAGTATACATGTGAGCCTTAACCCCTTTTTAATTGGTTACAATTCATCAAAGTTTGTATAAAGATATCATCATTGGGATATAGGTTGTGTAATAACTAAGTTGTCATCAATAGTATTTTAAGATAAGTATGAAATATTTGTCTTATAAACAGTTTAGTGAATAATGTAAGAATAACTATCTAATAGTTCCAGTTCCCTTCATGGTGGTGTAAATGATTACACAACTTTCAACTAGAGTATTTTCCATAGTGTAGTTTGAGTAGGTTCATCAGTATTATGCAATTGTAACACTAATAAAATCATTTATGACGATAAACAAATAGTTTATGCACGTATTTAAATCTTAGAAACTAGCAAAGTTTTAATAGCAAATTATGCAATGGTGAAGTAAAATGTAAGAACATTTTCCTATGAACTCTTTTACTTAAATACAGATCTATGAGATCTTATCTTAGACGTTGTGGCAGTTTCTCATTACTTGGAGTATAGTTTTACATTCTTACAAAATTACTAAGGTTAACATAAGATGAAAAGATTGGTTCGATAAGAGAAACACCAACCCTAGAAGTTGTTCTTAGATAGAACCAAAAACAAGAAGTGTAATATAGAATTGCTAGGGTATGCATTTTGAAAATAAAGAATATCAAGCAGATAAAGTAAACTGTTCAAAACCAAAGAAATTAGTACTATCGCTACATAATCTACAGGAATAAATACAATCATCTAAAATTCTTTTGCTATAGCAATAGAAGAAAACAAACCGTGTTACCTTACAGAAGTAGGTTGGATTACAACAGCTTATAATCTAAGCTTATTAATTGCAAATAGAAATATTGTAGGATGCTTTATGAATTTAAAGACGATACTCGGTCATTTATACCTGTAAACCTGTAAGAACAAATAATCCATCTGCGTTAGCATAAATGCTAAGTAAGCTCCGGAATTCAAAGTCAGATTCCCCCTACTGTCATAAATAGAACTCATCAGTAAACCAAATATATAATTAATGCGCAAGATAAAGTTAAGATTGTGTTAATAAGAAAACTGTTGAGTTAACATAATCAAGTTTATGCAAATTTAATGTATTAACTATTGCTCTTTTTGCTAGCCGTTAACTGTTAATAAACTGCAGTCTCAGCATTTTATGTTATTTCAAAATTTTAAATTTTTGCAAAATTTTGGGGTTTTGACATGTGGTATCCGAGAAAAAGGTGCAAACACTAGGCCTTGATGAACCCCAACTAGATTTCATGAAACAGTAAATTAAATTATTGTGCTGATGTATTTTATTTTAAATGTTATTCAATAGATAATTGTTTTCTGAAGTTTAACATGCAGGTATGGAAAGGCTGGAAGAGTATGCAGAGGAGGAGTCTCTAGTTACTGAAATAGAAAATATACCAAGAGATCCTATACTATAGGATTTAAATACCAATTCCTCATCATTGTTACAAACTGTAAAGGACCTAAAAACTGAAATGGAGTCTGTAAAGCGAGAAAATGAAAAGATTCTGAGGGCTCAAGAAGAGCTTAATGAGATCCTAATTGAGAAGTTTCAAACTGAAGGTAGGGGTAGAAGAATCGAATTAGAAGATGCCAGTCATCAATGTAAATCTAAAAAGATGAAACATACTAAAACTGAAAGTAGTTCGTCTTCTGAAGTGTTTGGTGAACAACAAAACTATCAGACTACCAGTGAAAGTAGTGATGATAATCAGTACACTAAAAAGAGGAAATATAAACCTTATGAGGATATTTCTGGAGAATTCAAAAATATAAAACCACCAACCTTTAATGGAGAGACTAAGAAGGGGGAGGAAGCTGAATCCTAGTTATTTGGGATGAAGAAGTACTTCCAAATATATAACTATTCTAACCTGTTAAAGGCTAGAATGGCTATATATAACCTCTTAGGAAAGGATGACATTTGGTGGCAGGACTTGAAAAGAGTTAAGGGAATAAAACAGAAAAATGTAAACTGGAGTACCTTTAAGAGGTATTTCAAAAAGAAATTCCTATCTGAGCAGTATTATGAGGAGAGAGCGAAAGAGTTTTATGAGCTGAAGTTAGGATCAATGACAATGAAGGACATGAACAACAAGTTCTTAAGTCTACTTAGGTATGTACCATACCTTGTAGATGAGAAACTAAAAATACAACGATTCCTTAGCTGTCTACCTTATCATATTAAAAGTAGAATTGAATATGATAACCCAAAGACCTTGGAGGAAGCTATGAGAAAAGACAACTTTTGTTTTGAGCAGAATTGAAAGAAAGAAAGCTTATCCAATTAGAAAGTTGAGAAAAATAATAATCAATTTGAACAAAAGAAGAAGGATTTTGTGCCTAACATAAATTTCAAAAACAATAAGGCCAAAAATTATTCTAATAACAAGAATTTCCAAGGAAATAGGAACAATACACCCAACAACCAGAACAATCCTAAAGGTAAGGAATTTGCAAATAATCAGGGAAATTTTACCAAGAAATTTGAGTGCAAAGAGCCTATCAAGTGCTGGGAGTGCAATGGCCCACACTATGCTTCATTCTGTCCAAACCGGAAGAAGACTGTTAGAAACATTCATACCATATAGGAGGAGATGACCGTTGGGGAGCTATCAAAGAGTATGCCTAGAATCAACGCAGCTTTGGAGAATCAACAAGTTGAATATCATACTTCCATGGTCGAAGCAGAAGGTAGTATAAATCATACTTGTGTAACTATTTTGATTGATCTAGGAGCTAGTCTTAGTTATATTGCACCCAAATAATAGAAAAATGTAATCTATTTGTTGATAAGTTTGAGAATTCATGGTTAGTTCAGTTAGCCACTGGTGCTAAAAGAAATGTAACTTGTTTTGTTAAAGAATGTGCAATAGTTATGGATAAATTTGAAACTGTTGTTAAACTTAATGTTTTGCCTCTTGGTTCTTATGATTTGCTGATTGGTATGGACTAGTTAGAACAACATAGAGTAATTCTAAACTGTTATGATAAAACTTTCGCATGCTTAAACAGTGATGAAACACCAGTAAGTGTTAAAGAAATAGCTAGAAAAAACACCATAAGGCAGATTTCTGCCCTACAGCTTAAGAGAGCTGTTAGAAAGGGATGTAAAGCTTATGCAGTAATAATTACTGGTGAGGAAAGTATAATTAAAATAGATAAGTTAAAGGTGGAAGACATACCAGTCTTAAAAGAATATGTTGATGTATTCCCAGAAGAAATTCTGGGATTACCTCTGAAAAGCGAATTGGATTTCACCATTGAGCTGGTACCAAGTGCAGTACCTAGCTCAAAGGCCCCTTATCGAATGAACATAGTCGAACTTAATGAATTAAAAACTCAATTAAAATAATTAATTGATAAAAAGTATATTCGACCTAGTGTGTCTCCCTGGGGGGCACCTGTTATATTCGTCAAGAGGAAAGAGGGAACTATGCGACTTTGCATAGATTACCGTTAGTTAAACAAGATGACCATCAAAAATCGATATTCGTTACCCCACATAGATGATCTGTTTGATCAAATACGTGGAGCCACGATGTTTTCAAAAATAGATTTAAGGTCTGGATATCATCAAGTAAGGATTAAAGATGAAGACATCTTTAAGATAGCTTTCAGAACTAGATATGGTCATTATGAATTTGTCATAATGCCATTCGGGCTTACTAATGCCCCAGCTATTTTCATGTGTTTAATGAACAACGTGATGCATAAGTATTTATATAAGTTTTTGGTCGTGTTTATCAACGACATTCTAATCTATTCAAAAACCGAAGAAGAACATAAAGGACATCTAAAAATTGTTTTGCAAGAGTTGCGAGAACATCAACTCTTTGCAGAGTTTAGTAAGTGCGATTCTTTAAGGATAAGATTTAGTATTTAGGTTGCGTAGTGACCAAGGAAGGAATTTCCGTAGATCGTGAAAAGATAAGGGAAATCGAAGATTGGCCGGTTCCTAAGGATGTGACGGATGTTCGATCTTTCATGGGTATTACTGGTTACTACTGGAGGTTCATTGAAGGTTTTTCCAGGATAGCAAATCCAATAACTTCCTTGCAGAAGAAGGGAAAGAAGTTTGACTGGAATAAAAAATGTGAAGAAAGCTGTAAAAAGTTAAAAAATTTATTAACCAGTGCACCTATTTTAAGAATAGCAGATCCTAATAAAGAATTTGTATTGTGCACGGATGCCTATAATGATGGCTTAGGTGGTGTTCTAACTCAAGAAGGGAATGTTATTGCCTATGAGTCTAGAAATTTAAAAGTTCATGAAAATAATTATGCAACATATGATTTGGAATTAGCAGCTATAATACACGCCTTAAAGATGTGGTGACATCACCTAATTGGCAGAAAATTTGTTTTAATGACTGACAATAAAGGGTTGAAGTATCTTTTAGATCAGACAAATTTAAATGCTAGACAAGCTAGGTGGTTAGCTTTCTTAAGCGAGTATGATTTTGAATTTCAGCATATAAAAGGTAAAGAAAATAAATTTGATGATGCATTAAGTAGGAATGCAAGGCCGAATTTTGTAGCAGCTATCAACACCTATGTTTCAGACTTAGATGAACAACTTAAAGAAGGAATAGAACAAGATGAAATTTACCAGAATTTGCAAGCGAAAACTAAAGAAAATGCAACAGAAAACTTAATTAAAGGTTACAGTTTAATTGAATTTTTTTTTTACTTTATAAAGATAGAATGTATGTACCTAACGTACCTAAAGTTAAGCTGTTAATTCTGGATGAAATTGATAAAACACCATATTCAGGTCATCCAGGTTATCAAAAGACTATAACTATGTTAAGAAAAGAGTATATCTCGCCAAACATGAAAACTGAAGTAGCATAATATATTGCTAGGTGTTTTGAATGTCAACAAGTAAAAACTGAACATCAACACCCGACTGGTTTGCTTTAGTCGTTACCCATTCCTTGCTGGAAATGGGAGATAATTAGTCTAGATTTTATTACTGGACTGCCCAAAAATCAAAATTAGAATGATTCTATCATGGTAGTAGTTGATAAGTTAAGCAAAGCATCTCACTTTATACTTGTTAAAACTACTTATAAAGCTGCAAACATAGCTGATATTTTTCTAAAATAGATTTTTCGATTACATGGAGTACCAAAAGTCATAATCTTAGATAGAGATCCTATGTTTACAAGAAACTTTTGGAAGTATTTGTTTAAAGGGTTAAACACCACATTAAATTTTAGTACTTCTTTCCATCCTCAAACAGATGGACAAACTGAAAGGGTAAACCAAGTATTAGAAGATCTATTAAGAATGTATGTGAAAGACCAGCCTAGTAAATGGGAGGACTATTTACATCTGGTAAAATTTGCTTATAATAATAATTACCAGACATCAGCCATACTTAGTACTTTTGAAATTTTATATGGACGGAAATGTAATACTCCTATCTCTTGTAGTAATCGAGTAGATAGATTGGTATTAGGTCCATAACTGTTAAAAGAAATGGAAGAAATTGTAAAACAAGTGCAAGGAAATGTGAAAGTGGCATAGGATTGGCAAAAAAGTCAAGCAAACTTTAAAAGAACTCCAGAGGAGTTTCAGGTAGGTGAACATGTGTTCATCAAGGTAAGGCCCAAAACGAGCTCTTTGAGATTGGGGAGTTGTGCAAAATTGGCACCTCGTTACTGTGGCCCATTTGAAATTATGTCTAGGATTGGACAAGTAGCTTATCAATTAGCATTGCCACCTAATTTAAGAGTACATAATGTTTTTCACATTTCCATTTTAAAGAAATATGTTCATGATGCTACTCATGTTGTCAACTGGAATGATGTACAGGTGGAACCAGAAGGAGACTTTCTGGTGGAACCGGATTGTATCCTTGGAAGGAGGGAGATTACACTTTGAAACCGCACCAATGGACAGGTGAAGGTGTAATGGAAGCACGTTAGTCCAGCGGAATCCACCTGGGAATTGTAAAGTAAAATGCGAGATGCATATCCAATTCTGTTTCGGGGGAATTCTAAGGATGAAGAATAAATAACATCGAGGATGATGTTATATTCTATGGGGGTGTGTATGTCACATGCCCCAATTTTGTAAAAAAAATATATTACCATATTTGATTTTATTTCAAGAAAATATGTTAAATTTTATGCTAAGTTGTAAATGATGACTCAACAGATTCAAGGTTGTGAATGTAATTCTGAATATTTTAATTATAAATAAATAAAAGTGGAGACAACAACTTGGAAGAGTTGTTAAAAGAGTGTTTACTGGTCAAGTTCGTGGAGGATACTGGGTGGAGAGCAAATAAACAAGTGGCAACATCCTCAAACACTTCCAATGTTGTAGGTGGAAACCTCCCTACATTTGGGGTCATGATCCCCCAAGAAAGTGGGATCAGAGCAGGTGGCTCAATTAATGACAAGTAACCCAAAAAATACCTAGGCAATCTTAATAAAAAATCCCATTAAAGAGAGTTGAGGCTGCTCATTCCAAGAAGAGAACCATTTAGGTGAATGTACTTCAGACGATTTCATTGGGAAGGGAATTTGTGGAATTTGTTTGAGGGGTAAATTGCAGAAAATGATCTAGTACAACTATTCAGCTGAAGGATCTTGCTGCTGAGTGCAGAGTTAGTACTTAGTCATTGGACTAGTATCTTGTTGTATGCTCCACCAGTTCTCGGCCAAGGAGACCAGGGAAAGGCTCAGTGTTCCTAAGAAGTCATTGTTTGAGTGCTCTCTAGGAGTTGGTAGGGAGGAACAGCCTACCAACACTGTTGTCATCAAGCTTTAAAACAGGTTCTACAGTCTTTTATTTGCTGTGTTAAAAGTTTATATCTGAGGATGAATGAATAATGAATGATTTACATGTTTTGTAGTGAACTGTTAGAGATTGTAATATGTTATTTATTTGAATATTGAATCTGTAATTGGATGAAATAATCCTAGTTTTGGCTGAGAATTCACAGTGATTGTTGATGGCATCTTGTGGAGAATCTGCGGTACCTGTGTTTTCCCCCGTTTGGAATAAACCAAAACTTACTCTAGCACGGGTAGTGTGTTTACAATAGATGAAGATATGATAGGAATCTTAAATGAATAGAGTTATTTATGTTTTTCAGAGTGTTGGAATCTTTTCTTTCTGTAGATAGTTGCTTCCAGAAAAGAATATTAATCTGCTTAGTTAGGTTATTGTTAAAACCAAACTATGTATTAAGAATGCTAGAAAAAGAAATAGTCATATTACTTTACTAATAGCAATGTGTTCAAGTATGTAAGTTATTCTTTTACACAGTACTTTCTTTTACAAACTATACTTCTAACTTGAAATAGAGGAAATAGAAACATCTCAGATATAATGCTTATTTATTTATGTTAAGTAAGGGTTTAAGTATGGTTCTGTTAGTTTATATCTATTACTAATATTAATAGCTAACTTAACATGCAACTATTCGAACCCTAAGTAGGGTTTGATAACCTAATTAAATTGTAAAGACAAATTAATTCAAGATAAGGAATATCTTGATAAAGAACTTATTTAGCTCTCACAGTATTCTTTTCCTTAGAATCAAAACAACTAAAATACATTAGTAACGTATGCTTTAAGTATTATTAACGAGGAACTGTCCCTTAACTTTTATAGACAAATTATATATGTAGAGGAGTAATGACAGGGTTGAAAATCCTAATTTCATTTTATCAAGCTTACAGAAATAATCCTATTGAATAAACTAAACTATTATAGACTGTTCCCAGTCTTTATTAATAAAGTATATGTGCATATACATACTTAAGAAAATATAGTAAATTCACAGATAATATTATTAACATAAACAATATCGTTTATAAATTAATAATTCTTTTAACAAACTGAAGGAATCTTAAAATAAAGAAACAAAGATTATTTCCATAAACCCTAACCTAGAATTCCTTGAGCCATTAAAATAATCTTAAATTAATTTGACAGTAATTAAAAATAATCAAATAACAATGCAGAAATTATCTTCTTAAAGGTTAAATCGGGTAAAAACCCTAGCTCGTATTTTTGAGCGGAAACTACCCAGTTTTCTTATATGCAAATCCATCACAATAGTAACCTAGGATAAGCAATATAATTATTCTTTTGATTTAAAACATTTAAGGAAAAAATTAATTTATTTACACAGAGATAAAAAAATACAAATATGTAAAGGAGAATGAATTTAAGTTCAAGACAAACAGTATTAAAAATATTTACATTATATCAACAAGTCCGAAGACTGAATGTAAGCCAAAACATTAACAAAGTACAAAAACCTCAGCGAGAAGCTGAGCACCCATATTAAGATATGGAGTATACACAAGTATTAACAAATTTTTACAAAATGTAAGTTCATTACAAATACGAGAGGAGAGTTTGATAAATTTTAGTTTGAAGTCGAAGTCACCTTGCGACAAGCAAGGGTTTTAACCAAAACAAAAGCTATAAAAAAAAATGAAGGACAACAACCCAATACTGGGTGCAACACGACTGAGAATTTCCAACTGCAAGAGTCTGTACAAGCAGGGGAATCCAGATTTGAAACTGGAGCTTACCGTGAATGAATCGTGGAGCCATTATACAACACAACGATACTCCTTGGAGACGAGCTAACCTGTATCATAAAGAACCTAAGTTATTTAAAATTCAGAAAACCTTATGCGAGAAGAACAATAAACAACCTTAGCTCTTAATTATCTTTTTCTTTACTCACCTTAACTGGAAGTGAAAGCGATGGAGCCCTGGACGAATAGTGACACTACAAACAGCATCAAGAAGAGCTGAACCCTCATTTTCACCAAGGATGGAGACGATGGACTCTGGTATTTCACAACTAACAGTAGAGGTGTGGGTAAGCCTGAGCAATGGCTACAAGGAGTCTGCAAGCATGGAGTCAGACTGTCACTACATGCAAATAGGTAAACTAAAATCCAGTACCCTAATACGAAGGAGCTATGCCATTACATACAATAATCCCAAGCTTTCACGAATGACAGACCATGATAGAAGGAGCAATAAAAAGGAATTTCAAGCATCCATAAGCCATGTGCAAAGAGAAGCAGTGAACTCTGGCCAAAGAAAGAAATTACAGTGATGATGAATGATAGAACCCAACTCAAGGGAGTAAGACACAACAAACACCATTGAGGGATCCTATGTGGCTATCTGCAACTCATGGCTGCCATGGGAGTTTGCAGAGCAGCCCACAGGGCCAACGCAAATGACTGAGGCCGAATGAGCCAAGGGTTAGGGTTAAAACTATTTAAGCAACCGATGCATGGCCAAGAAACTTCCACGTGGTCGCAATTTTTCATCATGCAGTGGGTCAACTTTCCATAGTCACCTGCGTTCCAAAAATCAACTTATTCAACAAATGATTTCATTAAAAACCACATTATAGTTTGCATGGGTTTCAAATCATTCAATAATCGTTTCAATGCTTGGTGCATAGCTCGTGATTGGCATGGGCTTAAAACATTATGATAATTTTTTAATGTTAAACATCTAGTTCATCATTGGCATGGGTTTGAAACATTATTATAACGTTGACTTCATATATAACATAAACCTTAGCCTCGTAACCCAAAAATAAATACATTATATAATTCATCAATAACCAATGTTATGAGATATCGCTAGTAAAATCTAGTGAGGTTTATGTTTGTGTTTGCATAGTAATTTGTACTAATGAGCATTGTGGGAAACTTTACGAAGTCATTTTAACATCATCGTTAGTTATATGCATAGTATACATGTGAGCCTTAACCCCTTTTTAATTGGTTACAATTCATCAAAGTTTGTATAAAGATATCATCATTGGGATATAGGTTGTGTAATAACTAAGTTGTCATCAATAGTATTTTAAGATAAGTATGAAATCTTTGTCTTATAAACAGTTTAGTGAATAATGTAAGAATAACTATCTAATAGTTCCAGTTCCCTTCATGGTGGTGTAAATGATTACACATCTTTCAACTAGAGTATTTTCCATAGTGTAGTTTGAGTAGGTTCATCAGTATTATGCAATTGTAACACTAATAAAATCATTTATGATGATAAACTAATAGTTTATGCACGTTTTTAAATCTTAGAAACTAGCAAATTTTTTATATCAAATTATGCAATGGCGAAGTGAAATGTAAGAACATTTTCCTATGATCTCTTTTACTTAAATACAGATCTATGAGATCTTATCTTAGACATTGTGGCAGTTTCTCATTACTTGGAGTATAGTTTTACGTTCTTACCAAATTACTAAGGTTAACATAAGATGAAAATATTGGTTCGATAAGAGAAACACCAACCCTGGAAGTTGTTCTTACATAGAACCAAATACAAGAAATGTAATATAGAATTGCTAGGGTATGCATTTTGAAAATAAAGAATATCAAGCAGATAAAGTAAACCATTCAGAACCAAAGAAAGTAGTACTGTCGCTACATATTCTACAGGAAGAAATACAATCATCTAAACTTCGTTTACTATAGAAACAGAAGAAAACAAACTGTGTTACCTTACAGAAGTAGGTTGGATTACAACAGCTTTTAATCTAAGCTTATTAATTGGATATAGAAATATTGCAAGATGCTTTATGAATTTAAAGACGATACTTGGTCATTTATACCTGTAAACCTGTAAGAACAAATAATCCATCTGCGTTAGCATAAATGCTAAGTAAGCTCCGGAATTCAAAGTCAAATTCCACCTACTGTCATGAATAGAACTCATCAGTAAACCAAATATATAATTAATGCGCAAGATAAACTTAATATTGTGTTAATAAGAAAACTGTTGAGTTAACATAATCAAGTTTATGCAAATTTAATAAGAAAACTGTTTCTCTTTTTGCTAGCTGTTAACTGTTAATAAACTACAGTCTGAGCATTTTATGTTATTTCAAAATTTTAAATTTTTGCAAAATTTTGGGGTTTTGACATGTGGTATCCGAGCACAAGGTTCAAACACTAGGCCTTGATGAATCCCAACTAGATTTCATGAAACAATAAATTAACTTATTATGTTGATGTATTTTATTTTAAATGTTATTCAACAGAGAATTGTTTTATGAAGTTTAATAGGAAGGTATGGAAAGGATGGAATAGTATGCAGAGGAGGAGTCTCTAGTTACTGAAATAGGAAATTTACCAAGAGATCCTATACCGGAGGATTTAACTACCATTTCCTCATAATTGTTACAATGTAATAGTTCTTAAGATCAGTATTGTATTCAACCTCTCATGGAGGCAACCATTATTCCATGGGTCCAATGTAATAATTCTTAAAATCAGTATTGTATTCAACCTCTCATGGAGGCAACCATTATTGTATCATCAATTGTATATGATCGACTCTTGTATTCTAGAGCATAGATCAAATTATTCTTTCAAAATTGTTACGAGCATGGGAATTCTCGCCTCGTCCATATACATGTCACACATTATTTGTATCTCACCCATTGATGGGAACCATATTAATACAAAAACCAAAATCCACCATGCCCCAGCCCAAGAAGCNGTTTGTCGGCCATACGATGAGCTCCTGACCTCACACATCAGGAGGTAATCTGTTAACCCAAGGACACCCATGCACGACCCTCATTTCACCCCATTAGACCCCCACACCTTAAAAAAGGATTAAGAATGAGAAAAAGGGCTTAAAAACTCCAAAAAAGAGCCTACATAGTTCTCCTAGGGGCTAAAGCCTCCAAAAAGGGGCTAAAACCCCTTAAAGGAGCTAAAAACCCTCAAAGGTGCTAAAGATAGGGAAAAAGGGCCTAAAAGCTGAAATAAGGGGCTAAAGCCCCAACCAGGGGCTTAAAACCCTAAAAGGCCCCAAAAAATCTATAAATAGAGGGGTGGGGGTCACTCTCAAATGACTTCTCCCTTGCATACTGTTATGTTGCCTGATTGGATGCCTTGAGACCCTTTGTCTCTCAAGCCACGCACACTCCCTCTCCTCCATCCTCCATTGAGCCAGAGCTCCCCCATCCAAGAGAGGTGCTTCTCCAAGCTAGGGCATGGTGGCCCATTCCATCCAAAGAGAAGGTATACCAGTGTTCTTTTTTGTATTTGCTTTAGTAGTTTATTTCCTAACTTTTTTTGCAGGTATTTTGGTTTCTAACATATTGTTTGCAGGTAGCTAGAGATAAACCCTGACAGTGTTTGCAGAGGGGTTTCCAGCCATTTCTCTTCTTTCTGTTCTATTTTTCTTTCTGTCCATTTTTACTGCATTTCACCACCAGAAACCTACCCTTCTGTCGTATAGATGGAAGGTAGCCATTCCTGCCCTGTAGCAAGGGAGAAATCCCTACTACATTATCATTGGGAGACGACTATCAATATCCCATCAAAGGTATTGGTGAATAAAGCTACAAGCTTGAATATGGTACTTCCATGAAGATGAAGGAAGTACTGTATGTACGAGGTTTGAAAAAGAACTTACTTTCCATCTCAGCTCTAGATAAAAAAAGGATATATATTTTCTTTTATAGATGGACAAGTACTTATGTGGTCCAAAGGAAAGACACGTGAAGATGCTGTGGTCATTGGTGAAGAAGAAGGAGGACTGTATAAACTGAACGGACATCCAGTGACAACCCTTGTCCATGAGACTACCAGCTCAAGTGAACTGTGGCATAGGAGGCTTTCTCACATCAACTACAAATCACTTCCCTATGTGAGCAACGTGGTAACAGGGTTACCAGATCTAAAGATCCATCATGAGGGAACTTGCAAAGGATTAGAAAGAGGAAAGAACATCAAGAATCCCTTTCCAAAAAGTCAAACAAATACTAAAGGTACATTAGAACTAATTCATTTTGATGTATGTGGTCCTATGCCCTCCATATCGTTAAGGGGATATGAATATTATGTCACATTTATTGATGACTATTCAATAAAGACATGGATATACTTCTTGAAGAACAAGAGTGAAGTGTTCGATAAATTCAAGGAATGCAAAGCCTTGATAAAGAACCATTCAGAAAAGAGAATCAACACAATGAGAACAGGTAATGGTGGAGAATACAGTTCAAAGTAATTTGAAGCATTATGTAAGGAGGCTATAATAAAAAATATTGCACCTTCTGCAGACAGAAGTTGCTCCTCTAGTCTGACTAGTTTAGATCTAGAACAAATGAGTGAACGAAAAAGAATGAAGACCTTCCTTGAATTTCGTAGACACATGGAATGCTGCTTTGATAGTGAACCTATGTACCTGCAAACATATCAAACATGAAAACACATGAAAGCTACCAGAAAATCATCTACTTCTACATGTTAGTGACTAAGGAATCTAACAACATGTACATGTGAAATCAAAACAACAGTAATGTGGGACGGAAAGCAACTTTGCATTAAAGATGTATGGAGAAGCTTACAACCGTTTCCTTAGTGTCAACAAGCATCTCCATGAGACAAACACTTCATCCCCATAAGCTCCAAATTTGCTCTCTATTCTCTCCAATGGCTTGGGCTAAGTGGTCAATCCAACAGCATAACAATACCTCTATAGTTCTCTACCTCAACTATGGACCTGAGCTTGTATTTATAAGGTTCAATGGATAGGAATAGTTGAGATAATTGTGGGTGAGGTGGCTCTAAGATCCTACCATGGGGGATATCGAGCTCAACTGAACCATAATGATAGGGATAAGGGAGGACATGAGGCTCATGATCTAAAAGCCTCTAGAAACTTCTCTTTTTCCCATTTTACCCAGGGTACCGCTTTTCTTCTCTTATGTTAGAGTGGTTTAGATGAGAAATGCTTATGGACCAAAGACCATAGGTGGTGGAACCACTTATGAAAAACATGATACAGGCAGTGCTGAGCAAGGTACCGCTCATGGGCCACAGGGAAAGCGCGATGCTGAGTTTTTTTATATAGAATTGACAAACAGAGTAAGTTTCCACTCTAAGTGCTAGGATTAAGGGAAAATATGGAAGTTAAGGGTCTTATCACATGATGGTGATAGGATTTGGGTATAACAGAATTCCCCCCAAAGCATGAGACATAGAGGGATACGATAAGTGAGATCTTTGAGAGAACAATTTGTCACTTCGAGGTGAAAATGTTAGATTGGTCAGAGAATGTCGTCTAGTAGGCATCTGTAGTACATCAATATCTTTTGACTCATAGACACACGTAACCAACTCATGGTTGTAGACCAATACAAGGCAGATCCATGAGAGGAATAAACAAGCATGGCTACTAGAATACAACTTAGATCCATGTGATAGAGGACTCAAATTTGGACCTAGCTACTAGACATACAATGTAGATCTATGTCATACAGACACAAATTTGAGCATATCCATGACCATACAAATGTGGATCCATGTTAGATATACAAAAATCCATCACAACCTGGGGAAAGCAATGAGTGCTAAACAAATTCCTAGGGTCTTCGTCTCGTCTTCCACAAAGTACGATTCTATCCATGCGATTACAATGATCTGAAGTCGAACATGCTAGAAACCACTTGATTACTAACCAATGATGTGGACCGTTAACGAGTGTGAGGGAGATCACCATTGATGTCAATGATTCCCAAGGTACCTTAGTACAATATACTGAGTGTGAATAAATGTCCTGATGTTGAACACCCAGTCGATTCTATCGATCAAAGGTCAATGATGTGAACCTATGTCAAGAGCGAGAGAGTTTGTCATTAAGGCATACTGATCTCAAGGTACTAATTTTTTTTTCTAAGACTATTTCCTGGATGATGAGCTGATGTCGACGGGAATAGTCTCGTCGAGGGAAGGCCATGATGAGTCCCAAATCAATGACACGAAACTTGGAACATAGTTCTGGAATGATGTGAATGTAGTAACCATAGAACTGACTCAAAAGTACTGACACTGAGACTATTTTGACTGCAGAGGTAAACTTCTTCAACTTCCCTTTGAACATCGGGTGGCACAAAAAAAGACTTAGCAGCATGACTAGACCAGACAAACACACAGTGCGACGGTGGAAAATGCATTCTTTTGAAAGACCCAAAGGAGTGGCATGGCTCATGAAAGTGGATCGTCATGGAGATCAGTTGAATACCCAATTGACTGAAATGATATGCAGACAAGTTCCATGTTCAAAGGTAACGACAAACTACTGCCATTTATTTGCAAAATGATTCTCTTCCCATTTTCCCCATCATGGTTGATGAGTGCCTCTTTTCGGTTTTATGAGTTCAAAGAGGGTAACAAACACTTGGTGTAGCTCATCTGAAGACAAGTCCAAACTCATATTTTTTATGAACCTGAGAGAGGAGGGGTTCATTCCCCAAAAAAGGTTCTCTCAATGTTTAATTTAACGAGTCCAATGAAAGAAAACTCGGTATCGTTCATGTTTAGAGAGTCTGAATGACTAAAGAAAACTCTAAAGGGTCATTTTTTTTATGATTTAGTCCCTAAGGTCTGAAAAAGTATAAAATAATACCTTAGAGAACTCTTTCAATCATGATTGGCTGGAGTGTTCCTTTTTTGTAAATAGTCCATTCAAACCGAAAAAGAGATAACCTACCGTTGGAGAGATGACTCTTCAAATAATTTTACGAGTATGAAGAAGACAAGTACTTGACTATCTTTTTACATTTTAAGAGTCCGAAAAGAGTTTAAAGAGGACTCTATTAACCTTTTTCATGTTTGAATCCAGAGCAAAAAAAGTAATAAACTAAGCTCAAACCACTTTTGATGTTTTAACCAGAGCGCAAAAAATGAAAAGTAAGCTCAAACCACTTTTCACGTTTTAACTAGAGCGTGAAAAATGAAAAGTAATCTCAACACCATCTTACTATTTTTAATGAGCTCAAAGATCAGTTGAAAGAATTCTTGAAGATTGGTTTCATTTTTATTCAAGCTCGAAACCATTGGGTAAACTATGCTTGAAAAATCCCATTAAAACGATATACAGAGGTTGGAATCTTTCTCCCAGCATGATTGCTAGCGAAGCTTACCCCTAGCATGGTTTCTAGGGGCTCGACATGCCCCCCAAGCTTTGTTTCATCTGACGATTCTTCTTCCATAACAAATCTAAAAAACCTAGTTACTAATGTGAAAATTTTCACCAGGGGTGTAGGAAGAATGAGAATCAGGAAGGTGAAAACAAGGTTCAAGTTCTAACACTAAAGGGAAGACTCGACTCAAGGGAAGGGGATCTGTTTCATTTTTACGCAAGCTTGAAACATAAGGTAACTATGCTTGGAACATGGTTCATTTTTATGCAAGCTTGAAACCAAAAGGTAAACTATGCTTAAGGAATCCTACTTCATTTTTTAACGAGCTTGAAATAGAAAATGAACAATGCTAAGGAATGATTTCATTTTTATGGAAGCTTGAAACCAAAAGGTAAGCTATGCTTGAGGAGATCCATTTCATTTTTTAACGAGCTTGACATAGAATGGGAAATTTGCTCAGGAATGGTTTCATTTTTATGAAAGCTTGAAACCAAAAGGAAAACTATGCTTGAGGAGATCCATTTCATTTTTTAACGAGCTTGACATAGAATGGGAACTTTGCTCACAAGGATCTATTTCATTTTTTAACGAGATTGACATAGAATGGGAACTATGCTCACAAGGATCTGTTTCATTTTTTAACGAGCTTGACATAGAATGGGAACTATGCTCACAAGCATCTGTTTCATTTTTTAACGAGCTTGGCACAGAATGGGAACTATGCTTGTGAACTTGCTCCTACTGAACATTATATCCAGAGGTTGGTAGGTTTCCCCCATTACATAAAATCTAGTAGCTTAGCTCCATTATGATGTCCATAGACTAGAGCCATGCCCCCCATTTTACCCAGGGTACCAATTTTCTTCTCTTATGACAGAGCGGTTTAGATGAGAAACGCTTATGGACCAAAGACCATAGGTGGTGGCACTGCTTATGGAAAACAGGATATAGGTGGTGCTGAGCAAGGTACCACTCATGGGCCACAGGAAAAGTGCAGTGCTGAGTTTTTTGATGTAGAATTGAAAAACAGAGTAAGTTTCCACTCTAAGTGCTAATATTAAGGGCAAGTATGGAATTTAAGGGTCTTATCACATGATGGTGACAAGATTTGGGTATAATAGAGGCAGGAATCAAGAGGTAACTAACCACTCCCTATAATCCCCAACAAAATGGTGTTGTATAAAGAAAGAATAGAACTATTATGAAATCAGTGAAAACCATGATTCATGATCAAGACCTCCCCATGCACCCGTGGGATGAAGCAACAAGAACAACCATATATGTGCAGAATAAATTATCTCATAGCGCTCTTGGATTCAAGACTCCTGAAGAGATATATAGAGGAAAGAAACCTCAAGTGAGCCATCTCAATATATTTGTCTGTCCAGTATATGTACATATTCTGAAAGAGAAGAGAACCAAGTTGGATCCTTCTGGAAAGAATGGAATATTTATTAGATAGTGTGAAGTATCCAAATCCTTCAGGATATACATTTAAGGATTCCATCATATTGATATTATTAGGGATGTAACATTTGATGAAGAGATAACTCTTAAGAAATCTAGAAAGTGTTAGCTTAAAGAAGTACATGAAGAGGATGTACCTCCCATAATGGTAGAAGATGAACCCTCTCCTAAAATAGTAGCATATGAAGATCATGATATGATAGAACCTCAAGAACCCCCTACTATGGATATATCTTGAAAGAGAAAACTTGCTTGGGTAAGAGAAATCATACAAGAAGCATAGAGATATGGAGCTCCAGAAGGATCCACAAGAAAAAGAAAAAGATCAAAGCCATATTCCAGTTATGTAGCTTTGATGCATGACATTGTAGATCAAGAACCCACCAGCTATGAGGAAGCTACAGGAAATAAGGAATGGGTTGAAGCAATGATGGAATAATACCAGTCAATAATGGAGAATGATGTTTGGGATATAGTACCCAAACTAGAAAACAAAATTGTGGTATCTTCGAAATGGTTCTACAAGATAAAACATGTTGCTCATGGAAGTATTGAAAAGTACAAGGCAATATTTGTGCCTAGAGGATTCTCTTAGAAATAGGGGATTCATTATGAAGAGACATTTTCTCAATTAGCAAGGTACACCTCCATCAGAACCATCATGGCACTTGCTTCCATGATGAAGTGGGACTTACACCAAATGGATGTAAATACAACCTTCCTTAATGGTGTTATTGAGGAAGAGGTTTACATCAAACAACCACAAGGATTTGAATTCAAATACATAGTGATTGATGTATGTAAGTTGAAAAAGGATCTGTGTGGACTGAAGCAGGATCCTAGAGCTTGGTATGGTAGAATAGATAGATTATTTACAAGCTTGGGATTTACCAAGAGTAAAGATGATCCTAACCTTTATATGAATATTATGGATGATGAACCAATCATACTATTACTGTATGTGGATGATCTATTTCTGACGAGAAATGAGAAACATATCACAGATCTCAAAAAGAAGATAGATGAAGAATTCAAGATGAAAGATCTTGGATTGGTGCATTATTTCCTAGGACTGGAAGTCTGGTAGAGCCTAGAAGGAATCTTTCTGAATCAAGTAAACTATGCAGTAGAAATCTTGAAAATATTTGATATGTTGGATTTTAAAGCCATGGCCACACCCAAAGACACAAACTTGAAGCTGTGTCTGATGAGACATCAGAGTTAGTGGATATGAATAAGTACAGACAGATTATTGGGTCATTAATGTATATGATGAACAAAAGGATAGATATATGCTTTGTTGTGAACACCTTGAGTTGGTATCTAGTTAAACCTAGACGGGTTCACTTGATAGCTGCGAAGCATGTAATGAGGTACCTAAAAGGTATGATATACTTGGTAATTTACTATGGTAGAGATCATGACTACAAATTATATGGATATAGAGATTCAGATTGGGAAGGAAGTGCCACATATAGAAATATCACCTTAGGTGGATGTCATTGTCTAGGATCTGCCATGATCTCATGGTTTAGTAAGAAATAGTCCAGTGTTGTTCTCGGTATAGTTGAAGGATAGTACATTGCAGCTTGCCCCGCTAGTTGTGAAGTGATATGGCTTCAGAAACTGATGTCAGGACTATTTGACATGGAGTTGGACACCACAATGATTCTTTGTGACAACCAAAGTTGTATAAAGATGACAGAGAATCTAGTGTTCCATGATAAATCGAAGCACATATAAATATGATACTTTTATGTAATGGATATGGTACAAAATGGAGCTATAAATATCCAGTATGTGAGTATTGATGAGCAAGTTTCCGATGTGCTAACCAATCCTCTATCTCGAGTAAAGTTTGATTATTTCTGTGACAAGCTTGGTGTAGTTTGAAAAGACTTTCCTTGCAAGGAGGAACAATGATGGTACTACAAATGATGAAGATATGGACCCTCTTTGGAAAGGCGGAACAAGGTGAAGACATGGAATCTCCTTGAAAAGGAAGAATAGGTCAAAGACATGAACCCTCCTCAGACAAAGGGGGAGCATGTTTATAATATGGATCCTCCCAGAAAAGGGGGAGTGATGATGAGACTGACATCGATGATGGGATGATAGTGATGCTCCAACATGAAAGAGGTCAAGTGCACTTGAAGATGCTGAAAAGGTCTAACATTTACTTTTGGACGATAGTATCCTCTCTTGAGGATGGAAGGTATAACACTCTATTCAAGAGAGTGGTCCTTAAGAGCTAAGGATGGCCCTGCAGATGTTACTCTCACATGGAGAGTACCTACATTTAGTTGTGGATATCATAGAACAACACTCACTCAGGAGTGGTCCTAACCTATGTGGTAAGGATGCTCTATGATGAGTCCTCATGGACGAAAGTACCATAATTTGTATGTGGTCAAGATATGCTCTGCAGACAATACTCTTATATGGAGAGTATTCCTATAGTCATATGTAAATTCCATAGAATAACACTCGCTTAGGAGTACTAACCTTAGTGGTATGGATGCTCTATGATGAGTCCTCACAGATGATGTATCATAACACTCACTTGGGATTGGTCCTAACCTCACTAGTAAGGATGTTCTACGATGAGGCACAACATTTTTGTATGCAGTCGAGATCTGCTCTGCAGACAATACTCTTACATGGAAGAGTATGCCTACACATAAGTGTAGATACTATAGTATAACACTCACTCAGGAGTGGTCCTAACCTCAATGGTACAGATAGTCTATGATGAGTCCTTATGGATGACAAGGCCTACATTTAGGTGCGGCTGAGATCTACATTCAATTGTAGATGATTCAGCTGGTCGATACTATGGACCAGGATGATGGAGGACTGCATCATCCTTGGAATTATGTCCTAAAGTGATAGGGATTTATCATCCTACAAAGAGATCATGTGTACAACATGTATTGTGGCGACAAAGGATCAAGTAGATCGGAATGCAGCTTCAAAGGATGAAGAAGGATCAAAGTGCTGCTGCAAAGGATCGAAGTGATGCTGAAAAGGATCAAATTGATACTATAAAGGATAGAAAGGATCAAAGTGCTGCTGCAAAGGATCAAGAAGATAGAAGTACCGTTGAAAAGGATAAGAAGATAAAAGTGCTGCTAAGAATGATTGAAAGGTCAAAGCATTGCTGCAAAAGGATCAAGTGATCGTGTGATGCAGAAGATGAAGACATTAAAGAGTAATTGTTTCAGTTACTGATTGTGAAAACTTACTATGACATATATATGTGTTACTTGGATACTTCTGACTATATTTTCTCTTTGTTCTCGTATAGTCTATGATGATGTTGTCAGTAGAATACATTTATTGTTAAGGGGAGGTGTTGAAATATTGTAACTTCAAAGGATATTCTAAATGTATTTTACTGGTGTAACCCAAAGGAGATGTTATTATTCCTCCGTCAGGGTGTTACTATTGTAATTGGTCATCATAGAGTCATGAGGTAAATCCTCCTTTGCAATTCGGGTCATTAGTACCCTAATGAATGATATAAAATATTGTTTTTAGTCTTCCTAGGTGAAGTCAACCTAGACGGTTTAGTGGGGCTGACTTGTTTAGGGTAAAATTCAGTTGGCCCAATGTGTATAAATAGAATATTTATGCTTCTTATTTGAACATCAACTCACTCACTTGTGTAGCACATAGGAGAGAGAGAGAGAGAGAGAGAGAGAGAGAGAGAGAGAGAGAGAGAGAGAGAACAACAAGGAGGATAATACCTGTTTTGGGGTNTATATCATATACATCTTATACAAAGGAATTTTTGTTGGGTTTTCTTCCCCTTGAGGCTTTCTCAGGATAAATACTGTGTCTAAATTGTGATTGTGTTTATTTCAGTGATTATGCATATGCTATTGCTGTGAATTTGAATTGAACACTAATGATATCTAGTCTAGCATATTAAATCTTAACGCATAAGTACGACCAAGTGATCAATATTGCGATATGTAGATTTAGTTAGAAACCCTATCACTACGTGATACTCAACAATGTTTTTGGTTTCCAGACCTATAGAAACCGCTCCTTAACTAACTAAGTCATTGGCTTGGGAATACACTACCCAGGTGGCTGAAGCAAGATTCAGGGTGTGACGATAAGCACCATTAACAAAAACATAGATGGCCATTTGCAGAATCAAAACACGGGATAAGAAACATCAGAAAATAACCCAAAACCATATTTAAAATAACAAAACCACACTTAAAAACTAAAATATACACATATATACAAGGAACTGATGCAAATCCGCCAATTTTGTTAACAAAAATACTCACCTTCTCTGGACAGAAGTTGTTTCCCTAGCCTGAAACACTCAAATCTAGAACAAAGCAATCACAACAAGATAAAAATAACTTCCCCTAATATCAAATAGATATCTTGAATAAAATTCACTTTTACCTCTCACAAGATGTGATAAGCTGGACTTTGGAGTGTTTGATCTCCACAGATTGTCCTGCAAGACACACAACAAATCACACACACTAGATTAGAGTAACAAGTTCAATATATGATCTTATGCTAATGACCAAGGAGTTCAACAATGAAAACAATAATTCAAACACAATAACATTCATTGAAAAGGAACATTTATTTGCATAAATGAAATAGAGAGAGAGAGATTACAACCAAATCCTTGGTTTTGAGAGGCCCTTCTCAAGTAAACCTTGCATCAAAAAATTCAAACTTGGCTACCAATTGCTCACTGAGTCTTGACTGGTTTGTCCAGAGTTTAGCTGCAACAACATAGTCTTCCTCCCTTTACCCATGGGGGGTAATATAGTATTTAAATCCATGGGAGGATAGAGTATGTTGAGGATATCATGGGTGAGGTGGAGGGAGGATCCTATAAGGATGGATCTTGAGCCGATGTGGTCCTAAATCTTAGGGATGAGGATCCACGAAGTCAAGCTCTGATAATCCTCTTGAAGCTTGTCTTTGTTTCCTTTAAAACTAGAGCACCACTTTTTTCCCATAGGGACAGAGCATTACCCAGGGGGGATCCCTCATTGTATGAAGAAAACTGGTGGTGGAATTGGTTACTCCTCAAAGAAAAAAATTGCTACTCATATAGGTACCACAAATTGACAACAAAGAAAGTGCGGTGGTGACCAAAGGTATAAAATCATTGATCCATGTCCATTTTTAACTCCAAAACTTGAGGATTTGAGGCAAAAAATGATACTTGGATCTCATTACATGATGATGATGATGAGGAATGCATGTAACACTTTGTACCAAGGATCAAAGGTTGAAATAAAAAATATGTGCTCATCTAGAAATGGTTTATCTTCTATCACTATGCTTTCTTTGGTCGAAAACTCTTAAATCAATTCCACGAACACTAGGAATTCTTAGATTTGGCAGACTGAAATCAAGATCAAACTCTTGGAGAATGAAAAACTCCATTTATTGAAATTTCCCTCAACTATTATTCGGGACAATACATATTGAAATGGATTCACATCCGCAATCACAGTGGTTGTCCTTAACAAAATGTAGTGCCTCAACCTCTGGATGACATAAACTGTTGCAATAGCTAATTTATTGACCTATGAATATCTCAGTTCAGGACCATCTAGAGCATGGCTAAGGTAATAGATAACATGCTCTTGGAGCTCATCATCCTCCTGATCTAGCACTACCCCTATCGTAGACTCAGATCCGACTAGATACAATATAAATTCCTTCATGTAGTCTGGTGGGTGAAAAAGAGGAGCTGATAGCAGTGCTCTTTTCAATGCCTTGAAATATTGTTGAGCGATTTTATCCCATAGAAATTGGGTGTCCTTCTTAATCAAGTGTATGAAACCCTTGGTGATATTGGCATAAGTCATGATAACATGTTGAAGAAAGTTAGATTGTCCTTGTAGAATTTGCATTTTTCTGATGGATCGAGGAGGAGGAAGATTAAAAATCACCTCTACTTTTAAAGGATTGATCATTATACCCCTATTGGAAACTATGAAATAGAGTAATCACCCTGATTCGATGCAGAAGACACACTTATGGCGATTCAAGCGAATCTTGTAGTGTTTGCATCTCTCCAAAATTAAGCGAACATGATCTGGGTGATCCTTCCTCTTTTGAGAATGGGACGAAAGATCATCTAAGTATGGTTGAACAATATGCTTAATATCATGGAAAGAGAAGTTCATTTCCCGCTAAAAGGTTGCTCTGGCATTTTTTAAGCCAAAAGGAATTTTTTTGTACTCAAATGTACCCCATGGAAAAATGAAGGTGGTTTTGTGCTGGTCTTCTGATTTGATCTGTATTTGGTTATAGCCCGAAAAACCATCCATAAAGGAGAAAATCTCACTATTCAAACATGAATAAATGATATGATGGCATGAGGTAGTTGTCCTTGGGAAAAGCCTTATTTAGATCTTGGAAATATGTACAGACGCGTATAGTCCCTTGTTTCTTATCTACTAGAACGAGATTGAATACCCATTTCATTAGAGAGATTGGGTAAATGAAACTGGATTTCAGCAACTTTTCCACTTTATCCTTAATGAATGCCACTTTTCATGGATTTACAGGTCTAATATTTTGTCGAACATGTTTTAAATTATGGTAAGTTTGGATTTCATGTTCTACAATTGACAGATTGATGCCTGAAATCTCCTCATATGTCCAGGCGAAGACATCACAAAAATATTTAAATAAGGCAGTTTAGTTATCAATCTCTTAAGGAGAACAATTTGCACCAATATGCACATTTTCTACGACATCGGGTTTTATCGAGATATTGATCAGAATAGTGGTGGAAATATTTTCCATGTTTCCCTCAACAAATATTCCATCCTTGTGCAAAGGATTTATGTGTAGATCAATACCTTCTGCGAGTCTCACATGGAACTCAGAATTTTCTATCCTACTTAGTTCTGGAAGAAAGTAGGACTTGTGATGTATATATTCACAAATTTTCTCAGGTCTAGTCATAAATTCTAGAATGACTTCGTCAAATGGAAAAACCATATCTAAGTAGTTGTATGAATACGTAGATTTCTCTTCCCATGTAGGAAAGTAATAGTCATCCAACTCTTCTGAGACTGGAGAAGTCATGATGGAATCAACAATAGCATCAAATATATATTGACAAGATACCTCTGATGCTGATAAGGAAACTTGAGGTTCTTCTTGCAAAGGGCGTACCCATGGGTTAGTTCTATCTACAATAGTAGAGATATTCTTCCCAACACTTGTTGAGCCTAAATAATTCATGAGAGAGGGCATATCAAAAGTTCCCATCAATGATGTATACATCCCAACTCCCAAAATTTCACTCACTCGGCATGACTGATCAATCAAGGGTACGATAGACTATAAAGTATCCAAACGACCATTCCGGGTATACGAGAGCTAGTTAATAGTAACCAAATTTCCTTCGTGTGGGAACACAAGGACTCAGAAAACATACGACGGAATAACGCACATCACATATGTCTAACTTCTTCCCAAGAGTAAATTATAGTCTAGAGGAGCATCAACTACCTCAATTTCTATGGATACTGCTTTCTCTGCCAATTTTATCTCAAAAGAAGGTAGGATACCATGGGGATGGAATGACCTTCTATCGAAATAAGTCAACAAAGTGTTTGATGGGACCACCTCAGGGGATCCTAGAGCTTTCCAACACAAAATCAACATCACACATGTGGATGCACCTTCATCGATAACAATTATTCCAATGGTTTTTCCACCATGGAAAACATCAATAGAGAAGGCCACATGCTAAGTTTGGTGTGGCTTGACATCAGAATGGTTAAATTTATCCAACAGGATCGCAGAATCCATACTGCCTATAGCCTCCAAGAGTGCATCCTACTATGAAGGACAACTCTAGAGCACTTCTAAGGCCAAAATTGCATAAGGGGTTTTGGCTAAATCTTCTACAATTGAGTAGTTTGAAGTAACCCTTGAATTAGGGTTATGAAAATTATTTTTAAAGACACCTTTGGGTATATTTGGCATAGCATCAACCACTTTTCCAATCGTAAGCAGGTCTGATGTCTCGATAGTTTTATTATATTTCTGTTGAGCCTATGATTCATAATTCTTAGTTGTGGTTTGTAAAAAAGTATGGGATCAGACCATATTTATATAAGATTGATCAGTGGCAGGAGCACTTTGCATGCCCCCAATGTCTTTTGAACTAGAAGTTTTATTTTTTCTTTGGGGAAATGGATCCTTCAGGACTACCAGTTGTTTTTATTTTATCAACTTCTATGCTTGATCCATTAAGGGGCATTGATAGATCAAATGGTATGACTGGAAAATATTGCAAGGGAATTTGACCTTCTTTTTCTCTTTTTTATCCCCCTCATCATTGTTCGTGGGTTTCTCCTTATTTTGATTCCCGTCACCCTTCTTCCCTTTGTTATTTTTCCCACTGGGATGTTGAGTTCCCTTTTGGTTAGATTGTGCTGAATATACATTCCCATTCTAGGATGATGGGGTGGAAGCCTTAGCTTCCTCTGCTAAAAATGCTTCACTGAAAATCCATGGATCTACTTAGCTAGTGACGCTATAGTCTGCGTGTCAACTGAACCCACCACGCCATCATTATGTGGTCCAGGCTTGGGTTTGGAAAATTATTTATTAGACCTTGGTACTTCAGGGATTATTACATATAGAATCCCAGACAGAGCATATATCAAATCCATTTGATGGGCCCTAAGAATAGCTTCTTCCTACGTAGTCACTCCCGATGTGGAAACAGATTTTGAAATATAAAGTAATAAGGACTTCAAAAACCATTCCAATAAGAACTCAGGAGGAATATTGTATTTGATAAGCCTCTTTCTCCTTATCCACTCCTAAATGTGATCAGATATACGCATGGCATTACTCTGTAGAAAGGTTGACATAAAGTCTATATCGACGTCATACTGGACATGAAGTTGAAAGTGATCCAAGAAAACAATTTTTAAGTCAAGAAAATTGTCGTACGCAGTTGATGGAAGTTCAATATACCACTTTTCGACTACACTGGTCAGAGTTCATTGAAATAGCCTCAACTAAATGGAGTCATCATTCAGTGAGTTGGAAGAGCACCATAAATGGAATGTCGTAACATCGTCACCTGGGTCCTCACCAGTTTTCCCTTCAGGGATGTATGAAGGTAATTTAATGGGGAACAGTGGCCAAGTCAAATCGTGGCACTTGGGATCGTTCATCATTTTCGATAAGTCTGGCAAGTTTAAAATTTCCAGAAAGTGTAAACGAGGCCGACCCAAATATTGGTACTGAGGAGTCTGAGGTAAGGAAGTACCCACACCAAGGCTCCCAAAAGAAAGGTTGGGGTTTACCCCAAACACCGGCTATGAATAACTAGCAAGGTTTTTAAACGGGTTCCACCCAAAGGTAAAAGGGATACTAATTTTTGGTGTGTGATATTGTATTTCGCTAGTTCCAGTTGAGGCTGGAATTGCATAAATGGGAGCTAAGATTCCCCCTCTAAAAAGTGAGAAGGGAGAGTTTCCCAAAGGAGTAGCTGACACTTGACTAGAACTCTAGAATTTGAACCCTAAGAAGGGATTCAAACCTCTATAAGGCACACTAGTATAAGTAGGTCATGGACTTACATAAGGTGTAGATGGAGGAATATGTCCCCCATACCACGAAAAACCTTGGACAAAAGTAGTGAAACTACTTGGACTACTTTGAGTGTTTTGGAATAAGGGAGAAGAATAAAAATGGACACTAGGTATCCCTATAACAAACATGCCAGATTGACCAACAATGCCTAAAGGTGTCGATGGACTAGCCAATCGGCCACTTGGGGACATCAGGTTAGATGAACCAAAGTTTAATGACACTACCTATGCAGGAGATATGCTTGGTCTAGGTGCACTCACTGGTGAGGAAAAACACCACTATCCATCAAGGCTAAAATGGTTGGATGACCAGATCCTCATGGTTGAGGATTACACATATGTAGGTACTGAATTTAGAGGGGATCCATATCTAGCCCTACTGGTGGACGAGAACTGGGGTGAACCTGGTGAGTAAAACACTAAGATATACATGTTTTTTTTTTCATTTTATGATTTTTATTTGTGGTGACGAGGCATAATTCTTATCATGCATATGTGGGATTAGCATGACTTGGAGGATCATCTCCAATAGGCAGGCGAACTGGGGATCGATTTGTACACCGCAGTGATGATGAGATGACCGAGCTGGAAGAGAATCTCAATTGGCTCACTCTAGACATTCTGGACATCTAAGTAGATGACCTCCCTATGAGGTATCAGAGGCACACAACAAGTGTATTAGGATGCTTTGGCCACTTGCTACACATAGTGGCAAGGGCTTTCATATGTTACCATGATCACCATTAGGGTTCCGCATGGTGTATACACTGAAAGCTTTGAGCTTCAATATTTTTGTTATCTTGTAGTGTTGAAAGGCAACATGCTTCATTCGGGGTCTTGAGACAATATTTTTTGTAAAACACTTATACACACACACACACACACACACACACACAAAAACTCATATTTTTGTGTCCTACTTGTTTTTCAATAATGGAATGTTATTTACATGGGATTTATGTCCTTTACTGTTTATTTACAATATGCCATGTTACTTTACTTATTAATGTCAAGAATGAGAAATGTACCAATCTAATATATAATTGTCAAGTGAATCTACAACTTTATTACAAGATCTTTGGATGTGTTGATAAGTAATAGATTCAAATGACCTCTGCAACAGACGTACCCTTCAAAAAATTCGAAGGAGCACCAGGTTTCAAATGGAATAAACATGGTTCAACTGAGAAACCACAAGATGAGAGTCCATAATGTTGAAATATTGTAACTTCAAAGGATATTCTAAAAGTATTTTATCGATGTAACCCAAGGGAGATGTTATTATTCCTCCATCCGAGTGTTACTATTGTAATTGGTAATCATAGAGTCATGAGGTAAAGCCTCCTTTGTAATTCGGGTCATTAGTACCCTAATGAATAATATAAAATATTGTTTTGAGTCTTCTTAGGTGAATTCAGCCTAGACAGTTTAGTGGGGGCGACTTGTTTAGGGTAAAAGTTAGTTGGCTCAATGTGTATAAATAGAAGAGTTGTGCTTCTTATATTAACAAAAAATCACTCACTTGTGTAGTGCATAGCAGAGAGAGAGAGAGAATATCAAGGAGGAGAATACCTATTTTGGGGCTATATCTTATACATCTTATACATAGGAAGTTTTGCTGGGTTTTCTTCCCCTTGAGGGTTTCCTAGGATAGATACTATGTCTATCTTGTGATTTTGTTTATTTTAGTGACTCTGCATATGCTATTTCTATGATTTTGAATTGAACACTAATGATATCTATTATATCATATGAAATCTTAACATGGTATCAAAGCTATCCTGAATAAGAGATCTTTCGCAAGGTGAAACTCCCTCTCCTCCCTCTCAGGAAGAAATTAGGGTTTTTGCAAAATTTGGAATTTGGAAGATATTCTTGCATAGAAAGTTGCACCTCCCTGGTGTGCATCTATTGAGCTCAGGATTGAAGTTTTTGTGTGGTTGAATCTCCACGAAAACCAAACCCTAGTTTGACCCTGAACCAGAAAATTGTAGAAAACCAGAACCATAAATTCTGAAGAGCTGCAACCTCGCAAGTAGGATTTGAAGGGTGAAGATTTGGGATCTTTAGAAATTAGTTGGACTGACCAACTCAGCTTAGTAAATCACATCTCCTAGTAAGGTCAACTTTTCATTTTGAGAAATTTCAATTTTTAGTGACCTACTGGATAGGATGGCCCCAATCACTAAGCTTGAGGACAAATTGGAAGGCATAGAAAAATTCCTAGCATGGAAGTATAGGATTGGTATCATTCTCAAATAAATTTACCTTGAGAAGTACATCAAGGATGAAATTGCAGAACTAGCAGAAGTTGAAGCTAAGGAGAAGCATTAACAAGACCTGGTCAAGGCAATGAGGATCATTGTTGATTATATTAAATATCACTTGATCTCTCAAGTGTCATCTAAGAAGACACCAATGAAAATGTATGATGCACTTTCCATAATGTATGAAGGAAGGAACATCAACAGAAAGATGAATCTGAGAGCTCAACTGAAGGGCACCAAGATGAGAAAAGGAGAATTAATTTAAGAATACTTCACAAGGGTCTCCCACTCCATAGATAAAATAAGTTATATTTGAGACACTCATCATAATTTTGATCTACAATAATATCTAGGGGCCTTAGAGAAAATCACAAATCGAATTTGGTGCAAAACCAACAAAAAACCATTAAATGAGAAGCAATTTTCACATGCAATGTGAACAGAACTAGGTTATATTTTGATTGTCTAACGTAAAAACATGTTAGTAACATGTTTATATTCCATCATAATTTTTTCTTGAGGCTTAGGAATCCCAATGTGACTGTACAAATGAACTTGGCCAAATTGGCCTCAATCCCCCCTAGGTGGGCCAATCACGCTCCAAATCAGCCCAAATGACCATGAATTGTTGTGTGGACATGGGGTCATCATAACACTTTGGAATGCATGGGTGTGGAACAATAGGTGGGTTAGAGTCTCTAGGTGGCATTAAATGCACCAAATCAACCCAAATTTGGACAAAATCCACCTCTAGCGCTCCTAGTCAACCAAAATGTCCACATTCAATGAATGAGAGTGCACCAAAAATGATGAGGGTGCACATGTGGATGGTTTACTGACCTGTAGTGTTCATGTGGATGTGAATGCACCAATTTAGCTGATTATTGGTCCAACTAAGCACCCTAAGTCCAAAACCATAGTGTATTAATGCAAAATGCAATAAAATTGACTAAGGAGTTAAACTTAGGTAATAATGGTTAGAATTATTGTTCTAACACCCTCCCTTAGCCAAAAAATTAGTACAACTAATAAAATGAAATATTCCTTGGAAACAAAGGCTCAAGTCACCTCAATTACATAAATTAGAAATTTTATTTGTGCATATGAAGGGAGGAAAATAAGGAAAACCACATGGGACAAAAAATTCCCTTAAGAATGGATATGGGGCTGAAACCTGCAACAAATAGCAGCAAATCACCATCCATCACTCACCCCAAGAAAATATCTCAGGTAAGTGAAGGTATCTTGTGTGAAAGTCTTGGCAAAAATGTCGGCAGTTTGCTCAGTGGATGGGAAATATTGCATTGAAATCACCCTGTCATGCACTAAGCCTTGGATGTAGTATATATGGATCTCAATATGATTTTTCCTCTGAATTTGAATTGTATTGGTATATATTTTGAATTCACTTTGATTTTACACCCAAAATTTTGTAGGATAATCAATTGTGACACCAAATTCCTGAAGGATTCCCTGCAACCAAACACATTGTGTAGCTGCATTGACTGTTGCCTTGTACTCGGCCTCTGCTGATGAAAGTGAAATGGTGTGTTGTTTCTTAGTTGAATAGAAAATGGGACCTTCAACAAGAATAAATAAAAAACCTGAAGTTGAATTTCTTTCAGTGGGATATCCAACCCAATCCGAATAAGAAAATCCAGCTAGTTGAAGTGAAGAACTAGCTAAGTAGTGCACCTTAAAATTCTTTGTACCCTAGACATACTGAAGAATTATTTTTGCTGCCTTCCAATGGAGATCATGTGGCTGGTACATATGTATTGATACAACACATACAACATTATATAAATCTGGTATTGTATGTGTAATATATATGTAATATCCCTTTTTAAGAAATTTTATTACAATGACCAATTTTTCACTTTTTTCCCAATTTCGACCTTTGACTAGTTTTGATGTCTAGGTCCCCAAATTGGTCCAAATGCTCCCAAATATTCACATAAGGTATATTAATGATATTAATATTTTAATATTATGTTCAAGTAATATTTATGACCCTATAAAGGCTTCTGCAAACTTGTTTAATATTCTGGTCGAGGTAGGAGTTTTGACTAGTAATTTGGGGTTCTAATTCCCCCACAATGAATACTGAAAATGGATTTCTAAACGCAATCAATACAAATATAATTTATGAATTGAAGTAGGTGACATGTAAATTAAATAAATATGAACTCATATGCATCACCATTGAAATTTTAATGTCTTCTATAACTCCCTTAAATCAGATGCAAAAAGACTAGTTTCAGCCTTGGGGGAAATGATAGGAAAATTTCTCCAAATGCTATGAAACTCAAGAAAATAACTCAAAATGCTTATGAAATTAAAATTAAGCTCATATAATCCATCAATAACAGTCCATTCATCCATAAACCATCATTATTTTACTTATCCATTCGAATCTATGAACATTATATTGGTTCACAACAAGGTTGTGTGGAAATGACATTGTTTCTTCATTGTTTATCATTTATACATGAAATATTTTGGGTATTTATACCTTAAATTATTCTGAAATTTTAAATACATAAATAAAAGTGCATTAATCCATAAATTCTCAGTATTTTAATTATCCATTCGAATCCATCAACATTCTATTGGTTCACAACAAGATAGTGGGGAAATGGCACTATTTCTTCATTGATTGACATTTTTACATGAAATATTTCAGTATTTATACCTGAGAGTATTATGAAATTGAAATACAAATAATTTAAATCATAACATAAAATAATGGGGCATTAGAAGCTTCCCCAAAGAGATCAATATCTCACCCAAAGCTCAATCCCTCCATGAGAAAGAATATGTAATAAAATTGGAAGTGGTTGAGAGAAAGTTCTGCAATATAAGAAGCCATGAGTTTCCCTGTAGCTTACACCTTCAAATAAAAATCCATAAACTATCCATGAAATACCTGAGTGGCCTCGCCAAACACCAACTTGGACGGGAATCTTTCACTCTCGAAATTGGCTAAGGCAAGAAAACTAGTCATTTACTAGCTCTCACAATTCACAGTTCACAATTTATCAAATGAACAAAATCCCTTCTCATGGTTGATTCCTGTATTTTATAAAAATTATTAGCCTTATGAGGTCACCAATCAATCTACAAAGTCAATCCAATTCAAATTTGGGTGTGGGCTTAAGATTTTCCATGTGTCCTCCCTTTCCTAGCCTTCCATCTTCCCCTAATTTGAGTAGGAACACATTGAGCTTCTCCAACTCACACGAGAGACCTCTTGGATGCTCTATTTTGACCTAACATGTAATATATGTCAGATTTCAGCCTTCTAATCTTATTTTTTTCATTGCTGTCATAGAATCTTCATCATTGTTGTCATAGAGCTAGGGAATCTAGTCCAAGTGTCTCACTAGCTCCAAAATCCCTCTTCCTCTTCCATGGGAGTTACTCTTCCACTCCAATTAGACCTGAATTTATTCATGTGAATTATATTGACCTTAAAACTCATCCCAAGACCCTTGGTCTTCTTATGGATTCGAAATGACAAGAGGAGAGTGCCATGTGGCATAGAAAATCTAGCTTGTGTGGGTCCCACATTCTCCATGTGTCTTCATGATCAATTGCCACTTTGATTTTGCATTGTATTTATTTATTTATCTCCTTTATTAAATGTTTATTTCATTCTAATTTTCAAACATCATTTATTGTCCCCCTTATTCCAAACCCCAAAGCTTCCACCCCCAACCTAGGAAACTAGTAATTTTCCTCCTTGGCAATTATTTGACCCTTAGCATCAATTTGACAAAATATCATGAATATGAAAAATGTGATTAGGCCATTGTGACCCAATGAAAATTTTTGGACATGACAATATAGCAAGCTGCCAACTAGTTTCTTGTAGAGTGTAAAATCTACCAATGGAGAATTTCCAAATTCAAACAATTTGATGCCACAAAGAAAGGGAGACTTGGATGCCTTACACTCAGCCATGTTAAAATTACTTAGCTGGTCTGAATAATAATTGTTTTGACTCAGCATGATGCCTCTTTCATTTCACTCAATTTCCAAGCCCAAAAATTTCCTTAGCAATCCTAGATCGGTCAGGGAAAATTCACTATGTAAAGATGACTAAATTGAACCGATTAAAGTGGTGTAGCTCCCTGTCATTAGAAGGTCATCAAAATAAAGAAAAATAACCTGAAAAATACCATCATGTTTCTTCAAATATACATTAGGATCTGATTTTCATCTAGTGAATCCAATAGAGAGCAAGAAAGCATCCATTTTAGCATACCAAGCCCTGGGGGCTTTCTTGAGTCCATAGAGAGATTTGTTCAGCCTACAAACAAGTGAAGGATACTCTTCGAAAAATTCAAGTTTATGCATGTATATCTCTTCCTATATCTCACCATTTAGGAATGCACTCTTGACATCCATATGGTACACTTGCCGACCCTTACTAGCTGCAATTGCTATAACTAGTCTTATCGAGTCCATCTTTTCAACCGGTGCAAAGGTCTCGGTATAATCAACACCATGGACTTGAGAGTATCCCTTAAAAAACTAATATGGATTTGTATTTTACATCTGAACCATCAGCAGCAGGTTTGGTTTGAAATATCCACTTTCATTGAACTAGATTCCTCTTTGGAGGAAGGGAAACCAATTCCCATGTCTCATTCTCTTGGAGAGAATGTAACTCTTCTTCCATTGTTGTTTACCATATTGGGTCATTACAAGATTGCTGATATGTCTATGGATCAGATCCAATCAACATATAAAATTTCTCATCAAGATCACTATCACTTGCAAAGGAAGCATTACTAGTTTGAGATCTAGTCTTCCTAGGCTCTTGGGGATTGCCAGTCGATTCCCCTGCAGCTTATATGATTTTTTCATCCCACTTGGGCCTTGATGTTGAATCATCTACAAAAATATAATATACATCCATATCATATTCAAGAATATAAAAAACACAGAGAATGAATCATAACTTAAATCATCTAATTGTTGAGGAGAAGAGCATTCCCCCGGTGCAAGCTCAAAATATGGCATTGGTTCCTCTTCGAATTGCACACTTATTTCAACAAATGTCTTCAGTGTGGAAGTGTCAAAGATTTTGTAGCATTTTGTATCCTCACCATACCCAACCATGATGCATTTCTTTATTTTTGGTTGCAATTCCTTCCTCTTTTCAGAAGGGATTCAAGCCCATGCTCTAGATCCAAAAATCCTAAAATTTGAGACATTTGGTTTATGGCCAAACCATGCCTCATAGGGAGTCTTTCCTTTTACTGATTTTTGGAAGGATTTGTTTTGTTTGTGTGCAACACAATTAATGGCCCAATCCCATATCTTGGGACTTATATCCCTTGCTTCAATCATGAAAGTGGCCATCTCCTTGAGATATAACTCTTCCTCTCTGCCACACCATTTTGGTGTGGTGTGTGGGGAGTTGAGTGTTGCATTTGGATGTCACACTCCTCACAAAGGTGCTGTAGGTTTTGTTATAATTTTAGCATTTAGTCAATATGATCTAAGATCTTATATGAGAGAATAACATGCACATCAATAATCACAAGAGACAACATACACAAATAGTTTTCCTCAAGGAAACCATAAAGGAGAAAACTCTGCAACTTCCTCAAAGATAGAATGAGCACCAATAGAAAAAGTAAAACAAAAAAGCACAAAGATGGTCTTCGACATCTGTTCTCTCTCTCACTTGTGTGAGCTCCTCTTCTCTCACTTGTGGTACAGTTGAGTGTGTGTGTGTGTTTCAAATAGAGAGTCTCACTCTCTATTTATACTAATTTTCCACTTGACAATTACTCACCAGGGCCGACTTCTCTAGGAGAGTCTAATAACCCTAGTACCCCTCAAATGCAGGGACTATTTCCCCGACTTACAACAGAGGGTTAACCTCAATGAATTTACATGAATTTATTATATTAATGACTCCCCCGATCCAAAACATCGGGGTACAATGAAATACAATATAAGATATGCAAGTGAATACATTCCGAAGTTACAAATACATAAACACTCCCTCTTAACTAGGAAGGTATTCTCTTGACACAGTTCATCAGCACAAGTCTTCATCACTAGATCATCATCAAATTTGTATCATCATCAAAGTTGGATCATCATCACCATCACTTCTCCCACTATATCGAGAAAATGGTGTTATCTCTCAATTATTCTCGTCATAGGAAGCTCTATAGATCCAACCCTTTTTCATGCTAGTTGTAGGCCTAGCATCCATGTAGGTCCTCATCAACAGAGTCAACCCTTTTTCAAGCTATATGTACTACCTTTCCCTTGCAATGACTTCCCCTACAGATCTAGCCCTTTTTCATGCTGGATATAGCACCTTGCCTCTGCAAGGATTTCCCCTACGTACATATCTAGCCCTTTTTCATGCTGGATGAAACACCTTTCCTCTGCAAGGATTTCCCCTACAAAGCAAGCCCTTTTTTATGCTGGATGCATCATTTTTCCTCTACAAGGATTTCCCCTACAGATCCATCCCTTTTTCATGCTAGATGCAGCACCTTGCCTCTGTAAGGATTTCCCCTACAAAGCCAGGCCTTTTTCATGTTGGATGCAGTACCTTGCCTCTGCAAGGATTTACACTACAGATCCAACCCTTTTTCATGCTGGATGTAGTACCTTGCCTCTGCAATGATTTCCACTACAGAGCCAACTCTTTTTCATGCTGGATGTAGTACCTTTCCTCGGCAAGGATTTCCACTACAAAGCCAACCCTTTTTCATGTTGGACGCAGTACCTTGCCTCTGCAAGGATTTCCACTATAGATCCAACCCTTTTTCATGTTGGATGTAGGTCTCAGCACTTATATCTGACCATGGGAGCCCCAACCTACCACCATGTCAAAAATACTCAATGCTTACATCTGACCATGGGAGGTCTAGCCTGCCACCATGTCAGAAAGGCACAACACTTACATCTAACCATGGGAGGAACCAATCCTCTCACCATGTCAGAAAGGCATAACACTTACATATGACCTTGGGAGGAACCAATCCCCTTGCTATGTTAGAAAGGAAAAGCACTTACATCTGACCATGGGAGGAACCAATCCTCTCACCATGTTAGAATGGTGCATGGACTCATCACTTCCCCTTGGAAGGAACCTCGATATAGAGAACAACAAGCCTCTCCATGAAGTACTCAAACTTCACTCTGGCCATTTCTAGCATAGAATCACATTAGGGATGATTACATCTAAGGATAACCTACGAGCTTATCCAATACTGATTACATTCATGGACAACCTATAGGACCATTTACATCTGAGCAACCTATGAGCTTCACCAGGATTTTATGCTCAAACAAACTATCTCACTGGCTATGATAAAAATCCCTCTTTCAAGGTATCTCGATCTGGATAACAAAATGGAGCTTCACTGCTCCTCTCTCCCAAGTAGCCGAGCAAGTGGAAACATATTTTTCCTCGGCTGTACTCAGTGCCACATAGTACTACTTCCTACTAAACCAAGAGATCACACATGATCCCATACTGAAGCAGCATCCCAAAGTTCTCTTCCTATCAATGACACTTCCTTCCCAATCCAAATCCACATAACCCTCCAGGTTAATATTTTGATTTGCTTCATATTTGAGCCCATAGTCAACTGTACCCTTCACATACCTCAGAATATGCTTTGCAGCAATCAGGTGAACATGTCTTAGATCCGTCAGGAAGTGGCTCAATTTGTTCACAACAAAGCAAATATCTGGTCTCGTGTTCGTTAGGTACATCAATGACCCAATCATCTAACGATATATCATAACGTCAACCGACTCTAATGAAGCACCACTCAATAGCTTCAGGTTCGATTCCATAGGTGTGGCCATGTCCTTGTAGTCCTTCATCCTGAACCTCTTCAAGATCTCCACTGCATACTTCCCTTGTCCAAGGGAGATTCCATTCACAATTTTCCACACCTCCATGTCTAGAAATTAATGCACCATACCCAAGTCTTTCATCTCAAACTCGACAGCAAGTCTCCTTCTTGTATATTTAATGAATTCCTCTTTTCCTGTCAGGAACAGGTCATCGACATATAATAGGAGCATCACTGCTATTCCACCTTCAACCTTGGCTCAAACGTTGGAGTCCACATTACTCTCAGTAAATCTTGAAGCCATCAGTAATCTGTCCATTCTATCATACCATGCCAAACCTCATGATCTTATGCCGTCACTCCCTCTGAAGTGGAGCATCATTCTCCCTCTACCTTTCGTACTCTATATATTGAAACATTCTGTACTGGAGTGATAAGTAGCTTCCTCTTATACTAATATTCTATATATCCATCTAGGGTCATTGGATACCAATATCCTCTATCTTGAACCTTTTCAAAATTTCTTCTCACACCTATCTGTGAGCTTGTCATCCTCTATAGGATTTCATTTTCAACCTTGTAGAAAAGGTTAAGATCTTCATCACTCTAGGTGATAGTCAAGATCCTCATGTATGTGTTATCCCATGGGTGCCTTTTGAGCTCGTACAATGCCTTCTTTAATTTTCACACATGAGTCTTCCTATCATGTGTCTCAACTACCAGTGGCTGCAAATGTCTCTTCATATTCTATGCCTCATTTATGTGAGAAGCCTCATGCTATGAATCTTTCCTTGTATCCCATAATGTTTCCATCTACTGCATGCTAGATCTTGTAGATACTACAGACTTCCCTTCAGGTCTCGATACCACATCCTAGACATCATTCTTCTTGAACTGGTGCACTCCTTCCCTTTCTTCTTGGATATTTCTTCATAGCTGGAAGGTTCTTCATCAATGATGTCGCTCAACAGTGTCACATAATTGCATTGTGTCTGAGACCTCTTCTTTCTTTGAAAGTATCATCATATTATTCTTCATCTTGGATTATTAGAGTGAATCTTGAACCGTCGTCACTTGTTCTTTGGAACAAGTCTCATCCTTCTTTTCTTGTAGGAAATTGTACGCTATCTTTCCTATAAGTCAAATGCACCAGTTGTATGGTTAGGAACATTTCATAAGGCATATTCATAATGGAAAATTCTAATGCATAAAGATATAATCATGCAACTATTTTAGCCAATATAACGTTCATCCATATCTCACGAAAACTTTCTAGATGCCTTCCATCTCTATCATGACATTGTGAGATTGTGCACTGATCCAATATGTTGGGAAAGAGGTTTCATACTAGATAAGTAGAAATGGAGAGTTGTATAGAACCATGGGCTACTTACCCATCACATCGATATTAGTAGTATACTGTCATTAATGGAAACATTCTATCATGCATAATACATCAAATGAATATGAACAAATGCATAACCAAATAATATAATGAAATGACAATTGAATACTTATCTTTATTCATTTCATGGGTAGACTCCTTCTTGAGCCTTCAGCTTCATCATTTTCTTCATTCATAATATCATTGTTTCTTATCCAAATTCTAAGATGGATAAGAGGTTCTTTAAGGATTGAGTTCATAATATTCCTCATCGCTTGAGGGATCTTCTTTGAATTATGAGAGTTAGATATTCAGTATCTCCCATCTTATCTTATATTATTATGAGTCGAGCTTCTTCTTGTGTGCACTATTCCAAGAGTCTATTGAAACTAATCACTTCATTCTAGCACACATTCCTCGAATGATTGAATCCCATGATCCTAGGAGGCCATTCAAGGTGGTTATAACAATATATTTTTCTTCTTCTTCTTATTCTTCTTCTACTGCTGCTTCAACTTGTTCTTTGATTTGAGAGACCCTTGTAAAGTATGACTGTATGGTCTCTGCATTCTGGATATTTACATTCTTGAAATAGTTTCTCAAATTCATCTTTTGATTTATATTCTTCCCTTCAAATAACTTGGTCAAGGAATCAAACATCTCTTTAGGTGTATTTAGGGAAGCCACCTGTGGTATAAGGTGATCCTTGATAGAATCAACAATAATCCTCTTGGCCTTGACAAATTTATTCTTGTGTAAGGATTTAGCCTCATCTCCCTCTGGCTCTTAGAACTTCCATATTGAAATACTGATCCAAGTCAATTTCTTCAAGGATCACAGAGTTCCAATTTCAGGTGTCCGTCCTGGTTCAAAATCTCACTAATCTAGGGTTTGTTAGAGAAACCATAATTTTCAAAACTTGGAATATTTCATATCTGATTGTATATAAATGTGAGCCTCCTAAAAACGAGCTGAGCAGCATACTCATTTTCCCAAAAATGTGATCAGAACTGCAAAATATCTAATGCCCTAGTTTTCTTCAATTTCTTATGCATAATTTCTTGATATTGTTTCTGCAATATATCCAAAATTAATACTGTTCTATGTATGAAACTTTGAATAGGGGTAGCCTCATCTATTCTCTTTCCAACGCCACAGTTTTGAGCAGAATTGGTTTCACCAATTTGGACTTATGAGAGTTTTCCCAAGGTGACTTATTTCAGGACTTTTCATAATAGAGAACTTGTACGAACTACCATGTGTCACTGTTTCACCTTCGGGGTATGAAACTTTTACCAAAAAATGTATAGTCTGTTCCCTATTTAGAACATCTTGAAAAATTGTGTTTGGACTTTTGTGGCCCGAGCTATAGCAAGTTTCCCTAGGTGTCTTGTTTAGGGATGAATACAGGGAGAGGCTGGAAACCTGATTTGGAGGAATAATATCTCCCATAATATAGCAAATATGAGGCTGAAACTTTTACACATAGTACATAAGGAATTGATCTTCAACCTTTAAATGTTTCGGATCCTGATCATTTTCCAATATCTAGATATAGTGAATGCACCAAAATGACTAGTTTAGTCTTTTAGGGTTTTCTGGTTCGGATTCAAATTAGGGTTTGACTTTCCCGGAGCTTTACCCAACCAAAATTTTTGATATTGTTCTCAAAATTTCGATTTTGAGGAGGATAGGAATCCTATGCTGGGCTCACTGAAAAATTCCTCCTTTGTGAAAATCCCTAATTTTCCGCAGTAGTGACGGGTAAAAAATTGAAAATGCCCGGAATCAAATTCTGCTTCGACAGAAAGATGCACCCTTAAATGGAGAGTTATCCTAGCCTCCTTTTGATGATGATCTATGGAAAGAGACCCAAAAAGTAAGAATCCCTAGATTCAGTAGTTGCACAGTTTCTTCCTCTCAGGATAGCTCTGATACCATGTTAGAATTTTATCATTTAATCAATATGATCTAGGATCTTATATGAGAGAATAACATGCACAATAATAATCACAAGAGACACGAGATACAAATAGTTTTCGTTGGGGAAACCATAAAGGAGAAAAACCAACAAATTCCTCAGAGATAGAGTGAGCACCAATAGAAAAAGTAAAACCCAAAGACACAAAGATGATCTCTGACAGCTGTTCTCTCTCTCACTTGTGCGAGCTCCTCTTCTCTCACCCATGCGCTATAGTTGAGTGTGTGTGTGTTTCAAATATAGAGTCTCACTCTCTATTTATACTAATTTTCCACTAGACAATTACTCACCAGGGCTGACTTCTCTAGGAGAGTCTAATAACCCTGTAATACCCCGGTTTTGACCGTGTTTGCATTAAAGGGTACATGATGTATATTTTGTAATTAATCATGGTGAGGAGCTAAAGGCAAAGGCCCAACCATCGATCCGGATGTGTTATGTTTCGGAAATAGGGATCGTTGCTGATGGTATATCGTGATGTCCGTCACATTATAGCTTTGGTATCATGTAAATACACACATCAATTTAATTAAACCTATAGCCAGCTACCACAGTGCAACGTTAAATGAAAAGGGTATGATTCCAAAGGATAAGGGGGGGGGGTTTCTAAACCGTGGGGGCCATTGGGAGTTAACCATGTGTCATCACCACCCCTACTGTTCTATTGTTAGTTGGGGAAGCGATTTGCTGACAGAAAGAACACACCTGCTCCCACTATCCATGATGTGCAGATGGTCTACCCACTAACCAGATCATGAGTTTCTTCATCTCCTCTCACGCAGATGGAGTTAAAGGTTACACATTCCTTTGTTTGGGGGTTCTCCCCCTTTCCTCCTTTCTCGCCAATTGCTAGTCGGTGGTGTTCGTCCTCTTTATCGCATAGTGTTTTAGGTGTATTTTCCCCACCAATTTTTTGAGATTGCGTAATGTTTGGGTATTTCCATCGTTGTGTGGAGGCTAGGATTTCTGGGATAGTTTGGGGAGTTGCATTTTGTCTTTCCCATATAGAGTTGATTATGAGATGAGTTGTTTTGGCCACTGATTGCTGGTTGCAGTCTCCCCCAAGCATTGTTGACTGTGTGTTCCTTTACAATGTGGCATTTGTCGAAGATTGTTGTGGTTTCACCCTGTGGCTCATCGCTAAACCATGGTGGTTGTGCTCCTTTGTTCATTTGAGTGCTGTGGATCCCTACGATATGGGGATGATGGTTTCTTTCCCTTTTTGTTTTGGTTGTCTCTTTCCTTGCATACAGGTTGAGAGTCTATTCTTCCCCTTTCTCTACCTATGTAAGTTCTCTAGGAATCACATTGGGAATGGTGTGTGCTGTGAGCTCGAGGATGTTGGTGGGCTGTTGATCTTCACATTTGTTGGCTGAGATTTCCCCTGTCCATGCTGGGGGTGTGGATTCTTCCAACTACAGACTGTGTAGTTGTTGCCATTGTTTCTTATGGTTTTGGGGCTGTTGTCTTCCCCTAGTTTTGGGTTGATTCTTGGTTTCTGAGGTTATCAGGGTTGTTGCTGAGTTGTTTTGGCCACACTAGGGCCAAGAACAACTCTAAAGCGTTGTTTAACCTGAACTTTGTTTTACCTTTTGTTTGGGGTTGTCACCCTATGGTCTTCCTCTTCCTCACAGAGTTGTGAACTGTTTGTTTTGCTATGGTATGCAGTGGTTGGTCTTCAAACTATTGAGAGTAGGATTAGAGGCTGGGTATGCTTGAGAAAACTGGTGTTTGAGGTCACTAGATTAGCATTTTCCCTTTTGCTAGCTCCTGACGTCCTGATAAACCCTACTGTGTGGGATTGGCTGATCTGTGTTCCTTGGATATGTGTAAGCCTGCTTTGACCCTTATTCCTTGAGGAATCATGCCCAACTTGGGGGTGATAGTGTGCTGAGAGATTGATGAGCACACTAGCCTATGGTTGGGTGGAACATTGCAGCAATGTAGCTGGTTGTGGGACGAGTTCTTATCAGATGAGTATTCATGTCCATTTTACCTTTGTAATTATATTTACTGATTAATGAATATGATGAACATGTGGCATGCCTGACTGAATGTCTGTTTGCTTCCTCTATGTATATGAAGGGTTATGCATCTTAGTATGTATTATGTTTAAGATTTTTATTTCAGCATTATATGCATGTTCATGTTCATGGGGCTGTTTTCCCATATGTTTGGTGTTAGTAGCATCCTCTTCTCCGGTCAGAGGGTCGGGAACGTGATAGTGTGGTATCAGAGCTTTGGTTGAAGCGTGGGCCTGAATGGGCCATGATAGATCAGATAATAGGGGCAGGTTGCCTACTATCTAGAAGAAACCAGGAAAACATGGGTGAAGACAATAAAACTCTGAAAATTTCTAAGTGCCAGAACTATCGGGCCATCGGAGCACTTAGTGGGAAGGCCACCCAATTGATAGTTGATCCGATGGCCAATGAAGAGGAAGAATGTGGAGGAGAAATTTTGGAAAATTTCTAAGTATTGTGCCATAAACACCTCAGAAGGCTTAGATGGATGGATCCCCTATGCTTATCCGATTGACCGCTACCGTTGCGGATGGCTAGACCACTATGCCTCCGACGGATAGAGCCTGCGACCACCGACGCCGTAAAGAAAGTTAATTTTTTTTTTCTAAGTCCGACCATTGGTGATCGGCGGAAGATAGTTGTTCTCATCATCAATGGTTAGATGAGGAAACTACCAATGAACATTGGCAAGAGTTAGTTGAATGGGTTGCCGCCGTGGGGACTAAAACGTCGATGCAACAGTGCTAGTGGTCCCGACCACCGACAAAAGAAGAAATTTTCAAAAATTTTGTTTAAGTGTTGAAATCATCGGTAGAGATTAGTTGATCGAGCACCCACCATTGCGGATGGCTAGACCACTAGGATTCCGACGCATAGAGCCTGCGACCGCCGACGCCGAGGAATTTTGGAAAATTTCGACGAAGTAACGGGACCATCAGCGATGGACGAAGAAAATTGCCGATGGATGAAGAAAATTCAAAAATTTTCTAAGGAACAAGATCATCAGGAATCGAAAAATGATCTGAGATCAGGTCGCCGATGAACAGTGCACTAATCCTCTGACGCATATGGGTTCTCGATACTGATGTGTTTCGGCCTTCGATTGAAAAAGGATCGAAGATGATGAGCCGTCGTTACAGTTGTAGAATTAGCTATTCCCCCGATGCTAGTCCTTCTAGTCGTCAATGCTGAGGTGTTCAGTGAACTATGGCGGTGACAAACATAAGAGGATTAGGCGATGAAGTAGCCGAAATGGAGAAAAAGGAGAAAGAAAATATTCTAAGTATTGAAAATTTTTGGAATTCGGTGAAGTTCTGAGGTTGTTGGCGATCGGCGAGAGAAAGAAGTAGTAGATGTCGGTACGTCGGTGAAAGTTAGAGGAAAGAACATCCGATGTTTTAAATGATCAAATTGCTGATGGCGGTGAAAAGTCGGTGACCACATCAGAGGAAGTTAGCTAATGGTGCACTGCCGTTGTGGGTGACTATCGAACTAACTGTTTGATGAGTGAGTGGTTAGTTGCTCTGATTGTCAATGCTGCGGTAGGTAACGTCCCAATCACCGACCCATCAGAGGAAAATATATTGTTTGATCACCGCAATGTCGGAAAGTTTAGTGTCATGGTACAACAGACCCGTTCAGTCTTGGATCGCGAGAAGTTAGTGGATAATTGCTCCGATCTACTGACAAGTTAGTGAACTGTGGAAATCACAATGAGAATGCTACTGCCGTTGCAGAAGTCTAGAGGACTAGGTGTCCGATGCCACAGTGGGTTGTCGTTTCGACCACCGACAGAGCTGTGATCCATGGAGATTTTAAAGGTTGTTGGCCACTATTGCAAAATAATAGACCACTACGGGCCTGATACAATGGAAGGGAATAGACAAGCGACATGCCGATACATCAGAGAAAATTAGACGTTCTAGCTGCCGAAACGTCAGAAATTTTGTTGGGATGAGACCCGATTTTGACAAAGGAAATTTTTGGGTTTTCAAAGTGGAATTTTCTCGGCAACTTCCAACTATTTTTCAGTGGATTTCAGCAGACTTTCAGTGGGTTACAGGGCTGAAAAGGAAGAAAATACCAAGTGGCTGAAGTTTGCATTTCAGACCAAAATACATTTGGTAAAAAAACATCATTTTGAAGCGGTGTGGTTTTCACACCCGAGGTCAGAATGAAGCCTGTGGATAGGTGTTGGAAAGCTTATCCAGCAAGGAACAAGGGAGAGTCACCAGAATGTGAATGCGAAATAGCAAAGTGCTAGTGATTGCTGAAAGAGAAATGTGCTACTGTCAATATGGACAAATCCAGGAATTGCATGCCTAGAGGTAGCAAGACCATGAAGTCAAACCAGCTGTTGTATGGAAGAGGAGTTCCATGCAAAGACAAGGGACTTGAAAAGGGAAATTTCCTTAAACCCTAATTTGCTTATTATAGCTACATTTATAAGTTTAAATGTATGAGGATATGCCTTGCATGCATAGATATTACATGTACATTTATAATGAGCCACTAATGATAATTATTGCATTGGTGTTGGCATTAGTGGAAAACCAACGACAATCTGGACATGGCTGAATATGTTGCCGATGCTGATGAATGTGACTAGAAACCCTATGGAGAAAGGGATAAGGAAACAAGTCCATAATCAAAAGTTGGTGAGCAAACTCTGCAATCTCCTGCAAAGGACCAACCAAACTGGTAATGTCAAGGGTGTAAGTAGAACCCATGAAGGTAAAAGTTTGATTATGACAAATTGCATGGAGTGATAAAGGTTAGAGATCTCATACCCTGTGGATATTTGAATGTTATACTACATTCATATAGAAAGGTGTCATGCCTGCATTATGTTGTGATGAGCTTAGTAGCCAAGGGAAGTAAGCACTGCTGATCTTCATTATGATAATGCATCCTATATGAAGTAGTCATGGTTAGGCCATGCATGGTATGTTGAATGCATAGTATTCCTGAATCAATGCAAGACAACATTGAATGGATATGCATTAAAATATTTTACAATTCTTGTAGTTGTGCATTGAATGGATACATATGAAGGGTGTGAGTAACTGGTTGCATAAGTATAGGTGAAAATGTTGTGATGCATTGCATGAATGCATTGAGATAAGTGCATGTGATATTATGAATAACTAATGGCTGAAATGATGAATTGATGACAATTTAGGAACCATTTCAAAGGCTATTATGAATGCAGGATAGTAAGTGCATGAAGAGGGTAGTCATGATCAATTGGCTACAGGAAATGCCCTATGAAAGAGCAAGGTGGTACAAATGATGCGCTTGTGAAGTAAGGAGTATCTAAACATTTCATTGAAATTACATGAATGATGTGACTGTACCCTGAAATTTAAAGTATGATAATGATTGCATGAAGTGAATGAGTTTTGGTAATATTGATGTGATCAATAGCTGTAAATGTTTGAATTTTATAAATTCTGAAAATGCTTCAGTGATTGTTGCAGCAATGGAAAAATTTATAGGCATCAAGACTTACCAAATGTTTGGTTGATTGAATTTCAAGTTTCAGGTAGATTGTTTGGGATATGGAAAAATGGGTAAGACGATGACACATGCTGGAATCTACCATGTGAAAGAGCCAAACCTCATGAGAAGAGTCTCACGGCTGTGATAATAGTTTGTATGCATAATGAGTTGTAAATTTGAATTTGTAAATTTCAGATTTGAGAAATTGCTGACAACTACTAATCACTATTGGATTGCATAGAATTGTGTCAAGAGGATGCATTGTAAGTGGGTGTCCATGTTATGCTAGTAAGCATAAAATCATAAATGATATGATGGTGCTGCTCACAAGAGACCCACAATTGAGGATCACCTCATTGCCAAGCAAATCAATTTCTTGTAGTAAACAAAGTTGCAATTCCTATTGAATTTACTTACTAATGTCATTTGCTTAGTTATGGACAATCAATTTGGATTGTATTATCAGATAATGATTGACTATTTGTCTATTTGATGAATGTTCCAAGGGCACCACTGCAGGAATATCATGTGTGATGGCCTGCAGGAGCCAAACTTCATGGGAAGGTTTTCCCTTATCTTGAAATGGGTTTCGAGGGAAACTCCATTGGACATTTTGGAAATGCCTCATCTGCACTACATGTTTGGTAAGCAACATGAGTGAGATGGTATAGATTATGTAAGTAAGACATGTGTGGATATGAAATGTAAGAAGGAATTGGGATGGAAAAACCAAGGGACTTTCAACTCAAAGAAGGGAGCCCCCATTCCTCCTTAACGAAGGAATACTGCCTCAGCAAATGGATAAGTCTTATGTGACCCTAGCTAAGAATATGCATGTTAGATTGTTAAAAATCCATATGCAAAACATGTTTTGATTTTATTTCCATTAGGACTGATTGCTTGAGTATGAATAGGGCCTACATGATACACACTGGAAAAGGGTGCACACTTTTCTGATGTCGAATCATGGAAGGATTTTTCAATGTTGATTACACCCTAGGGAGTGGACGCACTCCTAGTGTCTCAATACTTAGTAGTGAATGGTGTGAAATATGGTTACAATTTTAGAGCAATAACGCTAATGAATATGATTATATTGCTTGTGTTGACAGGATAAGCAAATGTAGTTTATAGTGTGGTCTTTGGGTGATATGGAAAATTGTCGGTTATGGTTGATATAAGGGCATGTGTTGTTGTTGATGGCCTGATAAACCCAATGAGGGTTGGCTTGGATGATGATTGGTTGTTGATATAAGTACAGGCAATTTGTTGACGGTCTGATAAACCCAATGAGGGTTGGCTTGACTGTGCCTGATATATATATAAAAGGATGTTGTGAAGCAGCTTGCATTCTGACCTAGCATCCAAGTCCATAGGAGATCCCAAGGCTTGCAAAGCAAAGTAGGATCCTATGGACCAATGAGGAAACCCGCAATACAGATAAGTATTGGATTATTTTTCAATATTTTGCTTATGAATATACATGTGTATATGATTTTGTTATGATGTTTTAAGATCTTGTTCTAAAGATAAAACCGATGAGAATAAACTAAACATGTGAATCTATTCAATGTTTGAATATAGGTATCGCTGGGAGCAAGGACTACGAGAGCGTCCTAGGGGTGCATGTGGACATGTGACTATCCTGAAGAGCTTGGAATGAGCGGTAATGAAAAAGGTGCTAGTAAGACTGTGAAGGTCCTAGTAGCCGAGACAAACCATGTGGGGAGGCTCCATGGTTGAGAGGTCTGAAATAGACTGGAGACACTAAGTGTCAT
>LPNX010281827.1:57741-230946 GCA_001517045.1 Pseudotsuga menziesii
GCAGCAGATTGAAAGTTGTTGGACTTGGCTAGAAGTCTCCTTCAAATGATTGCCAGGACCCAAGAGAATCTTGGAGAGATGCTAAAGATACAGGAAATGAAGAATGAAATGAACCACCAGATTTTGCAAGACTCTATTGGTTTGCAAAGGGAGGTGAAAATCCTTTTGGGAGCAATCGGCAAAGGAAAGGAAGGTGGATCAATGATGGGACATTCATCCAAGCGATCCATTGAGAAACGGTCCAAGAATGAAGACTCAAAGGAAATTGAGCAGGTATAGTTAAATGTTGGGAATGTGGAGGACATCATTTATGCTGGTACTGTCCAGCGCGTGAACATAAAGAGGGCAACAGCGACAAGGTTCCTAGGCTTCGGGATAAGCCAAGAGCTGAGAATCAGCAAGAGAAACTCATGGAAGCCAAGGGGCTTGGTCCTGAACATACATGGTAAATGAGTGAACAAGGGACAGGTCTCCAAAAAAAAAAATTGAAATTTTGATGTGCAAATTGTATATGTATTGGAACACCGAGGACAATGTTATTCCAAGGGGGAGGGGAATGTAATACCTTGGTTTTGACCCCATTTGTGTTAAAGGGTACATGACGTATATTTTGTAATTAATCATGGTGAGGAGCTATAGGAAAAATCCCTACCATCGATTCAACTGAGTTATGTTTCGGCAATAGGGATCGTTGATGATGGTATATCATGCTGTTTGGCACATTATAGCTTTGGCATCATGTAAATACACACATCAATTTAATTAAACCTACAGCCAACTACGATGGTGCAATGTTAAATGAAAAGGGCATGATTCCAAAGGATAAGGGGGGGGGGCTGTCTAAACCGTGGGGGCCATTGAGAGTTAGCCATGTGTCACCACCAACCCTGTTGTTCTGTTGTTAGTTGGGGCAACGATTTGCTGACAGGAATACCACGCCTATTCCCACTCTCCATGACATGCGGATGGTTTTCCCACTAACCAGATCATGAGTCTGTTCATCTCCTCTCATGTGGACGAAGTTAAAAGTTACACATTCCTTTGTTTGGGGGTTCTCCCCCTTTCCTCCTTTCTAGTCGATTGCTAGTCGGTGGTGTTCGTGCTCTTGATTGCGTAGCATTTTGGGTGTCTTTTCCCCACCAATTTTTTCATACTGCGTATTGTTTGGGTATGTCCATTGTTGTGTGGAGGCTAGGATTTATGGGATAGTTCAGGGATTTGCATTTTGTCTTTCCCATATATAGTGGATCGTGAGCTGAGTTGTTTTGGCCACTAATTTCTGGTTGTAGTCTCCCCCATGCATTGTTGAATGTGCCTTCTTTTACAATGTAGCATTTGCCGAAGATTGCTGTGGTTTTACCCTGTGGCTCATCGCTGAACTTTGGTAGTTGTTCTCCTCTTTTCATTTGAGTGTTATGGATCCCTACGCTGTGGGGACGGTGGTTTCTTTCCCTTTTTGCTTTGGTTGTCTCTTTCCTTGAGTATAGATTGATAGTCTATTCTTCCCTTTTCTCTACCTGTGTAATTTCTTTAGAAATCACATTGGAAATGGTGTGTGTTGTGAGCTCAGGGATGTTGGTGGGCTGTTGATATTCACATTCGTTGGCTGAGTTTTCCCCTGTCCATGCTGTGGGTGTGGATTCTTCCAACTACAGACTGTATAGTTGTTGCCATCGTTTCTTGTTGTTTTGGGGCTATTGTCTTCCCTTGGTTTTGTGTTACTTCTTGGTTGCTGAGGTTATTAGGGTTGTTACTGAGTTGTTTTGGCCACGCTAGGGCCAAGAACAACTCTAAAGTGTTGTTTAACCTGGATTTTGTTTTACCTTTTGTTTGGGGTTTTCACCCTATGGTCTTCCTCTTCCTCATAGAGCTGTGAACTATTTGTTTTGTTGCGGTATGTAGTGGTTGGTATTTGGACTGTTGAGAGTAGGATTAGAGGCTGGGTATGCTTGAGAAAACTGGTGTTTGAGGTCACTAGCTTAGCATTTGGCCTTTTCCTAGCTCCCCGACGGCCTGATAAACCCTACTATGTGGGCTTGGCTGATCTGTGTGTCTTGGATATGTGTAATCCTGCTTAGACCCTTATTCCTTGAGGAATCATGCCCAGCTCGGGGGTGGCAATGTGTTGAGAGATTGATGAGGATGCTGGCCTATGGTTGGGTGGAACGTTGTAGCAATGTAGCTGGTTACGAGACGAGTTCTTATTAGATGAGTATTCATGTCCATTTTACCTCTGCAATTATATTTACTGATTAATGAATATGATGAACATGTTGCATGCTTGAATGAATGTTTGTTTGCTTCCGCTATTGAAGGGTTATGCATCTTAGTATGTATTATGTTTAAGCTTTTTATTTCAGCATTATATGCCCGTTCATGTTCATGGGGTTTTTTTCCCGTATGTTTGGTGTTAGTAGCATTCTCTTCTCTGGTCAGAGGGTGGGGGACGTGGAAAACCCTAGTACCCCTCAACTATGGGGACTATTGCCCCGAATTACAACGGAGGGTTAACCTCAATGACTTTACATGAATTTATTATATTAATGACTCTCTTGATCGGAGCATCGGGATACAATGAAATACAATATAAGATATACAAGTGAATACATTCCGAAGTTATAAATAAATCAACAGGTTTTTGTTTACATACTCCTTCCCATTATCAGTCCTAAGGATCTTAATTTTATGCCCACTCTGATTTTCTACCAATGCCTTCCAAATCTTCAATTGCTCAAAAACTTCAGACTTTAATTTGAGGAAGTACACCCAACAGAATCTCGAGTAATAATCAATAAATGTAAGTACATAGTATAGTAGGGTTAAAGCCCTAGCTACATGTTGTTGCACCTCCCTTCTGTCTGGAGGACAGAAGGGTAGAGTCAACGGAGAAACGATAAGCTGAAGCAAACTGTTAACAAATAAAATGAAAATGAAGCATCTACAGACTACAAAAAAAAAACAAAGTTGAATCATTATACCTTCCTATCTGGTTTGAAAGAGGGCCACCATGCCCAAACATAGAAGCTGCCTCTCCACAAGTTTGGAATTTGTGGAGCTTTGGATCAACACATCAAGGGAATGAGCAAATGGAGGAATGGAGTTGTGGGGGATGAATAGCTTGAGAGTGAAAAGTCTCTCAAGGTACTCATACGAGAATTATAACGACATGGAGGAGGAATCATGTTTGATGGTGACCCCCACCCCTCTATTTATATCTTTTTCTCCACTTAGGGATTTTAGCCCTTGGTCAGGGTTTTGGGCCCTACCTAGGGTTTTAAGCCATTTTTCCTTATTTCATAGCTCCTTTTGGGGGATTTAAGCCCTTTTAGGGATTTTAGCCCGTTTTTGGGAATTTTAGCCCCTTTGTGGGATTCGTATCCCCTTTGTGATCCTTTTGGCACCTTGGTGAGCTATTTTGGATCTTTTGGGGTTTTTAAGCCCTTTTTAATTATTTTTGAGCCTTTGGGAGAAAAAAATAGGCCAAACATGGGTGTCGGGGTCAAATGGGTTAGGAGATGGATGTCTGCAAATGGTGTAGACTAGACAAATCATGTTGAGCAAATATTTGCGTTAACAGATTGCCCCCGGATGTGTGAGGGCAAGAGATCATTGTATGGCCAACAGACATCATTGGATCATTAGGATAGTGGAGAGACATGTGAAGAAGCAGTGCATCCTCATTCAGGACATGGTGGCCTTTGGTTTTGTATTAATTTTGGTTCCCATGAATGGGTGAGATACAAAGAATTTGTGACATGCATATGGACGAGGCGGGCATACCCATGCTTGTAATAATGTCAAAATAATGTGATCAAGGCTCCAAAATGTGAGAGCCGATCATGTACAACTATTGTTACATAGTGGTTGCCTCAATGAGAGGTTGAATACAATACTGATATGAAGAACTGATACATCAGACCCATGGCATTATCATGGAATGCTATATCTTAATAACTGACGATCTGCTAGATCTGGAGGTTTACATAACTGTAAGGACTTAATCATAGAGAGTCATTGTATTTGTGGTACAATACGTCGCATCAATGATGAATCTATACAGAAGCACTCCTCTGGGGCTTCTGAACACTGTCTCCAATGCAACCCAAAAATCACAAGGGACATGAACCTGTATGGGTCCTTGAATTGAATCACCAATATGCTAGAGTTAGGTGACAATTGGGGTATTCGACCAAATATTGTATGGACCAATACCCTGTACGAATCTCAACGATGCAATGGTGTGGCTAAATTTGAGCACGTGAGACACAAACATCTTGAGAGGCACTAAGGACTCCTCTCAAGTGGTCAAAGGAACTCATCAATGAGGTTAATGAAACCAGGATTTAGGGAACTCTAGGTCTATCCTCTGGAATAGGTGTGTTATCGTTGATAGAGGGAGACCTGCAACTGACCAAGGCAATGATGTTTGGTTGACCAGAAGCGTGAGGGAGATAACCAAAAGTGTGGGAAAATATTGGGACTAACACATTGAAATGGGGGAATAGGGGAAGGGAGAGTACGGGGGACTCAAACTTCCTTTGTTTAGAGTATGACGACAGGTCTAACCTGGAAGAAAATGAAATGGATTCAAGGGAAATGGATCATTATTGTTATACTAGGAATGTAACTGCCGATGGGAAATGATTAGGGGAGGTATACACTTTAGGTATTCATGGGATCCAAGGAAGACTCATTTCAGAATACTCTAAACAAAGGCGACCCAAAGAGGGGGAATGCTGCCAAACTGTAACACATGGGGTGGCACCAAAAGACACCGTTGTGTTACAGTCTTGTGGATTTTGAGTGAGCCCAAGAAAGTAAATGCTCGATGGTGATTTCAATTTTAGAGAGTCGGAAAGCATGAAGGATACTCCAATGGGATCTCTTTTTCGATGATAGTCTCCTATTCCCGAAAATAGCTAAAAGAGTACATAGGAGAGTTTTCCCATCCTTTACAGGATGGGAGACTTCTTTACCATTGGTAGTCCAATAAGGTCAGAAAAGATTAAACCTGTACTGACTGGACGGTCATTTAAATACTTTTATGAGCATGAATGAAACCAAGTTTGCTCGACGATATTTTATTGATGAGAAGGCTAGAAAAGAGCTCAAAGACAACCCATGGTGAAATATTTTGTAAAGTTTGGTATCAATGCCCTAGAAAGCATAAAAGGATGTAGAGGGAAACGTTCTTGGCTTGAATCTACCAAGGTGGTCCTTTTCATGTGGTAGTCTATACAGTCCGAAAAAGGAGATAAACAAGACTATGTAGACACCCTTTCCTATACTTTAATGAGAAAGAAAGGAAGCAAGGGTGCTCGACAATATTTTCATTCTTTTAGGATTCGGAAAATATCTTAACAAAAACTCCGCTATGGTCAACCAAGTCGGGGGCACTAGTGGTGCCCCATGGCAGGACAGTGAAAGGTGGTCAAAGGTGACCAACCGTGCAACAAAGATGGAGTAGGTGGCTCTTAAACATACCAATACATGTACAAGATGGTTCATGGTAGAGGCACGTAGATCGATGTAGCAAAGGCATGCAAATTGATGCAGTAGGGGAATGCAGATCGATGTGGTAGAGGAACGCAAATCGAGGTGAACTCCAAGAAAAGGTCCATAGAATCACGTGTAAACATCCTGTACCATGTTAGGGTGGATGGATTAGACTACATACTGAGTACTCACACAAGAGTGTGATGAGCACAAGTTCAAAGAAAATTATGTGACAAATGCATACAAAATGACGTTACTTATGGGAAATGGTATGAAAAATCAAGTATTTAAACATGAGACAATGGTCTCATCAACAGAGAGAGGGAAAAAAACTGAAACCAACGATGCAAATGACGTCTCAAACAGACTCAGGATGGCGGTGCAATGCTCAGAAGAAAAATAGACCTAATGAGGCCTATAAACAAGGTGGAGACCACATGACAAGGGTCATTGTCACTGTGCAGTGCTAAGTTGGAGAGGAGGGCGCCAAATATTCTTTTCCTGATTTCTTCCGTTTTGACCGGTGATTTTTTGAGCTGCGACTTGAAGGAAAGAGTACTTGCAAAAATTGTATTTTTCAATGGTTTACTTTGTTGTTTCGCTCACCCAGAGGTTGTGAATTCCTTGCTAGGGATTCCTCACATCGGGTCACTCATTTCGAGGCCAAACCAACGACTAGGTCACCTTTTTTGGTTGTACAGGAAAGACTAGTTCACCTTTTCTGGCTGTATAGGAGTGACTAGGTATCTGCTGTTGGGAAAAAAGGTGCGACTTGGGGTTGCTCCTGTTTAGCATGGATGAGAAACTCAGTTGCTTTTGTTTGGCCCAAAGAGGTGACTTGGTCGCTGGTTTCGGAAAATAAGGAGTGATCTACCCCCAAGGTGAGTTTTTGCTGATAGCTATGGCTAACATAGGTTTGTTGGCTATGCAGGATGGCTCCACCTATGTGGCAAGAGAAAGATTGCAAAGTGGTATGGAGGAATGATCTTTGAGATGCAGGTACACAGGATTTACTTTCCCGCTGTGGAATTCTCAAGTTCATGCAGATACCATTGATGAAGAGCCTATGGTTATTACTTGAGGTATTGGTGGGTTTCTGGGATGTTCAAGGGGAGTGTTTCATCATTCAGGGACAAGGTGCTCAGATCATGCTGTGAGATGTTTACTTCCTCATGGGGCTCCCTATGTTGGGAGTGATTGGCAATCTGGCGCTAAAATGTTTGTTTGGGGAGGCTCTAGAGGAGCTTTGCAAGAGCCTTTTCTATGCTTCTACATATGTGCTTAGCTCCTATAACTTGATGTATGACATTGAGAGTCATGTGACTCGCATAGTTGCTGGGATGGTGCAGTGTATCTTCGGTTCATCTGGGAACCACAAGATATCTAGGGGGCAGCTCCAGATGGTGGAGAGTGCTATGGGGGGCACATACTTTGGGTGGGCCTAGATGTACTTGTTCATAGTTCAGCGTGCCCTAAACCATGCAAGGAAATTTGGTGGAGACTTCTGCTTTTCATCCTTCCTGTGCTCTTTCTTCTTTGAGAGATTTCCGACCCTTTGTCCGCACGTAGCAGTGCAGGATGATGGGCCTCGAGAGCCTTGGATGCACAAGTGGTGTGAGATGATGGTACGGGAGGGAGGTGGCATAGTGGGCCACTTCTTCACGCTGGAGCTGCTAGAGCAGTGGAGACAGCTCCTGGTAGTTGTGGATGACTACCCATATGCAGACATGGACTATACTGGGGACACGGGGATGCCCTGACTTCCTGGCCAGGCCTGGGGGCCCGATGGTACGTATACATGATGTTTTTATGTGTTTGCATTCACATATAGAGTACTTTGTATCTTATTTGGTAGATATTTGATGTACGGGGATTGATGATATCCTTGTGTGCATGTGCATATATTGGGCCTCGTCCATTTGTAGGTTACCAGTGTCGGATGGGCGTCGTGAAAGGGCTAGAGGCACCCATCCATAGGAATGAGAAAAATACTATGGATGGTCTTCAGAAGATCATGGAGCACCTCCTGGATGGGGTGACAGATGATGGATGGAAACATTTATATGATGATATTCTTGCTTCCTGCTACCACGCTTCCCACGAGTGGATTCCTCTGATGAAGAGGATTGCCATTGCAGCTAAGTATGTACGAGTGGTGGCATGTGGAGATGTGCCAATGGAGGATGGTGATGACTCTTAGGAGGAGGAGGAGGGAGAGGTGGCAGAGGATGGCTCTAAGGAGGACACTGAGTTAGAGGAGCTGGAGGATGAATCCGAATCTAATTAGTAGCTAGTTGAGCTGCCCCTAGTGCGCTGGTGCACTTAGGATTTTTGTACTACTATGTGTAGTCTACTGAGAAAGCTTGTGTAACTTCTCATTTTTTATTGGACATGCTATGACATGCGATTTATATATTTATATATTTTTTACACACATGGATGCGATTTTATGGTTTTTATATTTGAGTCTTTTTATTATGAAAAAATGACTAGATAATGTATGTTACATATGTATGCATGATTACATATTGATGCATGATGCAGATTTTGTATGATTCCTATATGCGATGATGAATATTCCATTCTAGAATATCATTAGCCATATGATCTGCTACACTGTTGAGGTTTCTGGGAAGATGTGTGAATGTAATGGATTCAAATGCTCTAACCATCTGTTTATTGCACATGAATTTTCTAAAAAGGGAAGGATCACGTACCCGGTAGTGGTTATTCAACTGGGATACAAGCAGTTGGGAGTCTAAGAAGACATCAAGGTGACTAATACCCAATTGGAGGGTGGTGACCAAGGGGCCAGTGACACCATCATACTCAGCTTGGTTGTTGGTCGCGATTCCCACACACATTCCATTAATATGGATCAACTCATGTGACAGGGAATAGATAACCCATTCAGCCGAGGCAAAATTTGGAGGCCATATTCTTGCTCCATCAACAAATCCAATGTAGCGACGCGAGGTAGGATCCATCTGTGGAAATCAAGGAAACAAGGTGTAAGAATCGCGTTAAGAATGGTGTAAAACAAAAAATAAAAAATTGTACTGCACATCACTTAAAGAGGTGATGTTAAAGGAAATGTGGTTTTGACTTTGAGAGGGTCAACTATCATTCCTTTGTGAGACACGATGAACCCCAGGAGATGGCCCATTGGGACACATAAAACACACTTGAAAGGGTTCAAGTGGATTTTCTACTTGCGACATCGTAGGAAGTATTTTCGCAAGTCATATATGTGCTGTGCTTGCTTCTATGACTGAGCAATGAGGTTGTCCAGATAAACCAACATGATGTGGATGAGTTCATAGAAGAAATACGTCATGACACGCTGGAAGGTGGCTCCAACATTTTTTAAATCGAAGGGCATTACTTGGTATGCAAATGTGCCCCAAGGGGTGGTGAACATGGTTTTGTATTGGTATTCCTTTCGGATCTAAATTTGCTTATATCCAGAAAAACCATCCATGAAGGAAAATACCTCATGTATAACACACGCGTCAATGATTTGGTCAATGAATGGTGTTGGGAAGTTGTATTTGGGACAAGTCAGATTAAAATATCAGAATTTTGTACAAACCCAGATGGTGCATTGTTTTTTTTTCATAGGAATAGGGTTGGAAACCCAAGTGGTGTAACCGATGGGGTAGATGAAACCGGTTGTGTGCAGTTTCTCAACTTCTTCCTAGATCGCATCAGCTTTGGAAGAATGGATGGGTCTCTAATTTTGGTGGACATGTGCCACATCTGACCATGTCGATGTGGTGCTCCAAGATTGATGGATCCAAGCCTAGAATCTCAGTGTATGAACACATGAAGATGTCTTGGAATTATTGAAAAAGTGCTTTGTAGGAAGTGACTTCCTCAGAAGAGCAGGATGCCCCCAGCGTGATCTCTTCAATGATATTAGGATTGGTTGAGATTTTGATCTTGATGGTAGGTGATATATTGGCCATGTTCCCCTCTTCAAAGGAATCTGGTGCCTGAATGGGTTTTTTGAACTAGTCGAATTTCCCATGGATTAAATCCTTTGTCTCAATTGAAAATTGGTCAGATGACGACACAGGTTCTTTGGGGATGAAGAACAAGCAATGGTGCATATCATCCCAAGGGAATTCAAGAGTGGTTAAAGCCTCAAGTATCTCCTTGTCATTACTGAAACAATGATTAGATATGGTCACAGGATCATCGATGGTTTTGGTAGTGGGAGGGTCATTGGAGATGGATATCATGTAAATGGTCATGGTGCCTAAGGAAGGAGTTGGAGGGTGGATTTCCTCAATAATGGTGATCTCAAATTCAAGGGAGTGTTTCCAAATATTACTTAGAGCAGTCCAAAACTTATCCAAGTGGTGAGAATAATGTCCATACAGACCGTAAAGGGTGCATGCATGGTTTGTCCTCAAAGAGTTGTTCAAGCGCATTGACAGATTCGAAAGGTCGACTACCGGAGCGTTCTCCGTCGTATACATGGAATATAAGTGTGTGCGAAGAAAGGGGATTTTAGGACATTTTCGGGTTGCATGACCCTATACATCACACACAGTGCATGGTGGAGTCTGTCGAGGTTCAGTTGTTTCTTTAGTGTTCTTGCCCCTATCCCTCTTTGGGTGGGGCGGGGCTGGTGCAGGTGCGAAAGGTGTTTTTTATGGGCTAGGAGGGGGGCATGTCTCGACCGGAATGGGTTGAACGAGATTCAACATGAATTGGGGCATTGGAGGTTGAGTGGTTGGTTTGAGGTACCACATAGGGATCCCTAATGTAATATTGGGTAAGTTCAAAGTAGCCATCACTAGCTTACTCACAATGACGGATGGGGGAAAAAGGAAGGGAATTGTATGGACTGGGACAAATCCCCCATAATTCCCCGGCGATTGTATTTGAAGTTGCAACTATGGATGAGGTTACAGCTGTGGATGAGGTTGCGGCTGCTACTGCAGATGGAGATGTGACTGTGGATGGGGTTGCGGCTATGGATAGAGCTGTGACTGTGGTTGGGGTTTGGGTGCAACAGTGCTAGAGGAGAGCATGCACAAATCCACAGTCTCACTTGGTGTCAGTGGAGGTAGTACCAAGGGGAAGGAAGACATCATGGACATATCGGTGAATAAACTGGGACCTGCAGCCAACAATGAAGGAGTGGCGGTGTTGTCAAAGGAAGTATCCACGGTGGGGATAACGTTGGCTAGTGCAGTCAGTCCCTACAAATATCGGTAAGTTATTTGATCCACCATCACAATATTCCCGTCATGAGGGAACATCATAAGGCAGAACATGGTGGATTCCACGACTCTCATGGAGTACACTATAACTCAGTCCCAAAAGAAGGTTATAATCCAACTGCACGTTGACAACCTCTATGTCAATCAACACCATTTTATGGGCTAATGATATGGGGATGTGTAGAAGGATGCCTTGGGATTTTGTGGGGTGGCCATGATAAGTGCGGAATGTAGTTGTCGACAATTCAAGAATAGGGGAACTAAGTTTCTTCCAAACAAACATTGATATGATGAAAGTGGATTCCCCTTCGTCGATAATACATCGATGCATGAACAAATTCCACATTGATACCAAAATATGGACGGCGATGGTTGATGACATCCTGGGATCTCCATTGTCCAAATCGAATGTAATCAATTTGGAGTTGGAGGGGTCTATGGCACCGAGTGTGGATAATAATGATTTCCGCTGAGGTGGGCATGTTTTCAACAATTCTAGAGCAGACATGGCCATAGGTGAATGGGCCAAGTCATCAACGATGCTATAGTTCATAGCGGCTCTGGCCATGGCGTTGTTGGAAATCCGTCGCATGGGGGGTCGTGGTCCTTGGGTCATCCCATCAAAGGGTGTTGTAGGAAGATGGAGGGGTATGTTAGTGGCGTTGGATGTGGATGCCACTGATGGCTTAGCAGTTTCGGTAGTGGATCCATATTGGTTCCACCTAGTATGCAAGTTAACCTCTTCAGTTGTCATGGATAGCAGGTGATGAACCCCTATCTTTGTAGGCAAGGTCGTAGCAAGGGCTATGGGGGAAGGTGGGGAAATGGGTGCAGTTGCTACCAACCCTTGGAGTGGTAAAGGGTTATGGATAACCATGGGTGGTGGGCTTGGTGGTGCTGGTTTGGGTTGACCTAGGACTACCACATTGGTACTGAAATGAGCTTCGTTCTGAAGAATCTACTTGGTGTATCCCATGAGGGGGAACTCATGTGTATAGTGCCTGTAGACGTCGCTTATTTTGCACGGCTGATTTGTTCGTAATAAAGCGTTTAGTCTAGGTGGGTTGGGTTGTTGGGGATTTTGAGCCGTCCAGTTTGCTCCAATGTTGTTGGGAGGATTTGGCTGTTGGATGCATCCTTGTAGTTGGTTGTTGCCTCTATTACTAGCTCAGTTATTTCTACCTTGCCCTTGTTTCTACCTAGAAAGGATTGCCTCTTAGGTGTGAGGAAGAACATGGTGGATCAATGGTGTCTGTTTGATAGTGGCCGGTAATGAAAATTGGACCTCGGTTTCAATGGTTTCCTATTGGCTTACATGTGATCACTCGACCAACAAGACTGCTAGAAGACAATGCTTGGCTTTTTCCTCACTGGCATTCTAGTCAATCGGTAGGGGTCGTCACCCATTTCGCTTAGCAATTCCTCTCATTGGATAGCTACTTTGGGGTTCCCATGGTACTCCTCAAAATAAGTTTTAGGGCATATCCCAAGCACTTCCCACAGTTAAGGAAATTAGGGACTTATGTCCTCAAACTACAAAATTTTGAATTAAAGTAAATTGGTTAGTTTTAGAGGTTTGCTTGGGGTCATGAACCTATTTTGGTTGAATTAGTTGGTATGTTTATGTGTGTACTTTGTATTAAGTTATGTTTATTTTATTATTTGTTAATCATGTGATGAGTAAATGGTACTGGAAGTTCTGCATAGTTTAGGCAATGGAAAACATAACCTATAACATATGAACCAATAAAAATGAACAGAACCAAAGTGCACTTATAAACTGTACAATGCTAATTTACAGTGTGACTACCCTATTTTGTGTCCCTCTTAGGACAAGAAGGAGTGCTGGGATCTCATCAAAGTGGGAACAATCCCACTCATAGATCCACAAGCCACTCCTTAAATGCAAGGTTGCTCAATAGGGAGGAGGTGAACGTCATGGGACCCCAAACAATCTCCACCCCCTCTAGCTTCGAATACAATTATTTATAATGGTTTATAGAAATAGCAAGAACATGTGCCTATTACTATGCTTGCTCAACCCTTCATCTTATCTCAGAATAACCCAAAGGGTGATGACTGAGTAGAGGAGGAAGGGCTAGGCAAGGAGGTTAATTTCCACCGATTTTTAAGGTTGAAATAATAAAAATAACTTGAAGAAATTTAACCAAGTATTAGACAAATTTGCACTTGTAAACAGTTAACCATATATAGAGCCAAATGTAAAAACTATTTGCAGAAAACATAGGTCACTTCTGGCTACTTGAAATTGGTGACTGAGCCGCTCAGAAAGTCCAAACAATAGTGTCAAGAAAGCTGAGAGGCAGGTCGCCCTTTTCAGGGCCAAATAGACGACTGGGTTGCTTCTCTCAGGCTTGAATGGTAGACTAGGTCACTTTTGGGCTGAAACGGGGAGAGACTAGGCCTAGAGAGGTAGGTCTCTCTTGTTGGGGCCAAAAAGACGACTAGGTTTCTTTGTTCTGGACTGAATAGGAGACTGGGTCGCTCCTTTCAGCCCAAAATGGGCGACTGGGCCCAAAAAGTGGAAAAAATAAAAGCGAAACTGAGAACGACCGACAATAACTGGTACTGTGGCTGAACGGGTTCGGGTCGGCCTCAGGAGGGATCGACTAGGAATGGAAATTAATTCAAGCTTGAAATAAACTAACCTTGCAAAATAATTTTACTAAACAACTATTCAAACCTTATTCAAAAACATGTAAAAAACTATCAAAGGCCAGGAATCCTATGGGATCGACTTGACGGAGTCACAAAACTATAGTAGCATTAAAGCCCTAGTGACATGTTGTTTCACCTCCCTTCCGTCTAGAGGACAGAAGGGTAGAGTCAATGTAGAAACAATAAGCTGCAAGAAACTGCTAGCAAATAAAACAAAAATGAAGCATCTACAAACTAAAAAATAAATAAAAAAAGATGAATCATTATACCTTCCTATCTAGTTTGAAATAGGGCCACCATGCCCAAACTCAAAAGCTGCTTGTCCACAGGTTGGGAATGGGTGGAGCTTTGGCTCAACACACCAAGGGAATGAACAAATGGAGGAATGGAGTTGTGGGGGATGAATAGCTTGAGAGTGAAAGGTCTCTCAAGGTACTCATATGGGCATTATAATGACAGGGAGGAGGAATCAAGTTTTATGGTGACCCCCACCCCTCTATTTATAGCTTTTTCTCCACTTAGGGATTTTATCCCATGGTCAGGGTTTTGGGCCCTACCTAGGGTTTTAAGTCCTTTTTCTTTATTTTGTAGATCCTTTTGGTGGATTTAATCCCTTTTAGGGATTTTATCCCCTTTTGGGGCCTTTTAGCCCCTTTGTGATCCTTTTGGCTCCTTGGTGAGCTATTTTGGCTCTTTTGGGGTTTTTCAAGCCCCTTTTAATTATTTTTGAGCGTTTGGGAGAAAAACATAGTATAAACATGGGTGTGGGGGTCAAATGGGTTAGGATATGGATGCCTACAAATGGTGTAGGCTAGATAGATCATGTTGAGCAATTGTTTGCATTAACACATACCTTGATCCACCATATGATGGAGTGGGAAAAGGACCAATCAGATCTGAATGTACTAACCCAAGTGGTTGTGTGGCTCTCCTTTCCATCCCCTTATCATAAATTCTCTCTGGATGCTTCCCAAATACACACCCAATGCAAGCTCCATTTGATGATTTGATTTGCGGAAGTCCTTTCACCATCTCATCTCTGTGTAGTGCTTAGAGGTATTTGTAGTTCATGTGACTAAACCTCTCATGCCATAGCTTGGAAGTCTCATTAGAATATGAGAGAAGAGCTTGGTCATTGGAAGTGGGGAGTAATTTCAAAATCTTGTACATCCTATCATGGTGGCTGACATACCCAATTGCAATGACTTGGACGTTTGATGAGGTTTATACAATATCTACCATATCTGGAGTGAAGGTCACTCTCTTTGCCTCTCCTATATGGGTCATTTGATAGACTGACAAAAAAATTTCTGCAAGGTCTAGTACATTCAACACATCACTAAAGAAACCATGCTCTAAATCAATCCTACCAATCCCTTTGGTCTGCATTTCTGAATCATCCCCTGTTAGAACAGTTGGGCCAACATTCGAATTCATGGAGGAGAAGATCTCTCTTATGGCTACCATGTGTCTAGAAGCCCCTGAATCAATGAGGAAATATCATTAATTAGAGGTACCTTCTAGCAAAGCATGACATTTATCCTTGCCATCTAAACTGGAGGTGCCATCCTTCTTCCTTGCGTTGTATGGGACTGGGATGTTGTTCTTCTCTAGTAGCTGCACCATCTGGTTAATGGTTTTTTTCATGCATGACCTCTCTATATGCCATCCCTTGTATAAATAGGTGCATTTGGTCTTCTCTTTTCCCTTCTTGTCTTTCTCTCTAGGAGGAATCAAATCCCCATCACTGGATTTGGGTTTTTCTAGTTTCTTCTTCTCTGGCAACTTTGAATTCTTTTCCTTGGACTTTCCCTTTGAAGGATTCAAAAATCCCATGGAAAAGGCTTGATCCTTAGACTTTATGGTTCCCATTTAGACTAGCTTGTCTTGCTCCTGGGTGAGGGACTCCATGAAGCTGGTAAGACTTGGCATTTTCCAGTTTCGAAGTGTTAACTTGCCACAATGGAATGTGCTGACAAATACTGAGAATTCTGGCCCCAACTTCGAAAGGATGGACATAATCAACTGGTCCTCTTTCTTCTCAATCCTACATTTATTTATCTGCAACACAAGTGACTTAAATTTGGTGAAGAAGTCTTGGATAGTGTCAAAGTGCATTGGGCTCAGGTTGATGAGCTTGTTCTTAAGCTGGTGTCCTCGTAGTTCATCCGTTTTCCCAATGAGTGTCTCTATTTTTACCTAGACTTCATTGGGGGTCATTAAACTGCCTATGTGGAACAAAATCTCTCTTGATATGCTCAGGCATAACAATCCATTTGCTTTATCCAATTTGTTGAAGTACTTAGCTTTCTCTACAACAGAGTTTGGCTCCACCACTGTGCCCATGGTAACTCTATAGAGACCTTTGTATCTCAATTGAATCACCATATATTCCTTCCAATAAAATAAGTTGAAAGGTGTTATAAATATTCAGGTAGCTTCCATTTATTTCTATGTTAATGGTGATGAAATTGCCGAATGTCTTGCAAAACAACTCGATTTTTTTCTGGAATTTCTCTAAAAATGCATCTCAAAACGCTCTGGATTGATATGAAACTCACTAAACTCCACTCAAATATTACACCATGTGATAAGTTTGATCTACAACAATATCTAGGAGCCTTAGACAAACTTACAATTCAAATTTGGTGCAAAGCTAGCAAAAAACCATTAAATAAGAAGCAATTTTCACATGTAATGTGAACAGAAACAGGTTATATTTTGAGTGTATAACATAAAATCATGTTAGCAATAGGTTTATATTACATCAGAAGTGTTTCATGAGTCTTAGTAATTCCAATGTGACTGTACAAATGAACTTGGTGAAATTGGCCTCAACCCCCCCTAGGTGGGCCAATCACGCTCTAAATCAGCCCAAATGACCACAAATTACTATGTGGACGTGTATGAGGTGACATGGGGTCATCATAGCACCTTGGCATGCGTGGGAGTGGAAAAATAGGTGGTTTATAGGCTCTAGGTGGCATTAAATGCACTAAATCAGCCCAAAATTGGACAAAATCCACCTCTAACGCTCCTAGTCAACCAAAATGTCCACATTCAATGAATTGGAGCACACCAAAAATGAAGAAGGAACACATGTGGATGTTTTACTGAGCTGGAGGGCTCATGTGAGTGTGAATGCACTAATTTAGCTGGTTATTGGTCCAACTAAGCACCCTAAGTCCAAAATCCTAGTGTATTAAAGTAAAATGCAATAAAATTGACTAAGGAGTTAAAATAAGGTACCAATGGGTTGGATTATTGTTCTAAAAAAACCTTGATGAGGATGAAGTATTTATGACTTCTCTCAATGGTCTCGCTATACCTTGGGACTCATTCATACTGAATCTGTGTGCCAGAAAAGAAAGTATGAAGTATGACATAGTATGTGAAGATTGCATTCAAGAATAAGCTAGAGTAGCCAACAAAGAATCTCTACTTAGAGAATATGATCAGGCTCTATTCATTTATACTAAAGAAAGGAAACAATCAAACTTCAATAAGGGTAGTCAGAAACCTTCCAAGAAGAAGTTTCAAAAGAAGAAAAAGGATTACTCAAAGTATCAATGCTACAACTGTCATAAGATAGGAAATATTTCCAGAGTGTGCCCATCACCAAAGAAGAAGAACAACAACAAGAGACATCATGCTCATCTAGCTGAATATGAGGATGAGCAATAAAGACATTGAAAGAGACTAACAAAAGAAGAAGATGTATTATTCTCTGAACTCTCTAGGTTTGTAACACCTTGAGAAGATACATGGCTTATTGATAGTGGTGGCTCAAAGTACATGATAGGAAAGAAGAAAAATCTGTCAAGACTTGAAGAAAATAACTCTACTAAGAAGGTATCATTGGGAGATGACTATCAATATCCCATCAAAGGTATTGGTGAATAAAGCTACAAGATTTAATATGGTACTTCCATGAAGATGAAGGAAGTACTGTATGTACGAGGTTTGAAAAAGAACTTACTTTCCATCTCAACTCTAGATAAAAAAGTATATAGAGTTTCTTTTATAGATGGACAAGTAATTATGTGGTCCAAAGGAAAGACACGTGAATATGTTGTGGTCATTGGTGAAGAAGAAGGAGGACTATATAAACTAAATGAAAATTCAGTGACAACCCTTGTTTATGAGACTACTAGCTCAAGTGAAATGTGGCATAGGAGGCTTGCTCACATCAACTACAAAGCACTTTCCTATGTGAGCAAGGTGGCAACAAGGTTACCAGATATAAAGATCCATCATGAGGGAATTTGCAAAGGGTGTGAAAGAGGAAAGAACATCAAGAATCCCTTTCTGAAAAGTCAAACAAATACTAAAGGTACATTAGAACTAATTCATTCTGATGTATGTGGTCCTATGCCCTCCATATCGTTAAGGGGATATGAATATTATGTCACATTTATTGATGAATATTCAATAAATACATGGATATACTTCTTGAGGAACAAGAGTGAAGTTTTCGAGAAATTCAAGGAATGCAAAGCCTTGATAGAGAACCATTCAGAAAAGAGAATCAAGACAATGAGAACAGGTAATGGTGGAGAATACAGTTCAAAGAAATTTGAAGCTTTATGTGAGGAAGGAATCAAGAGGGAACTAACCACTCCCTACAATCCCCAACAAAATGGTGTTGCAGAAAGAAAGAATAGAACTATTATGGAATCAGTGAAAACCATGATTCATGATCAAGACCTCCTCATGCACTCGTGGGCTGAAGCAACAAGAGAAACCATATATGTGCAGAATAGATTATCTCATAGTGCTCTTGAATTCAATACTCCTAAAGAGATATATACAGGAAAGAAACCTCAAGTGAGACATCTCAATATATTTTTCAGTCCAGTATATGTACATATTCTGAAAGAGAAGAGAACCAAGTTGGATCCTTCTGGAAAGAATGGAATATTTATTAGATAGTGTGAAGTCTCCAAATCCTTCAGGATATACATTTAAGGATTCCATCATATCAATATTAGTAGGGATGTAACATTTGATGAAGAGACAACTCTTAAGAAATCTAGAAAGTGTCAGCTTGAATAAGTACATGAAGAGGATGTACCTCCCAGAATGGTAGAAGATGAACCCTCTCCTAAAATAGTAGCATATGAAGATCATGATATGCTAGAACCTCAAGAACCCCCTACTATGGATATCTCTCGAAAGAGAAAACCTGCTTGGGTAAGAGAAATCATACAAGAAGAAAAGAGATATGGAGATCCAGAAGGATCCACAAGAACAAGCAAAAGATCAAAGCCATATTCCAGTTATGTAGCTTTGATGCGTGACATTGTAGATCAAGAACCCACCAGCTATGAGGAAGCTACACAAAAGAAGGAATGGGTTGAAGCAATGATGGAATAATACCAGTCAATAATGGAGAATGATGTTTGGGATATAGTACCCAAATTAGAAAACAAAAGTGTGGTATCTTCGAAATGGTTCTACAAGATAAAACATGTTGCTCATGGAAGTATTGAAAAGTACAAGGCAATATTTGTGGCTAGAGGATTCTCTTAGAAATAGGGGATTCATTATGAAGAGACATTTTCTCCATTAGCAAGGTACACTTCCATCAGAACCATCATGGCACTTGCTTCCATGATGAAGTGGTACTTACACCAAATGGATGTAAATACAACCTTCCTTAATGGCGTTGTTGAGGAAGAGGTTTACATCAAACAACCACAAGGGTTTGAAGTCAAATACATAGTGACTGATGTATGTAAGTTGAAAAAGGATCTATGTGGACTGAAGCAAGATCCTAGAGCTTGGTATGGTAGAATAGATAGATTCTTGACAAGCTTTGGATTTACCAAAAGTAAAGATGTTCCCAACCTTTATATGAATATTATGGATGATGAACCAGTCATACTATTACTATATGTGGATGATCTATTTCTCATTGAAAATGAGAAACATATCATAGATTTCAAGAAGAAGCTAGATGAAGAATTTGAGATGAAAGATCTTGGATTGTAGCATTATTTCCTAGGATTGGAAGTGTGGTAGAGCCCAGAAGGAATCTTTATGAATCAAGTAAAGTATGCAGTAGAAATCTTGAAAATATTTTATATGTTGGATTGTAAAGCCATGGCCACACCCACAGACACAAACTTGAAGCTGTTGTCTGATGAGACATCAGAGTTAGTGGATATGACTCAGTACAAACAGATTATTGGGTCATTAATGTATCTGATGAACAAAAGGCTAGATATATGCTTTGCTATGAAAACCTTGAGTCAGTATCTAGTTAAACCTAGATGGGTTCACCTGATAGCTGCAAAGCATGTAATGAGGTACCTAAAAGGTACGATATACTTGGGAATTTACTATGGTAGAGATCATGACTACAAATTATATGGATACACATATTCAAATTGGGAAGGAAGTGCCACATATAGAAATACCACCTCATGTGGATGTTATTGTCTGGGATCTGCCATGATCTCATGGTTTAGTAAGAAATAGTCCAGTGTTGTTCTCAGTACAGCAAAAGCTTAGTACATTGCAACTTTCCTCTCTAGTTGTGAAGCGATATGGCTTTAGAAACTAATGTTAGGACTATTTTACATGGATTTGGACATCAAAATGATTCTTTGTGACAACCAAAGTTGTATAAAGATGACATAGAATCTAGTATTCCATGATAAATTGAAGCACATATAAATCCGATACTTTTATATAAGGGATATGGTACAAAATGGAGCTATAAATCTCCAGTATGTGAGTATTGATGAGCAAGTTTCTGACGTGCTAACCAAGCCTCTATCTCGAGTAAAGTTTGATTATTTCTATGACAAGATTGGTGTAGTTGGAAAAGACTTTCCTCGCAAGGAGGAACAATGATGCTACTAAAAATGATGAAGATATGGACCCTCTTTGGAAAGGAGGAACAAGGTGAAGACATGGAATCTCCTCGAAAAGGAAGAATAGGTCAAAGACATGAACCCTCCTCAGACAAAGGGGGAGCAGGTTTATAATATGGATCCTCCCAGGAAAGGGGGAGTGATGATGAGATTGACATCAATGATGCGATGATAGTAATGCTCTAGCATGAAAGAGTTCAACTGCATTTGAAGATGCTGACAAGGCCTGACATTTAATTTTGGACGATAGTATCCTCTCTTGAGGATGGAAGGTATAACACTATATTCAAGAGAGTGGTCCTTACTAGCTAAGGATGGCCCTGTAGATGTTACTCTCACATGGAGAGTACCTACATTTAGTTTTGGCTATCATAGAATAACACTCACTCAGGAGTGGTCCTAACCTCTGTGGTAAGGATGCTCTATGATGAGTCCTCATGGAAGGAAAGACTAGAATTTGTATGTGGTCGAGATATGCTCTGTAGACATTACTCTTGTATGGAGAGTATTCCTACATTCATATGTAAATGCCATATAATAACACTCACTTGGGAGTGGTCCTAACCTTAGTGGTATGGATTCTCTATGATGAGTCCTCACGGATGATGTAGCATAACACTCACTTGGGATTGGTCCTAACCTCAGTGGTAAGGATATTCTATGATGAGGGATGACATTTTTGTATGTAGTCAAGATATGATTTGCAGAAAATACTCTTGCATTGAAGAGTATGCCTACACGTAAGTGTATATACTGTAGTATAACACTCACTTAGGAGTAGTCCTAACCTCAATGGTACAGATATTCTACGATGAGTCCTTATGGATGACAAGGCCTACATCTAGGTGCGTTTGAGATCTACATTCAATTGTAGACGATTCAGCTGGTCGATACTATGGACCAGGATGATGGAGGATTGCATCATCCTTGGACTTATGTCCTAAAGTGATAGGGATTTATCATCCTACAAAGAGATCATGTGTACAACATGTATCATGGCAAAAAAGGATCAAGTAGATCGAAGTACAATGATAAAGGATCAAGTAGATCGAAATGCAGCTGCAAAGGATCAAGAAGGATCGAAATGCTACTGTAAAGGATTGAAGTGATGATGCAAAGGATAAAAGTGATACTACAAAGGAAATAAAGGATAAAAGTGCTACTGCAAAGGATCAAGAAGATCGAAGTACTATTGCAAAGGATAAGAAGAAAAAAGTGCTGCTATGAAGGATCGAAAGGTCAAAGCATTGCTGCAAAAGGATCAAGTGATCATGTGATGCAGAAGATGAAGACATTAAAGAGTAATTGTTTCACCTACTGATTGTGAAAACTTCCTATGGTGTATATATGTATTACTTGGATACTGCTGTATATATTGTCTCTTTGTTCTCCTATAGTCTATGATGATGTTGTCAGTAGAATACACTTCTCGTTAAGGGGAGGTGTTGAAATATTGTAACTTCAAAGGATATTCTAAATGTATTTTACTGATGTAACCCTAGGGAGATGTTACTGTTCCTCCATAGGGGTGTTACTATTGTAATTGGTCATCATAAAGTCATGAGGTAAAGCCTCCTTTGTAAGTTGGGTCATTAGTACCCTAATGAATAATATAAAATATTGTTTTGAGTCTTCTTAGGTGAATTCGACCCAGACAGTTTAGTGGGGCTGAATTGTTTAGGGTAAAATTTAGTTGGCCCAATGTGTATAAATAGAAGAGTTGTGCTTCTTATTTGAAAACTGACTCACTCACTCGTCTAGCACATAGGGGAGAGAGAGAGAGAGAGAGAGAGAGAGAGAGAGAGAGAGAAATAAGGAGGAGAATACTTGTTTTGGGGTTATATCTTATACATCTTATACAAAGGAATTTTGGTTGCGTTTTCTTCCCCTTGAGGGTTTCTCACGATAAATACTATGTCTAACTTGTGATTTTTTTTCTTTCAGTGATTTTTCATATGCTATTGCTATGAATTTGAATTTAACACTAATGATATCTAGTCTAGCATATTAAATCTTAACCCATAAATACAACCAAGTGATAAATATTGTGAGATGCAGATTTAGTTAGAAACCCTATCACTACGTGATACTTGACGATGTTTTTGGTTGCCAGACCTATACAAACTGCTCTTGAACTAACTAAGTCATTGGCTTGGGAATACAATACCCAGGCGGCTGAAGCAATATTCAAGGTGTGACGATAAGCACCATTAGCAAAAACATAGATGGCCATCTACAGAATCAAAACACGGGATAAGAAACATCCAACAATAACCAAAAACCACATTTAAAATAACAAAACCACACTTAAAAAGTAAAATATACACATATATACAAGGAACTGATGCAAATCTGCCAATTTTGTTAACGAAAATACTCACCTTCTCTGGACAGAAGTTGTTTCCCTAGCCTGAAACACTCAAATCTAGAACAAAGTAGTCACAACAACATAAAAAGCACTTCCCCTAAGATCAAATAGATATCTTGAATAAAATACACTTTTACCTCTCACAAGATGTGATAGGATGGACTTTGGAGTGTTTGATCTCCACAGATTGTCCTGCAAGACACACAACAAATCACACACACTAGATTAGAGTAACAAGTTCAATATATGATCTTATGCTAATGACCAAGGAGTTCAACAATGAAAAAAAATTCAAACACAATAACATTCATTGAAAAGGAACATTTATTTGCATAAATGAAATATAGAGAGAGAGAATACAACCAAAGCCTTGGTTTTGAGAGGCCCTTCTGAAGTAAACCTTGCCTCAAAAAATTCAAACTTGGCTACCAATTTCTCACTTAGTCTTGACTAGATTTGTCTAGAGTTTAGTTGATTCCCTTTACCCATGGGGGGTAATCTAGTATTTAAATCCATGGGAGGATATAGTATGTTGAGGATATCATGGGTGAGGTGGAGGGAGGATCCTATAAGGATGGATCGCGAGCCGAGGTGGTCCTAAAGCTTAGGGATGAGGATCCATGAAGTCAAGCTCTGAGAATCCTCTTGAAGCTTCTCTTTGTTTCCTTTAAAACTAGAGCACTGTTTTTTTCCCACAAAGACAGAGCATTACCAAGGTGGAATCCCTCATTGTATGAAGAAAACTGGCGATGGAACCGGTTACTACTCAAAGAAAAAAATCTGTACTCATATAGGTACCACAACTTGACAACAAAGAAAGTGCGGTGGTGGCCAAAGGTATCAAATCACTGATCCGTGTCCATTTTTAACTCCAAAACTTGAGGATTTGAGGAAAATAATGATACTTGGATCTCATTACACGATGATGATGAGAAATGCATGTAACACTCTGTACCAAGGATCAAAGGTTGAAATAAAAAAGATGTACTCATCTAGAAATGGTTCATCTTCTATCACTATGCTTTCTTCGGTCGAAAACTTTGAAATCAATTACGTGAACACTAGGGAATTATTAGATTTGGCAGACTGAAAATCAAGATCAAACTCTTGGAGAACGAAAAATCCATTTGTTCAAATTTCCCTCGACTATTCGTCGGGACAATACATGTTGACATGGATTCACGTCCGCAACCATAGTGGTTGTCCTTAACAAAATGTAGTGTCTCAATCTCTGGAGGACATAAACTACTGCAAGAGCTAATTTATTGACCTATGAATATCTCAATTCAGGACCATCTAGAGCGCGACTGAGGTAATAGATAACATGCTCTTGGAGATCGTCATCCTATTGAACTAGAACTACCCCTATCATAGACTCAAATGCACCTAGATACAATATAAATTCCTTCGTGTAGTCTGGTGGGTGAAAAAGAGGAGATGCTAGTAGTTCTCTTTTCAATTACTCGAAAGATTCTTGAGCGACTTCATCCCATAGAAATGGGGTGTCCTTCTTAAGAAAGTGTATGAAACCCTTGGTGATATTGGCATAAGTCATGATAAAATGTCGAAGAAAGTTAGATTGTCCTTGTAGAATTTGCAATTGTCTGATGGATTGAGGAGGAAGATTAAAAATCACCTCTACTTTTAAATGATTGATCATTATACCCCTATTGGAAACTATGAAATAGAGTAATCGCCCTAATTTGATGCAGAAGACACACTTATCGGGATTCAAGTGAATCTTGTAGTGTTTGCATCTCTCCAAAATTAAGTGAACATGATCTAGGTGATCCTTCCTGTTTTGAGAATGGGATGAAATATCATCTAAGTATGGTTCAACAATATGCTTAATATCATGGAAAGCAAAGTTCATTTCCTACTGAAAGGTTGCTCTGGCATTTTTTAAGCCAAAAGGAATTTTTTTGTACACAAATGTACCCCATGGAAAAATGAAGGCAGTTTTGTGCCGGTCTTACGGTTTGATCTATATTTGGTTATATCACGAAAAACCATCCATAAAGGAGAACATCTCGCTACCCGAACATGAATCAATGATATGATGGAATGAGGTAGTTGTCCTTGGGAAAATCCTTATTTAGATCTTGGAAATATGTACAAACACATATAGTCCCTTGTATATTGTCTACCAGAATGAGATTGAATACCCATTTTGTTAGAGAGATTGGGTAAATGAAACTGGATTTCAGCAACTTTTCCACTTTAGCCTTAACGACTACTGCTTTTCGTGGATTTACGGGTCTAATATTTTGTCAAATAGGTTTGAAATTATGGTAAGTTTGGATTTCATGTTCTACAATTGACAGATTGATGCATGAAATCTCCTCATATGCCTAGGTGAAGACATCACAAAAATATTTAAGTAAGGCAGTTTAGTTATCAATCTCTTGAGGAGAACAGTTTGCACCAATATGCACATTTTCCATGACATCATCTTTTATCGAGATATTGATCAGAATAGTGGTGGAAATATTTTCCATGTTCCCCTCAGCAAATATTCCCTCCTTTTGCAAAGGATTTACATGCAAATCAATACCTTCTGCAAGTCTCACATGGAACTCAGAATTTTCTATCCTACTCAGCTCTAGAATAAAGTAGGACTTGTGATGTAGATATTCACAAATTTTCTCAGGTCCAGTTGTAGCTTCTAGAATAAATTTGTCAGATGGAAAAACCATATCTAAGTAGTCATACGAATATGAATATTTCTCTTCCCATGTAGAAAAGTAATAGTCATCCGACTCTTCTGAGACTGGAGAAGTCATGATGGAATCAACAATAGCATCAAATATAGATTGACAAGCTACCTCTGATGCTGATAAGGGAACTTGAGGTTCTTCCTACAAAGGGTGGACCCATGGGTTAGTTCTATCTACAACTGTTGAGATATTCTTCCCAACACTTGTTGAGCCTAAATAATTCACGGGAGAGGGAATATCGAAAGTTCCCATCAATGATGTATACATCCGAACTCCCAAAATTTCACTCGCTGGGAACGACTGATCAATCAAGGGTATGAAATACTATAAAGTATCCAAACGACCATTCCAGGCATACGAGAGCTAGTTAATAGTAACCAACTTTCCTTTATGTGGGAACACAAGGACTCAGAAAACATACAATGGAATAACGCACATCACATATGTATAACTTCTTCCCAAGAGTAAATTATAGTCTAGAGGAGCATCAACTACTTCAATTTCTATGGATACTAATTTCTCTGCCATTTTTATCTCGAAAGAAGGCAAGATACCATGGGGATGGAATGACCTTCTATTGAAATAAGTCAACAAAGTGTTTGATTGGACCACCTCAGGGGATCCCAGAGCTTTCCAACATGAAATCAACATCACACAATTGGATGCACCTTCATAGATAACAATTCTTCCAATGGTTTTTCCACCATGGAAAACATCAATAGAGAAGGCCACATGGTAAATTAGGCATGGATTGACATCATAAAATTTAAATTTATCCAATAGGATCGCAGAATCCATACTGCCTATAGCCTCCAAGATTGCATCCCGTTGTGAAGGACAACTCTGGAGCACTTCTAAGGCCGACATTGCACAAGGGGTTTGGGATAAATCTTCTACAATTGAGTAGTTTGAAGTAACCCTTGAATTAGGGTTATTAAATTTATTTTTAAAGACACCTTTGGGTATCTTTGGCATAGCATCAGCCGGTTTTTCAATCTTAAATAGGGCTGATGTCTCGATAGTTTTCTTATATTTCTATTGAGCCTCTGATTCATAATTCTTAGCTCTGGTTTGTAAAAAAGTATGGGATCAGACCATATTTATATAAGATTAATCAGTGGAAGGAGCACTTTGCGTGCCCCCAACGTATTTTGACCTAGAAGTTTTATTTTTTCCTTGGGGAAATGGATCCTTCAGGACTGCTGGTTGTTGTTATTTTAACAAATTCTATGCTTGATCCATTAAGGGGCATTGATAGGTCAAATGGTATGCCTGGAAAATATTACAAGGGAATTTGACCTTCTTTTTCTCTTTTTACCCCCCTCATGATTGTTCATGGGTTTCTCCTTATTTTGATTCCCCTCACCCTTCTTCCCTTTGTTATTTCTCCCACTAGGATGTTGAGTTCCCTTTTGGTCAGACTGTGTTGAATATACATTCACATTCTGGGATGAGGGGGTGGAAGTCTTAGCTTCCTCTGCTAAAAGTTTCTTCACTGACAATCCATGGATATGCTTAGCCAGTGACTCTATAGTCAGCGCGTCAACTGAACCCACCACGCCATCAGTATGTGGTCCAGGCTTGGGTTTGGAAAAGTCTTGATTAGACCTTGGCGCTTCAGGGATTATTTCATATAGAATCCCAGACATAGCATATATCAAATCTAGTTGATGGTCCCTGAGAATAGCTTCTTCCTATGTAGTTACTCTCGATGTGGAAACATATTTTGAAATATAAAGTAATAAGGACTTCAAAAACCATTCCAACAAGAACTCGAGAGGAGTATTGTATTTGATAAGCCTCTTTCTCCTTATCCACTCTTGAATGTGATTAGATATATGCATGGCCTTACTCTATAGAAAGGTCGACATAAGGTCTATATCGAAGTCATACTGGACATGAAGTTGAAAGTGATCCAAGAAAACAATTTCTAAGTCAAGAAAACTGTCATACGTGGTCAATGGAAGTTCAATATACCACTTTGCCACTACACTGGTCAGATTTCGTTGAAATAGCCTCAACTGAATGGAGTCATCATTCAGTGAGTTGGAAGAGCACCATAAATGGAATGTTGTAATGTCATCACCTGTGTCCTCACCAGTTTTCCCTTCAGGGATGTATGAAGGTAATTTAATCGGGACTGGTGGCCAAGTCAGATCGTGGCGCTTGGGATCGTTCATCATTTTCGATAACTATGGCAAATTTAAAGTTTCCAGAGAGCATAAACAAGGCCAACCCAGAGATTTGTACTGAGGAGTTTGAGGTAAGGAAGTACCCGCACCAACGCTCCCAAAAGAAAGGTTGGGGTTTCCCCCAAACACTAGATATGAATAACTAGAAAGGTTTTTAAACGGGTTCCACCCAAAGGTAAAAGGGATATTAATTTTTGGTGTGTGATATTGTGTTCGGCTGGTTCTAGCTGAGGCTAGAATTGCAGAAATGTTAGCTGAGATTCCCCCACTAAAAATGTGAGAAGGGAGAGTTTCCAAAAGGAGCAGCTAACACTTGACTAGAACTCTACAATTTGAACTCTGAGAAGGGATTCAAACCTCTAGAATTTGAACCCTGAGAAGGGATTCAAACATCTAGAAGACACACTAGTATAAGCAGGTCATGGACCTTCATAAGGTGCAGATAGAGGAATATGTCCCCCGTACCATGAAAAACCTTGGACAAAAGCAATGAAACTACTTGGACCTCTTTGAGTGTTCTGGAATAAGGGAGAAGAATAAAAATGGACACTAGGTATCCCTGTAACAAACATGCCAGATGGACCAACAATTTCTAAAGGTGTGTATGGACTAGCCACTCATCCACTCAGGGACATCAGGTTAGATGTACCAAAGTTTAATGACACTACAAATACAGTAGATATGCTTGGTCTAGGTGCACTCACTGGTGAGGAAAAACACCACTATCCATCAAGGCTAAAATGGGGGTGGAAACATCCCCCACACCTTCTCCTGAACTAGACATTACAACACTCAAAGGAAAACTAACAACAGGAGGAACGAATGGACGAAATTGCACTAAGATGAGATCTCTAAGGTCAGTGAGAGGAGAATTATAATTTCTTGCAAACTCTTCCACTTGCAAATATTCAATATCCACTAACAAGGGACTGCTCTGATTATAACGAAGTTCAGGTTCCCCTGGAATTTGATTGACTCTAGTAGATTCAAATGAACCATTTGTGTCTAATCTCCGCCTTTGAGGTGGAGGTGGAGGTTCCACTGTTGAGAGTGGAGGAAGGTTTTGAAACCTTCTAGACCTATGAGCAGGTTGATCCTCCACAACTAAAGATGTAAATCACACACCTAAAGGTTAGACTAGATCACAATCAGGCCACATAGCACATTACTAAAAAACCCTAAGTATAAAAAACACAAAAAGGTGAAAGATACACCTTCCAAAGGAGTTCTTGGGATGATTAGGGCCCAGAAAAAACCAGTGAAGATTGGAGAGCAGTTACCCAGGGTCCCATGATAAGTTCTCTGGGTGAAAGTTTGAATCACCAAAAATCGCTCCCAAATTGTTATCCAGGGTTTCCTCCCATGTCTGGACTAGGTACACTTGAAATAGCCTTCCACCTTCACCTGTGAAAGAACCTAAGAGTATGGATACTAAGGCTACCAATATTACAACAATATTTTGACAGAATAGTCATAGGTCTAACTGGTGTGCATGGGCAAGGTAGATAAGTCTGAAATTCTGGCAACACCGACACCTCACAGGGCCCAAAGGTGGTACTGAAAGAACCCCCATATGCACAACTATCCTGTTTTATGCCTGAATGAAGTATTGGAGGGTTATTTCTGCAACCAAGTACTCACACAACCTCGTGCTTGAATCCTATGTTAGAGGAGCATTCCAAATGATCTCTTGCAAACTTGGATTTATCTAATGATATGCCACTAAGTCTAAGTTCAAATGATCCTAGATAGTTAAATATATCCTAGTCTAAGATCCTAGCTTAATCTAGTTGATGTATGACCCTAGAAAAAAAGTGTTACTAATAAATTTTAATTTATAACGTTCTTTCTAAGGTTAATATTACTCAAAGGCAGCGAAAGTGCAACTAATGGTATTTTGACTCAATTGAAAGAAAAAATGATGTAAATAATTTTCAAATAGAAATTATATTCAACATGATTTTTATTTTCCTTTCGAAACAAATGAAATACATTTAAGTCTTTGAAAAACACAAGACTTTTTTTTAACTTTTCTTTTTGAAAGATAATTTAAAAACAAGCGTACAAAGAGCCTATACGAGACTGACAATGCAACTACAAATGCTTTGTTTTATTTTTATTTTCAAAAACAAAAAAGTGAATGAAAACTAATGCAAGTAATCAATATAGACAATATGAAAATGTATAAATGCAAGAAAGAATGGTCAGACCTTATAATCACCACTTTGACAAGCACTCTAAAGATGGCGTAAAAACCCTACTTGGACTGAATTACTAGCTTTGAAATACAAGTAAATAAAAGAGCCTATAAAAGTAGAAAGTTCAAACTACTACTAAAGTAATCAGATGCAAACAATCATCTCAGAGAACTGATAGAGGCCAAGAACTCACAGAACCACCTACAGTTCAACCAAGCAAGCCAAGAGGAAAGAATTGAACAAACTTGCAGACAAGATAAACCCTAACCTAGTCAAACACCAACTTGTAAGACAAGTTACAGTGAAATACACCAGGTAACAGAGTAGTACATACTCAAGAAGTAACCCTACAGGAAACCATGACTGTCCAGTGGACAACCTGCGAGTGAATCACGACAATTATACAAATAACCCATGATTACAACTTAATACTCGTGACTGTTACCACAATAACCTACGAGTACATCTCAAATTTTTCAAAAGAGAAATTGAAATACAAGGGATCCTAAGCATATATCAAAATTGACTGAAACAAAAGAAAAATAAAATCAACACAGACACGAGAGAGTGAAAATATAGACTGAAAACCTAACTGGAAAGCCCCCAACACAAACTAGAATTCCCCAACGGAGTCACTAGTTCTATTATGAGGGATATCTACCTTATGACTTGTGGTCCTAGGGTCACCAATGTACTAGGTTTTGACTTGTAGACATAAACATTTACAGAAACATATATAAGAGAAAAAGGCTGAAAGGGATGTGTACCTTATCACCGATGGTTGATGTAAGCTTTAGCCTTCTTTCTCCAATTCTCCTCAAGTCCCAGATCATCTGTACCTTAAAAAGAAGTGGATGTTTCTCCATAGGAATTCTGATTGTTATATAAATCAAGACAAAACGATTATAATTGCATACAAGAATAAATAACAATACATTTCATAATTCATAACAATAAGAACACATGCAAAGACAATTTGGGAGAAATTCCCTCTTTATTAATAAGTTACAGGGAACATTACAACCATGTATGAGATAATCCTCTATACTGACCAAGAAAATAAGTTATATTTCTCCTCTCTCCAATGTATTCCTCCAGCATAACCTTGCTCTCCAAACTTGCCTCTTCATCCTCTACTCCTCCCCTCTATTTATACTTGCTGATAAGGAGAGGTTACGAGGCCTATGATAGTTAGGGGAGTTTGGGAAGTTATGATTTTGAACCCAAATGCCCCTAGAATAATCATGTTTTATTTTTAAATTTTGTCTGAAGGCAAGCAATGATTACACCATTGCATGGTTGCCCTGCGAGTTGTATATGAGCATACCCACGAGTGACACATGACTTGTCACAAGAAATGTCACGAATGCAAGACAAAATTCCTTGTATGCAAAAGAAAAGATGAAGGGAAGATTATGTGTTAAGGATTCACTTCATATATAGTGTTTAGGATACTTCAATCCATACTGTCCTTTTGTGTATCGACTCATTCAGTGTCAGTACTCAGATGAAGAAGTTCGATTTGATAGTATAACATCGATGATCGAATTCAATAATTGACTAGAACTAAATTCAACAAACAATAGAAGTATGGTCAACGAGCTAACTAATATAGTCAACTGGTCATCGATCACGACCGGTTGATAGGGAAGTTGACGAGAACAAAGAGGGCATTGATTTGACGAACACTTGGTTTATAACAGGCTCAACAGGTGATCAACTATGGTTTAAGTAGTCAAGTATATTGTAACAAGATAACTACATTCAGTTAGAAAATTATGGATAACCATTACTAAGAATTTATTTGTAATTAACTTAGGTACCATGAGCTAGTATATGTGTTACATCTATAAATATGATGTAAGGAAGAAGGATACATGTATGAGAATAAGTAAATAACACTTGAAGAGAATAGTAGAGTGTAAGTGAATTCATTATTAAGGTATTGTGATATGTTCAATCACCATTGTAAACACTGGTAAAGAGTGTTGCTAATATATGAGCGGTTAAGATTATTGGTTTGTTGGTTTTCCTCCATAGAGGGGTTCCTAAGGTAACTTTTGTGTACTATGTGTGGCTATGTTTTGTCCCATTTTCAATTATGTTATATGTTTAATGGTAATAATTATCATGCATGCTCACTTTATTAGGTATTAGAACCCAACAACAACCTCATAGGTAAGGGAACAACGCTATAATTCTAACCAAGATTAAATATCGACCAATATTGATCCATTCATATGTCCATGAATCATTGGAAATGGATTAGGAGATACACAATTATCCTACCAAGGTGATTTTTTTTTGGACTAACCCCAAAAGATAACACAATATTTAGAGAAGAACCAAGATCCATAATTATTTTCATCACAAAGTGATCCATGGTTTGAACAACAATGCAAGTGGTTATTCTTACTTATAATGATCACATAAATTTTCCAAGTCAAAAAACAAATGACATTCTTGGGAAGGCTGAGGTGGTTACATTGTTGATGTAATGGGTTGAAGGTTTACCATGGAAACAAGCTTAGGTGTCTCATATTCATGAGGGGTGTTCCTTCTATGTTTTTACTTTCAGATCGATTATATTTCAAACTATATAAGTAGTGCTCTTAACTTTTTTTGCATTTTCTATTCTTTCTTATTTTCTTGGTTTCTTAGATTTTATATAAACCTCTTTAAAAGGGTAATATATTAAATGGATATTTAATTATAATAATTAATATAATTTTTGGCCTTAATATAATTAATATAATATAATACATATTTGCATGAACTCACCATCAAGCTTAAGGTATTTGGTTAAGACCCTATAGGACTATTCTAGTAATTAGCGTGCATTGGTGTGTGTCTCCTCAACTTATCAATTTATCAAAAAATGAAAGGTAATATATCATACATCATGCCACACCTAATTAACAAAGGGTTTTATTTTGTAAGTCTCCATTTCATATAGGCCATGATGATCTACAATTATGCATCTAGTTACCTCAACATCTCAGAATGCATCGCAAGAGATTTACATGTTATTGGAAAATTTTGGTGTTGATCGTTTAGGAAGTTTATTAAACCACTTCAAAGAATCCAAATGTAATAACTTTGGAAATATTTTTAATACAACAGAGTCATAGTGGATGATGCCACCATATGCCAAGGTGAAATAATCTACATGAGTGTTTTGGAAAAAATGTCGCTAGGGTGAGGGATTCCTCCTCTCCTTGCAGGTTGCAACAAGGAAATAGTGTGAGTGATGATTAGTAGACCAAAAACTAACAATCTAGAGCTAAAATCTACAATTAATAGTTAAATAAAGAGACTATCAAGTGTTAAACTACCATAAAAAAAGAGAATGAGTTAGCTTCAACCATATAGTATTCTCCAATGGGAAATATTGTATACAAATGGTGTCAACTAGAAGAATGTAGCTCCAATGGTATCCAATACTCCCCTTTAGGACGAGTCCTTTTGACCTCTCTCAAATTGCTTTCTAACTAACTTGGAATGATGAGCATACAAAATTGCTTCTTGAGGAAGAATTTAAGGGATCTTTGTGATGTCAAATGATGATAAGGAGTCTTAAATATGATCACCCAAACTAATTCTTGCATCATAACCTTGCTCTATATTTCTCTTATGCAATGCATGATCATGGATTCCTTTTGTAGGCCAAATGGAGGTCTTCAAATATCCAGTTCTTCATTTGAATGCTCCACCTCATGAAGTAGTATTTAAGGTACATGTATGGGGCTATTGAATGCTCTCAAGCATGTGAAGGATACTGATTCAATTTTTTTGAGCCAATATGTGGTTTTGAGCCTTGAATACCTCACAAAGAGTTAATGGTCCACTAGTTGGTATGACCGCACGAATTTCAAATCTTTAACTGTGCGAATCTGCCTAAGTTTACTTTACAAAAGTTTTGTTGTTGTACTAAAGTAAGAATTCTTCTATTCTAAGTTTGAGTTCTCACCCAACCTCCAAGCAATGCATCAGGTTTAGATGGAAAATAAGGCATATGTGAGGGGGATGAGAGTCATAATTCCTACAGCATAACATTGCAATGGGATAAGTCTCCCCTTCATTGTCGACTCTCCCTCTCTTATATAGAAATTGAAGAAGAAAGGGTCGAGGAGGGCGTAGTTACAACCATGGAGATGGTTCCAAAACCACACAAACCACCCATATTTTTGANTGGTATACCAAGTGTAAGGGGAATTTTTGGGAACACAATTCCATTTTTACGGGTTTTTGGGAGCTCCAACTGTGTTCATAAGCTTCCTAACTATTGAATGAACCATGAATGAGGTAAGGGAATCCTACTGATGTCCAAAACAGGTCTCTTCCATCCCTAAAATGTCCTTTGGGTGAACGAGGATAACTTCATGAAGTGTTGTCATGCAACCAAAACATATAAGTGTCGTCAAAGACATAGAAGTGACACATTTGGCTATAACACCCATGGATCGCATTTCCATGGAATTACTTCTATATATCTATACAATTATTACTTATCTTATTAATGTTTTCTTCTTTGTGCACATTGCACCATATTGAATTCTTTATTATATTTGATGCATTCCTATAAAATTCGAGTATCGTTGGTTCACTTAGTATCTATACAAAATAAAATCACAGTTAAATTAAAATATCATATGTACTATGGATTCATTGAATTAGAATGTCTAAATTAATGGGGTGGTAAGTTACATGTTTCATAAATAACTTAAATGCGAGTTGTATATATTTCTTATTAAGCACATATTGTAGTTATATGTTTTATATGTTTAATTGTTTCAAAATGAGATTTCATTGAATTATTTATTAAATAATCATATCAAGTCTTTTTATGTTTCATGAATAATAATATATGGATTCATTACCAACATTGAACTTTTAAATAAAGTAAGATACACTTTTAATAAGTAATATATACTATAAAAAACTCGATCAACCAAGTTCATGAAGCAATTACAACTATACACATTAAAATTTATCCTTCAATGACATACTTCCTACCAACAATTTGAATTTTTCTATTGAAAGCTACACAAAAGGTATCCACTACCACGTAGCCTTGTTTAACTAATAAATCCTTACTAACCCAAAATGTTAGATTGTTTACATTCATTTTCATTTATTGAGAAGACACTCACGGTTGGTTTTAGTAAATTTTGTCCTTAATTTCACTTTTGATTCTATTGAGATTTGTGTTAAAAAAATTATTGTTATTTTCTGTTTGATTTTATTTTGATGTTATTGAGATTTGGATATAAAACCTTTATTAGTCCCCGCTGAAGGCTAGGGTGCTATTGCGATCAATAATAGTTGACCCTCTATTAGTTCAAACTCTGACTTTAAATTTTTCCAATGTTTAACATATGACATTGTAATAATACTTATTACATTATTTAAAATAAATTATAACTTACTTTTTTTTTTATTACATCTTATTGGATGTAAAGATTGAATTCTTATTGTCAAGGTGGCTGTGATGGATTTTGGATTATTACCTGCATTAATTGTATGCAATAGCTCCATTGTCACTACTAAATTTGAGGGTGACAGACTTCAACCTCACCACCAACGCTCCCTCACCTATTGCATCTGTTCACTACCAAATATCTCTTTCATAATTACATGACCTGCAATTGATTAGAGCCCCGCAATTTTCCACCTGTCTCCCACTTAAGTTCTTGCACTTTTATAGTCATGCCCAATCTAGTTTTACCTAAATGTATAAGAAATCCAAACCAATACAAGAATATATCATGCAACTTTATAAGCATGCCAAATCTAGTTTTAAATAGATGTATAAGAAATACAAATCAATACAAGAATATATAATTTTCTTATGTATGCAATTAATGTACCAACAGCCACCACCTTTGTTATTCCCACCGCATATGTCTCTTCCACTGCCTACGTCAGGTGTACGAGTCTTGTGGATGGTTAGGGACTCTTTGTTTCCTCTTCTTCGAGACCACATACAATGGGTTCCACCTTGATTCATAAAGAAGAGTGGCCAATGCTAGGTGTGATTGTTGGAAAGGATGATAGAACCATTGGTGCAAAGTATGCCTTCCACTTTTGAATGTTGTGCATCCATATTGGCCTACCTTGAGAAACTCTCAATTGTTGCACCATCAATATGGTTGCTTGGTTTCTCTATCACAGTTTGAGAAATGTGATGCCCAAATAACAACATGCTCTATGTATAAGAATTCACACAGTTTCTCACAGGTAAATATTAGATTCAAACTCAATACAAAGTTTCAAGAATTTTATACGAAATATAACTTTATGCTTACATCCCACATGACACTATTATATGTGAATAATTTTTTGACAACCATATGTTGTGATTTTGTTGGTTTTTTGTTGCAATTGTGACTGAAGCATATGTCACTATTCGTCGGTATTAGTTTGTAGTTATTTCAACATAGAAACAAATCCATCAAAATACTAACCAACAAGGACAACCATGTGGTTTCATTTCCCCAGTTTATTGAGCACCAAAAGTGTTGACCTATCCAAACACCTAAGGGACCAAAAGTGACATTAATTAATTAACCTAGGGATTTTTGTTAAATTATTATTTAGGAGGCTTCTACTTAGTTTTATTTTTGTCATTATTAATTAATGTGCGAATAAATATGTGGAAATAAGTTTCCATGTCAGGAGGGAGCATTGGGGCAAGCCAACTTTCCTAGGTTGATACTTAGAAACTGTCAAAGGGATTGACAAAAGAAAGTAGTCAGAAAAGAGGGAAAGTACCAAAAGCCAAGAAAAGAAGTCAAAAGTAAAAGCTGGAAACTCTGGGCCTAGGGAGGGAAAATTTTCCATTTAGAGGGTCATTTACAAAAGCATAAAGTGCAGAAAAGCTGTCATAAGCAAAAGCAGGAAACTTTGGGCATAAGGAGAGCACAATTTCTAATTTGGAGAAAAGGTTATTGACAGGTGTTAAAACCTTTTTTGGGATAAATAATTGATAAGGGATTTGGCAAGTAAATGGAGAAATAAGGTTAGAAAATTTCCTTATCATACGAATTGATGAATGATAATGAGATTCTGCAGGTATTTCAAATGATCATTTCTAAGTTGGAAATACAAAACAATTGCAAAATTCCAGTTTTCATCTTTGCTAATGAATAAGAATGAAAAAATCCACTCCATGTTGTATGGTGAGATCAAATGAATGACCTGGATGCAAAACATACAAGATCAAAGGCCAAAAACTCATTTTCTCCCAAGGAAAGTCAGGAGCGAAAGAGGAAAAAATTTGGTTAGAAAAGGAAGTAAACCCAACTTTCTCTTTTCGCAGTCCAAGATCTACAGCCCAGAACACTTCCGCCAAAGATCAATGAATCGAAAAAGAGAAAAGGTCAAAGATTGGAAAGAAGAAAACTTAAGAATTTGGTCGTGAAAGGTTGAAGTTCTGCATTCCATGATCCGCCAGATCTATGGCTCAGAGCGCTTCCACCAAAGATCAAGGGATCAGAAAAGAACAAAGTGCGGAGATCGAAACGAGGAAATACCAAAGGATTTTATTGTGAAAAGTGAAATCCCACTTTCTGTGATCCACAAGATCCGACGGTCAGGGAGGAATTCCGCACGAATCAATGATCTAGAAAAAGGCGGGAGCGAAAAGGCGGAAGCGAAAAAGGTAGAATTATAGTCACGGAAGTTGGAAAATATTCCTTCCACTTTCTACTTAAGGCGAAAGTAGAAATGCGGAAGCGGAAATATCAAAACCAAGCTCTGAGAAAATTGAAAATCCGCTTTCTACGTTCTAGTTTTCCGTGAAAGGCAGAAGTAGAAATGTGGAAGCGAAAGAGGAGAAGTTTTGGTGAAGAAAATCAGAGGATTTGTGTTTCATTTTCCCCTAAAGGTGGAAGCAGAAGGGCGAAAGCAGAAAGAAGGAGGATGAAAAAGACATAAATTTGGTCTTGGAAAGGTGCAAGTCCATTTTTTGTGATTTGTAGGATTGATGATCCAGAAATCTTTCGCCATCCCTGATCCTAGATCGAGGGTGCAGGATAAATCTCGCAGAGATCAATAGTCTAGAAGCAATTTTGTAGGTGGAAGTTGCAAGGCGGGATGAGGATGTTATAGACCGTCGAGGGTGCTTTGGTTCATTGTTTTCATCCAGCAAGCGTGGTCTCCAGATGTCAAATTTTCCTGTTTGATCCACCATGCCCATCCCAGCATGCTTTACTGTTTTGGTTATGATCATGGCGAATCTGTTAGATCAGAGTTTGTTAGGATTAATTCCCAATTTTTGTAACTGTTTTTAGGTTTTCGAGGTTGGTCTCGAGAGCATGGTGAGACTATAAATATACCCTCAATAGAGGAAGATAGGGTTGGAAACCATGAGAATTTTGTGTTATGCATTTTGAGATATACTGCTGATGAAATTGCAGAGCCAAATGTTGGCTTGTTGCTACAAAGATTCCTGTGTATTTCATAGTTACAGTCTATTATTTCCTTTCCAACGTGCATGTCTTTCTTGTTAAACATGCCATTATGTGTTCTTCATATCTGGAATAAGTGTGTAATACTTCATAATTCATATTGTTATGCTCTGGCTATTGTTTTAGGTATCCACAAATATTTCTTTCCAAAGTTTATGCATAATTCATCTTTTAGGTGCTCTGTGTTGATGGACTATTCTTGTTCCTTCTTTATCATTAGACAAATTTCTATTTGACTATAACCGAGTGCTACCTTGCCTTTGTAGATTTTCATCAGCAAATTATTCCAGTAATTCATGAATATTTGTGACTCCATATCCCAATATATGCTTTCCTTGTTTCAACCACCAAGTAAATATGAAACTTTATTTCAATTTATATCTGGTTGTGGTAAAAATCAGTGAAAGATCCCTCTCTAGAAAGGTGGAATCCAACTTCCTTTATTAAAGTGGTTCTACTGTTACCTTGGGATTTACCTTCTACAACCTTGGGTACATTCTGTGTGCTAACAAATTGACGCCGTTGCCAGGGAACACAAGTGAAAATCAATCCTGGGAAAATGACATTGTCTTAGTTCTATGACCTAGTTGAGCAACTAATCATAGACACATATAGGTTGTATATGCTCTGGCGACTCCACTCAAATATTTTGAAAGGTGACTTCACTGGGGATACTAGAGTCCAAAAGGACCGATATCGGTAGGAGGGTTCAAATCTTCCTTGGGTATGAGCGACAGAGTTTTATATCTGGCTGTTGATGGTGAACAATGGTCAAACATCAAGATGTTCATGCCTCTTTCACCTGGTGACTCCATCTGTGAAGAATCAAGTCTTCATAATGTTCTATGGTAGCTCCACTGTCAAAAGAGGTTGCAAAGTTTGAGGAGCTGATTCAGTTTCTCCATCATCAAGATGAGTTCTCTGGATGTAAGGTATGCTCCTATGAATCTTGCTTCCATTCCTAGTTTTCCAAATCGAATAACTCATGTATATTGGAAAAAATATCTTCAAAAATTCCAAGATCAAAAGGGTGATGATACTGCCATTCATTTGTTTAGATTTCATAAGGATATACATAAGCTGGGGGTTGGATAGCATGAGGATTATTTAAAGAAAATATTCAGGATTATTTTAGAAGGAAATACGAGGTCATGGTATGGGGGATTTCCAACAGGGAGTTTATCCTCCCTTAAAGACTTTCATACAACATTTCATGAACATTTCAAAGGTCAATATACTTCTTTGTTGTTACTTCAAGATTGCTACACAAATGATAAAGAGTTCATTGAAAATTGGAAAGACATATACGGTGATGATTAGTACATGGATGCCGAGCTTTTAGAAATATTACAGGAATACTCAGCTCAAAAAGAAAGACAAACCAGTCGCCATGATGTGCAATAAAATTCCCAATAGTTGGTATTGTTTTCCTTGACAGAAGTTGACATAGACCAAAACTATGTCTCAACCAACTATATCTCTCTTCCTGAAACTGATGATAGTTTGTATCATTCTTGTCATTCTCTATGTGACCAAGAAATAAGTTGAGACTGTAAATGAAATATTTCCTCATATTATTCAGCTCCTGAAAGTTTGTCACAAGAAGAGGATGCCCCTGTTCAATCAGAAATCCCCATTTTGTAGCAGCAATTTCTTAAAAAGCAGAATATGCTTTCTGAAGAATCCCATCATCCTGTTACAAACCCTGTTAGTGATGGTTTTAAAAAGGATTTTAGTCCACCTATATCTGATGAGTGTGAGAATGACTACTTGGATGTTATGTCTAAGAAACCAACTGTTGATTTTGTAAGTTCAGGGATTGTTAATGAAGAAAATTCCATTGCAATCCAAGGTCAAAAGGATGAAAATAGAGAAGATAGTGAGTATGCTGAAGGTGATAGTTTGATTTTGTGTTATGATTCATTTGAATTGCTGAGGTGTATACGTAAATATCTAAGAAAGCACAAAAACTTGAGGATATGACATTTTCATAAATAGATAATGAAACGTGAAAACAGTCACGCCATCAATCCCAGCCTATGGAAGAAACAACAACTTGCCATGAGATGTCAAATCACAAAGAAGGAGATGAGAAGGATGAACAACTAAAACCTGCTCTGCATTCGAATCCTTCTTTTGATGAGCAAGAATATAATTAGCCTAGTGATGTACATGAAGAGAGTCATCCTAATTTTCCTTATGAAGAATGCAATGAGCATGTTGGGAATTATGTTAGTGATATTTTTAAGGAATATTTCGGCATTCATATATGTGATGAATACATAGATGAGTAATTGGATAATGCAATTAAATAACTTCAAGGCTGCAATAACAGATTAGACCACCTAGAAGATGATGAGGGTCCCAAATGGGATACTTCTTTATGTTTTTTAGATTTAGAAATTACTTTGCTTGATTCTATGGAAAAACACAATGATATTTTCTCTGAAACATTTGTAAGGAATCATGCTTTAAATTCTGATATTTTAGATGAAGAAGTTGATATCTCATTTGGAAATTGTCAGGAGCATTCCCTACATGGTTTTCTTGAAGAGAATTTTGGTAGGGTGTTAGAGGAGTTGCAGTTGGAGAAGCCTTGTCATGACAAGCACTTAACATAAATTTTTGCAGGTTTTCATGATATAGTGGTAGAATACATGGGGAAGCTTTGCAATGGTAATGGATGGTTATGTCTCTATAGTAACGATCAATCCCTTTATCATAACATTTTTCCATTAACTTTTTCATCTCTATTTTTTATCAAGCCTGAAGATAAATTTAGTTTATGGGATCATTTGCTTTATTGGCTTCACTGGAACTCAGGAGTTACTTGAATGAGCATTGGTGCTTAGTAAGTAGGGTAGGTATGTATGAATAAGCTAGACATGGTGAGCATTTCCTTCAGTAATTTTTCAGTTTGTTTCAATATTAGTTTAGTTTTTGTTTTTAGGGCATGTTGAGAATTTCAGGAATGGTTTGGGTCCAGCCCAATGGATTTGGCACCTGGTTTATCGGTTCTTTGCTACCTCTCAGGGAGGATAACATCCCAAGTTGGAGCCATTTTTTAACATGTTTTTTGGGATAAATAATTGATAAGGGATTTGGAAAGTAGATGGAGAAATAAGGTTAGAAAATTTCCTTATCATATGAACTTGATGAATGCTAATGAGATTCTGCAGGTATTTTAAAAGATCGTTTATAAGTTGGAAATACAATACAAATGAAAATTCTAGTTTTCAGCTTTGCTAATGAATAAGAATGAAGAAATCCGCTCCAGGTTAAATCGTGACAACAAATGAACGGCCGGCATACACAACAGACAAGATCAAAGGAAAAAATCTCATTTCTTCCCAAGGAAAGTCGGGAGCCAAAGAGAGGAAGAGGAAAAAATTTGGTTACAAAAGGTAGTAGACCCGACTTCCTCTTTCTATAGTCCAATATCTATGACCTAGAACGCTTCCTCCAAAGATCAATGACTCAGAAAAGAACAAAGGGAAAAGATCAGAAAGTAGAAAAATTAAGAATTTGGTTGCTAAAGCTTGAAGTTTCGCATTCCACGATCCACCAGATCTTCAGCTCAGAGCGCTTTCGCCAAAGATCAAGGGCTTAGAAAATAAAAAAGGGAGGAGATTGGAAAGCGAAAATACCAAAGGATTTTATCGTGAAAATTGAAATCTTGCTTTTCATAATCTGTAAGATCCGACGGCCAGGGAGGAACTCCACACGAATCAACGGTCTAGAAAAAGGCGGGAGCGGAAAGGCATAAGTGGAAAAGGTAGAATTGCAGTCACGAAAATTTGAAAATTTTCCTTCTGCTTTCTGCTAAAGGTGTAAGAGAAAAGATCAAAACCGAGCTCCAAGAAAATTGAAAATATGCTTTTCGTGTTTCATTTTTCGAGAAAGGCGGAAGCGGGAATGTGGAAGTGGAAGAGGAGAAGTTTTGGTGAAGAAAATCAAAGGATCCTCGTTCCATTTTCCACTAAAGACAGAAGTGGAAGGGCAAAAGTGGAAAGGTAGAAGCGAAAATAATGAGGACGAAAAAGACATAAATTTGGTCTTGGAAAGGTGCAAGTCTGTTTTCCGTGATCCATAGGATTGACGGTCTAGAAAGCCTCCACCATCCCTGATCCTAGATTGACAATGTAGGATGAATCTCGTAGAGATCAATAGTATAGAAGCAATTTCATAGGTGAAATATGTAAGGTAGGATGAGGCTGTAGTTTTCATGTACCCACCCTTCTACCAGAGAGAGGACGCGACTATGCCGCTATCAGTCCGGGAAAACTAGCCCCATTAACATGATATAAAATGCATGAAGCTTAAAAACATACACAGATGTATAAAAGATGCAATCTACAGCAGAATCATACACATTCAAGCATTCACATACATGTTGTTCATACTCATGAAACAAGTAACAATAATCATGTTCAAGCATTTAACATGTTCATGACAATTTACAAAGAAGTACAATTGTAGAGTTTAATACAAGGATAATTATCTTGAGAAGAATATTCCCCGCAACTAGCTATGCCACTGCAATGTCCCACCTAACCATAGGCCAATGTGCTCCTTACTCTCTTAGCATCACTGGCACCCCTGATCTGGGCATGATTTACACAGGAAACTAGGGGACACAGACTTACACACATCAAGGGAAAACACCTACTGTCAAGCCAATAACCACATCCAAACACAGTCAGCTCACTAACAGGTGGATTCTTGGACTTACTTAGCCAAGCCAACAAAGGAATGATCTACACAACACAATACAAGTTTAGAACAAAGCACAAATGCATACACAACAAAATACAAACTTATGGGTTGAGGAAAAATAGTTTGGCAACAAAATGAATTTCCAAGGTCAGTGAAAACAACCCCCTAACAACAATTCATATTCTAGGGATGTTTTGTCTCTAACATGGCCAAAATCGAACTCAAAAACTCCTAAGAGAGTGTGGTATCTCCTCTAAATCGCTGGGCAACACAAAAATGATTTTCATCTTGGAACACAATGGGGAAATGCAACAAAAAATCATTGGGGAAGAGACCCAACCACAAATCATTACAAAAAAAATTCCCTAGGCTGAGGAAAATGAAGAAACGACTACCCACGTGAGGTAAAACACACACAACAACTCCAAAAACGTGATTTCCACACATAGGAAAATTCCAACCGTTTGAGAGAGCCCCAATGTGGATCAATGATGGTGAGAAAAATGCCCAGGAGCCCCAACATGAAGGAGAACACACCCAATCGGAACAAACGTGAAGGTAAAACAACTCCCAAGCTTCCACTGCATGAGGAGAAGAAAAGCATGGGTGTATGGCCAAATGGGCATGCATTTTGGGTGTTAACTTGCTCCATAACATTTTTCCCCAAAAATGGATTTTCCCTAAATTCAAATTTCTTTGCCCATACTCTTCCCATTCCCATGGAATAACTACTTCAACCAATTTCTGGTAGAATTAAATGACTGGGTGAATCAGACAAGAAAGGTAGTTGACTATTTGATGGGTTCTCCCCTTGACATTTGGATTTTCCCCATTGGTCCCAAAGGTTAAATATCCCCCCCCCCTTATCCTTAGGAAATCATGCCCCCGTCTCTTTTAATGTTGCATTGACATAGCTATTTGTGGTTATTTAATTAAATTGCATATTTACATGATGTCCAAAATTATAATGTGCATGTTAGCACAAAATACCATCGACATCGATTTTGATCGCCGAAACATAAAACGATAAATCAATGGTGGGGATTTTTCCTTTAGCTCCACACCATGATTAATTACAATATTTAAATCATATATACTTAATGAAAAGGGGGTCAAAAATGGGTTGTTACAGTAGCAGACCATCGAGGGTGCTTTGGGCCATCGTTTTCATCCAGCAGGCATGGTCTCTAGATGTCAAATTTTGTTGTTTGATCCACAACGACCATCCCAGCATGCATTACTATTTTGTTTATGATCATGATGAATCTAAGAGATCAGATTTTGTTAGGATTAATTCCCAATTTTTGTAACTGTTTTTAGGTTTTCGAGGTTTGTCTCAGGAGCTTGGTGATACTATAAATATACCCTCAATAGAGGAAGACAAGGTTGGAACCCATGAGAATTTTGTGTTATGCATTTTGACATATATCACTGATAAAATTGCAGAGCCAAATGATGGCTTATTTCTACAAAGATTCCTGTGTGTTTCGTAGTTGCAGTCTGTTATTTCCTTTCCTATGTGCATGTCTTTCTTGTTAAACTTTCCATTATGTGTTCTTCATATCTAGAATAAGTGTGTAATAGTTCAGAATTCATATTGTTATGCTCTGGATATTGTTTTAGGTATCCACCAATATTTCTTTCCAAAGTTGATGCATAATTCATCTTTTAGGTGCTCTGTGTTGATGGACTATTCTTGTTTTTATCATTAGATAAACTTCTATTTGAATATAACCAAGTGCTACCTTGACTTTCTATATTTTCACTGCAAACTGTTCTATAATTCATGAATATTTGTGTCTCCATATCCCAATATATGCTTTCCTTTTTTCAACCACCAATTCAATCTGAAACTTATTTCAATTTATATCTGGCCCTGTTAAAAATCAATGAGAGATCCCTCTCTAGAAAGGTGCAAGCCATATTCCTTTCTTAAAGTGGTTCTGCTTTTACCTTGGGATTTACCTTATACAATCTTGGGTACATTCTGAGTGCTAGCAATAAGGAAACATCCCACGTGAATCACACATACTATTTTCTCAAGTAGGGCACACCACTTAGCTAGGGTTGAGGTTTAGCAAGTGGCAACTTGATCAACAAGTCACCCAAGTCACTCAATGATTATTTAAGGATGCTTCCAATTCCATTTCTTGGTTTGGTTGATGAATTATTTTGTGTTGAGTGAATCTAAGCTTCATGCTGAGTGATGTGCCTCAGTCTCTTGGGTGATGCGCCCCAAGTCCCTTTCCCCTCTCTTCTATCTCCCTTTCCATTTTCAATGCAGTTTATGGTGAGGTAAGGAAAAACACCCTAAGCTTTAGATTCAAACTCTACATCATCCAACCATTCATTGAAGACAATCTCCAGCTAAGGGAACTTCACCTACACTCCCAGTCCCAAGTTTGGCGCTAGTTTCAGGCCTTCCATCCACAGTTTTGGACACCCTTTTGAAAATATGATTTATTTAAAAGTTATTATGAGATTATCATCCCCTTTCAATCATTTTTTTTTCTGAAATTCAGTATGTTTTCTGTTCCAAAGATCCCTCATATTATGTTTTCAATAGTGGAGACTTTTATTTCCCCTTTGATGGGGTTTTTATCAGTTTTATGCAATAAGAATGATTTAATGTCAATGGGAAGAATTATTAAGATATATTGTGTGTAAAAATGGTGTATTAGTCTCTTTAATACATTAATAGAAGTTCTTAACTAAATCTGATTCGAAATTTATCAAATTCTACATACCCTTGCTCATTGACTAGGAAATTTCTACTAGTCTCACTATTTTTATCATTCTGGAAGTTTTATGCACTCAAATGTCATTATAAAATTTGTTTTAGGAATTTATATAACTACATTACCCATCCTAACTCTCAGACATTTAATTTGTTGATATCGTACCACATTTGGACAACCACCTTTGCATAGGTTCTTCCCAGGCCAAACTGCTAGTTTTGGCCCAAATCATTACAGATATTTTCCTAACATTCTGAAACATTATTTGATACTTATTTACTATATTATAAGACATATTAACCTTACAAATATCATGGTTGAATGGATATGAAGGTTCTTCCTAGTTTGCACGGTTGGGACACCCAGAAGCTTGGGAGTACGCTTCAATGGAGCTGATTCCAAAAACTAAATGGTACCCAATTTACATGTGCTTAGGGAAGTAATTTTCTATGTCCTAAATTTTATTTGGTTTCTTCCATCATCCTGCTTCCCTTTTTTGCAAATTTATCAGCAACACTCCCTTTTTCCTAGTATCAAGAAATGGATGGTTAATTGCAAAATTTTCATTTCAAATTTTAGTCAAATTTGCAGTAGAGTTAATGTTATGATCTGATATCAGATCAGGGATATTAAAGTGGTATCCGAGAAATTTCCTCCACTTCCATGGAAGGTAATATCTCAGTGAATAAATTTTGCAAATCACTAAATCAAGTTTCAACTATGAGGCTCGTACCAGTGATGGAAGAAGACCTTGAGCAGTATGAAGAAGAAGACTATGAAGATCACTCAAGCAGTACCTCAGGTACATTCACTAGTGACGATGTTGATTATTTATTTCTTCCATATTATGAGTAATTCATAGAGAATAAATCTACAAGTATTGTTGGTCAAATGTTCTGTGGAAAGAACTCTTAGGAAACCTTCCAGTATTTCATGGAATATTATGCTTTAAAAGAAGAGAAAAGGGATGTCTTATCTTTTTGAGATGATTTCTACCTAGATATAAATAAGTTATTCAAATATCCATACTATTTGTCAAGCATGGAAAATATTGCACATATGGTGGATGAAGTGTGCAAGGAAGTGGGGACTAGATGTTTTCCACCTAGAGCCAAAAGAGATAAAGAGGTGAAGCCTATGCTATGGAAAGAAGAGATCCAAATATTTGTTGGTTCTTAAAAAAGTAATAAAGAGGATGATGGGGCCCTAAATCCATTATAAATCAGTGAAAAGGACCATGATCCACTTATTTATTCAAGTGGACAAGAATAAGATGAGATTCCTGAGGTGGAGTGCAAGTCACTACAAGGTGACTGCATGAAAGAAGAAAGGGAAGATGAGTGCACTTCCAAATTATTTGTGGGTGATATGCATATCACTGCTAAGTATGTTGGTTCAAGTATGGGTGGTGAGAAATATTTTGGATTAGATCCAAAATAAGTTCCTAAATCAGATTTATAGTCACCTCTTGAGCAACATAATGAAGAAGAAGACAAGGCCACACCACTTGGGTGTGAACCAGAGAATTTTGTGGAGGAGCAGGCCACCATAGTATCCCTACATGAAGAGGGTAATATGAAGAACATGCATGATAATGGTTCTGATTTTTGAATAATCCATGTCTACTTATAGCCACCTGATCCATGGGAATATGAAAATACTTCACTTGCATACGAGGAATGAAAAATAAAGGACAATTGTGAGGGAGATGAATTCAATCCTAGTTTCTTTGTTGGTGATCAAAAAATCAATGCAAAGAAGAGTGATGTTGTCAATGGTGATAAGGAATATTTTGGATAATATCCAAAAGAAGAACATACATCAAATCTGAAATCATCATTTGAAATTCCTAATGAAGAAGAAGTAAATCCCCCACCAGCTTGTGTGAAATACAAAATTTGAAGAAGAAAAATATGATGAAAAGGGATGCACATAGTTCATATTTTTGAACTCTCTTGCAGCATGATGAAGTTGCAGCCACATTAAAGGAGAGGCCTGGCATCGGTAATAATAGATATCCCCATATCATCATTGAGGATATCTATGAACCATCTAGTATTGTAAGTGGGAAATTAGAAACAAAGATTCATGAAGAGAAGTGCAAGTCACTGCAAGATAATTGCAGTAAAGAAGAAGGGGATGATTTTCCTCAATAACTCCACTAATTTTCCTGGCCCTTGAATATGGATGAAAATAAGATTCAAGAGGAATTAATCCTTCTCCATGACACAAATGCTTCAGCGTCACACTAGTTTTGGATAACTTCTTCATTGGAAGATCAATATTCTCTTGAAGCCAAGGAGGAGATTCAGAAGGCATTGTCTACAATACAAGGTGACTTCTTACAATTTATTTCTGATAGAGATGATTTGTTTGAGCTTATCAATGTATTGCATGGAGCATCCTTGAAGGATAAATATGATATTTTCAGGCTCACACAAGAATTGTTTACCACCCAAGATTCCTTGAAGAGCACTCAATGTGCACTCCAAGAGTCCAAGATGGAGATAGAGCAACTTCAGCAGAAGTTGCGAAGATCTTATCTACCCTCGTACACACCATTCATCCATATTCACAAGGCTGATTGCATTCTTGATAATATGGAGGAATCTCATGAGATGATGGATCATGATATGCATTTGGTTTTGAAAGGGATAAAGGAACCTCACGTGGAGGAAAACCATGAGGAAGGAGTAGATTTGCAGATGCTTGTGAAACGATATGAAGAAGAAAATATTGGCCAAACACTCATTGCGATTGAGAGGAAGAATGAAGTGTTATTATTTATCAAAAATATGGCTGAGGAAATTCTAAATGACTCAACAAAAAAATATGATTATATATTCATGGTCTGGGTAGATAAATATATCACTGAAATAGATGATCAAGGATGTACTAGAATTGCTGACATCAGTAGAGGGTTGTTTGACACACATGCTTGGAAGGAGACACCTTATGATATGCCCTTATGGATGGTAGAATATTATCCAGAGGAGGTGGCTAATCACATTCCATATGGATCAGGAAATAAAATTCCTTATTCATCCATTGATTGGGTGGATAGAGACACCTTTTGAATGAAGAGCTTGGGAGGTAAAGAATTTTATTTCTGCAATAAATTCTTGGTTGGGATTGCCATTATATTGACATATGAACAATGAAAAATGCTTATTTTGTAGCCATTAGAAACCTCCCATACACATGGAAATGAGGTGAATTATGATTTTCATGTGCTTGAGGAATTTAAGATCAAGCAAGATGAAGAGAAAGCACTTGCATGGTTCCTATGAGATTATGAGTTTCCTCTACGAAAATGTTGTACAGTTTTAGAGGAGGCACATGACCACACTTTCACTGAGTGAACCAATGGAGTAAGTTGTGCATACAATATCTTGATGGATGATTGTTGCATGGAGTTGGTTCACAATTATTCACCCCACACTTCTATTTCAGCCACATCATGTTGGGAAGAAAATTGGGTGAAAGGATTTTTTCCAGTGTTGATGCCACAGGAGGAGCATGAAAATTCCATTCTTATAGATGAGGGATTGATAGTCATGCCATGTTGTTTGAAAAGTGCATTAATAATAGTTGAATTATTTCCAATTGAATCATTTAGCATGGAAGTTTGTTCTTCCATTGATTGGGTAGCCAGACACATGATTGATATGTGTGCTCTAGAGGGTAAAAATATTGCTTGCATTAATGGAGAGACATTAGACACATAAAATAAATTGTATGAGAAGTGGCATGAGCATGTATCAATGATATATGATTCTCTTAGTATGCATGGAAGGGAATGGGATAACCACCTATGTATTTATAGCATCAGTGATGTGAGTTCCAACGCTACCTTGCACATGGATTTCCATACTTAAAAGAGGCTCAAGATGACTTGGTCCCTTATTAAGAAGTTCCATGCTTGTTGGGAGAGTCTCAAAGATATTCAGTTTGGCATGGGGAGTGACAAATTGTCAGTATGGTGGTAATATTTTCACATCCTCATTTTCATCTTCTACGATGATAAAATTTTGTCGTTGTTACTGATGTTTTGAAGGGGTCAGATAATACGATGGGACCCTAACATTCTTTGGAATGATAGATTTCCAAACGGGAAAGGAACATTTGGATCCTTGCAGAGGATATAGTGAGATCCATGAATTATACTCAGTTACCTTAACTGGGTTGAGAATTTTGTTGATATAAGTGGTCATTGGGGAAATGACTATAATCAGAGTGGTGCAACCGAAACATGGTGGACAAATTTTGCAGCACTCTGGAGTGTTTCTGCTTGAGGAAAATCATACTTGGGAGGGGAGGACTTCCATGTCCGCACTTTATTACAAACCAAAAGTGTTGACCTTTCCAAACACCTAGGGGATCAAAAGTGACATTAATTAATTAACCTATGGAATTTTGTTAAATTATTATTTAGGAGGCTTCTACTTAGTTTTATTTTTTCATTATTAATTAATGTGTAAATAAATTTCCATGTCAGGAGGGCGCATTGGGGCAAGCCAACTTTCCTAGGTTGATACTTAGAAGCTGTCAAAGGGATTGACAAAAGAAAATAGTCATAAAAGAGGGAAAGTACCAAATGCCAACAAAAGTAGTCATAAGTAAAAATAGACAACTCTGGGCCTAAGGAGGGTGCAGTTTCCATTTAGAGGGCCAGTTACAAAAGCAGAAATTGCATAAAATCTGTCATAAGAAAAAGCAGGAAACTTTGGGCATAAGGAGGGCATATTTTCTAATTTGTAGGAAAGTTTATTGAAATAGAAACATCCCACATGACTCACACATACTATTTTCTCAAGGAGGGTGCACCACTTGGTTAGGGTTAAGGTGTAGCAAGTGGCAACTTGCTCAACAAGTGAAGGACTTACTCAAAAATTCACCCAAGTCACTCAATGATTATTTAAGGATTCTTCCAACTCCATTTCTTGGTTTGGATGATGAATGATTTTGTGTTGACTGAAGCTAAGCTTCATGTTGAGTGATGTTCCTCAGTATCTTGGGTGATGCGCCCCAAGTCCCTTTCCCCTCTATTCTATCTCCCTTTCTAATTTCAGTGCAGGTTATGGTGAGCTAAGGAAAAAAACCATAAGCTTCATATTCAACCTCTACAAAAACAAACCATTCATTGAAGATGATCTCTAGTTAAGGGAACTTCACCTACGCTCCCAGTCCCAAGTTTGGTGCTAGTTTCAGGCCTCCCATCCACAGTTTTGGATCCACTTTTGAAGAGATCAGTTATACAAAACTTATTATGAGATTATAAAACCCATGCACTCATTTTTACTTCTACAATTCAGTAAATTTTCTATTCCAAACACTCCTCATGTTAACTTTTCATGAGTGGAGCCTTTTATTGCCCCTTTGATTGGACTTTTTTATCAGTTTTATGCAATAAGAATGATTGAATGTCCATGGGAAGAAGTATTAAGTTATATTCTATGTAAAAATGATTTATTAGTGTCTATAATACATTAATATCAGGTATTAAATAAATCTGATTTGAAATTTATTAAATTTTGTATACCCTTGCTCGTTGACTAGGACATTTCTACTAGTCTCACTAGTTTTATCATTCTAGAAGTTTTATGCACTCAAATGTCATTCTGAAAGTTGATGTAGGAAATTAACTCGCCCCACTAGGCCATCCCAACTCTCGGACAATTATTTTTTTGATATTGTACCACATTTGCACAGGTTCTCCCTGGGCCAAACTGCGAGGTTTGTCCCAAATCATTCCAGATATGTTCCTAACATTATGAAACCTTATGTGCTGCTTATTAGCCATATGATAAGAGATATGAACTTTTCATAGAACCTGGTTGAATGTATATGAAGGTTCTTCCTATTTTGCATGATTGGAACACCCGGAAGCGTCAGATTAGGCTTTCACAGAGCTAATTGTGAAACCTAAATGGTCCCCAATTTACATGTGATTAGGGAAGTAAATTTCTATTTCCTAAATTTTCTTTGGTTTCTTCCATCATCCCACTACCCTTTTTTACAAATTTATCAGCAACACTCCCTTTTTGCTAGTATCAAGAAATGATTGGTTAATTGCAAAATTTTCATTTTGAATTTTAATCAAATTTGCAGAAAATTTAATATTCCATTACACGTGGACACTATCAAAACATATTTACATCTCTATTGGAATGTAATATTGTTTCTATTGCAACAAAATACCGTTGATAATGAAACACCTGGTGTCGAAATAACAATGTCTTTCTTTTTTGCTTGTACTGAAATATATTCGCTAGTGCCGTGAAAAACCATCGATATCTAAACTACATGGTGTTGATATGGAAATTTACTTTCTTTCCTCTTGGTACTATATAACATTGATAGTGAAACACAATATCATCTCTATGTTGATGCCTAAGTTTTGAAATGAAAATGACTTTCCATCCCTGTTGGTGTTATATAGCATTGGGATTGCAATGAAAACTCGTCAATTGGTCAACACTGAAACATTACTATTCTACTATTCTAAGGTGGTATCCCCTCAATTGAAACAAAATTTTTTCATGGATATAATGGAAACACATTGAAAGTGAGACGATGTTTCTATATTGATGCGACAACAATGCTATACTAGCAACACAAATTGTTAAGGAGAACAACGAAAAAAATGACGATATAGCGATGAAATCTTAACATTTTATAAAAAACAAATAGCCCAATAGAGATATATTTATTGTTATTCTTCCAAGAAAAGATGGAAATATAACTCTGTTGAGCTATTCTTTCCTCTTATTTGTTCAGGACATAGTTTCCTTGCTAATATCTAAGGAGGTTTTCTTTCCTAAGATATATTTATCTGTAAAAGCACTTCTTGTATTGAAAGTCACAAATAAATTTGTTGTGTGCATGAAAATATTTAGATCTATGACACCTTGTAAGTTGTAATATACTCTAGTTTAACCCCTCGACATATTGTTATTATTGTTATGTTTAACATAGTGGCACAAGGTTCCTGTACTATGCTTTGCATATTATTATTATTATTATTTTTTGTACGTATGCATTTGTATTAAAATGTCAAAACAAAAGATTACATTAAAAAATATCCCAGACATAGTATTGGGGCAATCTAAAACCCACCAACCCAACCAGTCAAAACTATAAGCATGTATTTTAAAACTTATGGCACAAAAACCCATTTAGAAGATGGGAGCCAAGCACTAGACTTCAAAAAAATGATAATTTTCATAGACAATTTATACAATATTCCAGAAGTAAACTAAAAAACAAAAGAAACAAAACTTAGCCAATAGAACATAGGCAGGCCAAGATAGCTATAGCTTCTTCAACAGAACCAAAATAAAGGGCATAATTTCCCTCAGTGATAGGGAATCGCCCCTGGAAATCTTCAACATTAGTATTTTCCAGTTACTTAATAGGAAGAGGAGAGGATTTACAAACAGGTACCTTAATATCTTGGACGTGCTTATTACTCAGTTGTGTGATGGTGGAGGGAACATGAAATGGTGCAGTCAACATGGTGGGCGTCGCCGGAACCGAGCTCCTGTCCAAATATGCTGTAGGTTCCCCCGTAACATTTCCACTTTCCCATTCATTATTTCCAGGCATGCAGAGACCCAATTCAAGGTGTTTCCTAGCTGAAGTCACATCCATCTTATTGAGTAGAGTATCAAGTTCAATCAGCCTAGTTTTAGCGTAAAGAACCAAACTACGAGTGTAATTCTAGTTACTGACCATTTCTTCCATTAAAGAGCCCATCATATTCTTGACAAGCCAATAATGGTTGAGATTCCCACCCCCAATTCCTCTAGCCTAATGTTTTGTGACCAAATGGGCTTCCCACTCATCTATCAATGTGCGCACCAGCATATAAACACCTATGTCATACCCATCTTCCTGCTTCAAACTCGAGCCTCTTTGAGGTCGAACTAGAACAATACTACCACGATGAGGGGTTTCGCATTAATGGGACATGGTAAGACTATATTTCAGCTTGTCCTTGGAGCATGTACTATCCCTTGACCTCTGTATCGGCTGATGGTATGTGGATGAAAACTTGTCTGCCAAGAAAACCGGGTGGATGGACCAAAATCAAGCTGGGAAGAGACACTGCATTTATCTCGAGGTAGAGGCCTAGGATGATAGTGTAGGTAAGATCTAGGATTTTGATAAGACCAGAAGGGAAGATCAGTGATGAATCGGGAGGAGTTGTTGTAAGCCAAATCCGAACATAAGAACAAAATATTAATCCAAGTGACTTCCCTCACTAGAGCCTTAAGCCGGTCGGTTGCACGAGTAATCACAAAATCCATTAAAGGATATTTAAAGCGACGATGACCCTTTAGACACTCGATGAGATAGAGAAATGGATCTACCATCCCTTGACTTGACCGAATGCCCATCTCTGGATAGGGGGATTAATTGCTGAGACCTTCCTTCCACGCCATCTAAAATGACCACTTCCTCATCTTCAATGCACAGTAAATGTAGCTTGGGGGGGGGATAACAAGGGATTTTCATGTTAGGCGCCACCCTGTCAGCCCACAACTCAAGGATATTAACATTGTTAGCTAGATGTTTGGAACCCACATCTAAGTATTATTATTATTTTTATTATGTTGAACTTACAAAATAATTAATAAAGTAAAAAACAACTAGATGACCTCTTCCATTCAAGAGAGTATGAGGAACCATGATGTTACAAGAAAGGGGTTGTGGAAAATTGTTTATCTATGTCTGTTGATCCTATGGCAATGTTGTACACCCTTCCTATGTACTTGATGGACCCTCTTGGTTATGTACCCTCATGTGTTATGTTACTCCTTGGTTTTATTTAACTTGAGATTAATTTTTATTTGAGGATAGGAGTCCCTCTCTCACCTAGTGTGCCCATTGAATTAGTGCGCCTCTTGGTGTAGCCAGTTGATGTGTAACTCCTATTTGATATTTTTGGAATGAACTCTCATGCTTATGTCCCTCTATCTCCCAATTCAAATTGCTCATGAAGGAATTCGATTTGCTTGTGTGGGCAAGTCACTCTTGTATGTTGGTTGATGCTTTTGGTCATGTGCTTGTGTTTGGCACTTATGGTTTTATTTTTATATTATTTGCATGATATCCTTACTAATATTATTACCAATTTGATTTACTATGGATCCAATAGTATTTTTCATATATCCACTGGAATTTCCCTAGAATGGAAGTGCTACGTTCAATTGAGTTGTGGTTAGATTGTTGTCTTGTATCGACTAGTGGAATTACCTTAGAGTGGAAGTAGAGGTCATAATTTCCATTTGTTTTTTTGTTGGAATTATTTCTTGATAGAATTTGTGGTTTATTTCACTCTTGCATGTGGCATCATAGTTTCAGCTTAGGGGTGACCATTGGAAAGTGAGTTTTGGCTTGCATTGTGTATACGACTGGGTGGATCATGGCACCGTCGATTTTGGTTGCGTATTTTGAAAATATAAGTGATTTATATCATATTTATTTAATTTATTTGGATATTATCTGATTTATTTATGTATGCACATGAAATTTTTGACGAAACATATGAGCTATATGTGGAATAAATTGCTCATGTAATTCAATCTATTTATGCACATAAATTCTGTGAAGGAATTGGAAACTAGTCTTTGGAATTTTGTGCACAAATTGTTTGAGGAAACAATTATTTGAACCTATTATAAGGAAATTATATCTATTCTCCTATTCATTATATAATGTGTATTTTTATGGTACAATAGCATTGGTTTAAGACACTTCTCTTTAATGCTTCTACCTTTATTTCGAAAACTAGTTCTTCAATTGGATTTGTTTGCATAGTTTGGACACTTGGCACATGAAGTGTTTGTAAAAATGAATGATTGTTATTTTATGATTATGTATGATAATTAAAATTGAAATGTGTGTGATAATTTAAAGGTAAATCCTCTTGATAGTGTTTTGGAAATGTCTACCGAAATTCTAGATTAATTTCCAATTTCTAGCTCCTTCAATGAAATTGTTTTGAGTAGATTTGTGACTTTGCATATGAAGTGTTTGAATAAATGTTAGAATGACATTTTATTTATATTTGGAATGGAATTTTGAATGTTTCCATGAGTTGTGTATTAAATTATTCTAGTGATTCATAGAATTAATAGCCAATTCAGATGAGTAGAATTAACTAGTTTTGTGAATTATTTAATGGATTGTATATGGGTGGAAATATACATACATATGAATATAGGTGACTCATGATACATTGTACATTATATAAACTATTAATATTTTTATTTTTATTTGGAATTTGGAAGGTTAATTTGGAAACTAGGTGCATTTTTGTGAAAATGGATAACTAGTTGTGGATTGAAATCTTTGTTTTCGTGCCCGCAGAGGTGTAGACTGACTGGCAAGTGCCGTGTAAATGAAGGAATGTTGTAAAGGAGGTCTCAAGTTCAAATATCACCCCGAATTATCTGTTCCCCATGCTTGCGGGCTGTGTGGATGCACCTGGGGTTATAGTGGCAGCCGACGAAAATGGACCCCATGTCACACGAGTACCAGAATCGCCCAGTTACCGATTCCCCCAGTACAAAAAAAAAACTTTGTTTTCGTAAAAATGGAATTCTATAGTAATGTGCTTTGTTTATAATATGTTATTTTTATTTATTTGTATACTTATCAGGTGCGATCATTTAATTATGTATTGATTGCATTTTCGTTAAGTTAGTTAAACTCAATTCCTTGTGATGAATGTTAACTAGTTTCATTGGAATTGATGGAAAAGATCACCTTATGTGCAATTGAAATGATCTGCAAATAAACCTTTATTTTGTTGTAGGTGCATTATTAAATATTATTTTAATGGATGTACTATTTATTTTTGGTTTAATGGCATGGTTACAAGTTGATTTTGTTATAGACTATCTGCATATATTAGAAAACTAGTTAACGAGTGTCGTGGACTCTCTTTTGTAATTACCATAATTAATTATTGTAGTTTTGGTAATTAGGCCCTATTTACATGTAATTATATGTTATTAATACATTTTCATTGATAATTGATGGTTACTTTTAAACTTGTATACACGATAAGTGTTTTCATTTGCACATTAAGTGTTGTTATGTGTCGTTAACACCTAAATTACTAGTTAATTGCGAATGAGAATAATTAACCTTTATAAGTGGTTATAATCTACTATATGGATTGGATTGAAGGTTTGATGATGTAATATGATGTCAATAAACTTTCCCGTCCCTTGTACCATTTGTTGGAATATTTATTGAAGTTACTTTAATTTATTAGTAATTAGAGGGATTTTGTCAAAATTAAATCACAAAAATGAAATTAAATATTTGTTTGATGAATATGTTGTGCTAAAATTATCCAATTAGAAATATAGAGATAATGATATGTACTTGATACCCTTTGATATCCCTGGGGGACATTGCAGGTGGTATCAGAGCTGCGGTTGCAACACTGTGGTTGTTGGGCCTATTGGTCTCTTTAAATTTGCTTACTTGAACAAAAGTTAAATGTTGCCTATATGAAAGTTAATTATGAAATTGTTTCTATATTTGTGAAAGATGAAAACATTATTTTTTATTTTGAAGATTTAGAATATGTTTGAAAAGAATCGTATCGTTTATGCATTTTGCTTAGTTATTTATTTCAGAAAAACGAATACTAGTATATTATGCTTTGTTTCTTCTTAACTAGAAAATTAATTATTATTTGAGAAAGAAAATAAATATTATAATGGAATGTTAAAAAAATTAGAATGAACACCTTGCAACTCAGAGTAAATAATTTAACCCAATAATACCCCATAAATAAAAATAGTAGAGGATGGAAGTTAAACAGACAACCCCTTATGCCCTTGAAGATGAGTATGCAGGAAGGAGGAGGAGTAGTTCATCCATTGACTTGGAAGAATTAGATAATAAATGTAATGAAAGAATCACTCACCTTCAAGCACATATCATGAAAGAACTAATATCCTTAAATACTACCCATTAAAAGAAAGAAAGGAAAATAAATAAAATTTACTCTACGATGGACTTTCCACTAGACAGTTACTGTAAACCTCCCTTGAGGCAAAGAGATAGAAGTCCTGAGATTAGTCCAGCCATATTTTTAGATGATTGTAATAGTAGAAGGAGAAGGTATGAACATGACTATTTTATGGGAGAATTAATAAATATTAAACGTCAAATGTTTGATGGTGAAGTTAAACAAGGTGAACAAGCATAAACATGGTTAGTAGGGATCTGAAATTTTTTCCAATTGCATAATTATTCATCAACCACGGAAGCAAGAATAAATATCTAACATTTGTAGGGAATCTCCTCTCTTTGGCAGGAAAATTTGGTTAAACTAAAATATATCGATGAAGAGAATATCACTTGGAAGAAGTTTAAAAATTATTTTCAACAAGAATACCTTCCAAAGAAATACTATGATAATAAGATGGAATAATTATTTGAACTTAATCTAGGAAATTTAACTATGGATGCATATGAGAAGATATTTATTGAACTATTAACTTATGTAAACTATATAAAATATGATAAAGTTAAGATTCACATATTTCTAAGTGGTTTGCCAACTTTTTACAGGGAAAAGATTCAGTATGATATGCCCAAGACCATTAAAGAAGTAATCGGGAAGGAAAAACATTTCTATAAATTGGATAATAATAAAGAACATAAGAACTTGAAGGAAAATAAGAGTGTTACATGAGACCAAAGAAACAAGGAAACCAAGATTCCTATCAATATAATTGGTAATTTTCATAAGCAACCAGATTCAGATAAGAGACCTCCTGTTAGATGTTGGAATTGTAATGAGAATCACTATGCAAGGGATTTCCCACATAAGAAAGGAGACAAAATTCACAACATTCAGGAAGCAATATTAGGTGATGCTGGTAAGACTTAGAGGATTTATGCATCTTTGGAAGGTAGGGGGGCATATCATAAGTGTCACATTATAAAAGTATCATGTAATATTGGTAATAGAGTTGTGCATATTTGATTTGATTCAGGGGCTAGTAACAATTATGATTCACTTAGTGTAGTTTTGAATTGTTCTCTTAACAAAAGTAATATAGAGGTAGTAGGCCTTATAAAATTAGCAACTAGAACTAAAAGAAAAGTCATAGAAATTGTAAGATAGTTTCCTTTGGAAATTAATGGTTTAAAGACTTTAGCATAGTTGGATGTTATACCCTTAGTATCTTATGATGTTTTGATTAATATGGACTATTTGAATACACACCAAGCTATCTTGGATTGTTACAATAAAACCTACACATGTCTATATGAGGAAGAAAAGAAAGTATCAGTTAAAGGAATGCATAGACCAATATATTTAATAAAGGTTACATCCTTACAGTTAAAGAAGTGTTCTAGAAAAGGGTGTTAGATTTATGTAGGTCACCTAGAAGAACATAAGGAAAAGGAACCTCAGTTACATGAACACCAGGTATTATAGGAATTTGTAGATGTATTTCAAAAGATACCTGAAATACCTCCTAGAATATATATAGAATTTACTATTGATTTAGTGCCTGATACCGTTCCTTCGTCTAAGGTCCCTTATAGGATGAGTAAACCTGAATTGAAAAAATTACATATGTAGTTAGAGGATTTATTAAATCAATGTTATATCAGGTCTAATGTTTCATCTTGGGGATCATCAATTTTGTTTGTAAGAAAGAAAGATGGTACCTTGAGACTTTGAATAGATTACAAGTAGTTAAATAAAGAAACTATGAAGAACAAACATCCTTTACCAACAATTGATGACTTATTTGATCAATTAAGGGGTGCCATAGTGTTTTCAAAGATAGATCTCATGTAGGGTTATCATTAGGTCATAATTAAGGAAGAGGACATTAGTAAGACAAATTTTAGAAAAATATATGGTCACTATGAGTTTATAGTTGTTCCTTTTGGTTTGACGAATGCACCAACTACCTTTATGTGCTTAATGAATGGGATATTTTTAAAATATGTGGACAAGTTTTTTATTGTTTTCTTAGATGACATACTAGTTTACTCTAAGACAAATAAAGAACATGAAGAACACTTGAGACTATTAATGTAGGTACTAAGAGAGAATCAAATTTATGCTAATTTAAGTAAGTTCTCTTTTTATCAGAACAAAGTTCACTACTTAGGACAAATTGTATCAAAAAAATGAATCTTCATTGAACGCAAAAAGATAGAAGTAATTATGAATCAACCAACACCTAAGAATGTGTTAGAAGTTAGATCTCTTATGGTATTAGCAGATTATTGTCATGGGGTTTTTAAAGGATTTTCAAAGATTGTACATCTGATAGCTTCTTTAAAAAAATAAAGGTATAAAGTTTGATTGGACATTTAAATGTGAAACATGTTTTCATAAGCTTAAAGAGATTCTTACTAGTTCATCAATTTTGAAAATTGTGAATCCAAATGAAAATTTTGTGGTATGCACATCTTCATGTCAGAAGGGTATAAGTGTTGTTACATCAGAATGGACATGTTGTTTGTTATGAGTCTAGGAATTAAAAGGAACACGTACAAAATTATGCTACACATCACTTGGAATTAGTAGTAGTAGTACATGATTTAAAGATATGGAGACACTACTTAATGGGAAAGAAATTTGAGTTAAGAACTGATCACCATGGACTAAAATAATTGTTTGAACAACCTAATCTAAATGCAAGACAAAGAACATGGATGGAACTACTATGTGAATACAATTTTGACGTTAAACATATTAAAGGAAAAGAAAATAAAGTGGTGAATGCACTCAGTAGGAAAATGCATGTGATGCATGTAACTATCAGTACTAGCACTTCATATTTAAAGGATAGAATGAAATATGCAAACAATATATATGAATTATTTAAACAAGTAAAAGAAGGTTTGTAGCAACATGGAACAACATATAAGTTTGGAACCTATAAAATGGAAGATGGAATACTTAAGTATAAGAATATGGTCCACATTCCTAACTCAAAAAATGTAAATAAATTAGTTTTAAAATAAATGCATGATGTGTCGTATGCAGGTCATTATGGCTATCAAAAGACAATACAAGTAGTTAAGAAGGATTATTACTGGTTAGGAATGAAAAATGAAATTGCATATTACATAGCTATATGCTTAGAATGTCAGAAACTAAAATTTCAACATAGACACCCTAAAGGTTTGTTACAGCCTTTATAGATACCATAATGGAATTGGGATGCAGTCAGTATGGATTTTATCATGAAATTACCTAAGAAAAGGTCACGACATGAGGACATTATGATAGTGGTAGAAATATTAACTAAAGGGGATCAATTTATACCAGTTAATACTACACATAAAGAAACTGAAATAGAATATATTTATATGAAAGAGGTAGCTATATTGCATGGTATTCCGAAAGCAATTATGTCAGATAGGGGTTCAAAATTCACAGGTCATTTTTGGAAAGGTTTGTTTAGAGGTTTTGGAACATATTTGAATATGAGTTCTTCACATCATACTCAGACAGATGGACATACACAAAGGGGTTAACTAGGTTATGGAAGACATGTTAAGAATGTATGTAATGAATCAACCTACTAAATGGAAAAATTATATGCATCTTATGGAATTTGCTTATAACAATTGTTATCACTCTTCTTTGAAAGTAAGTCCTTTTGAAGAAAATACAATAAACCTATTAGTTGGGACAATCTGACAAATAGATTTATCGTTGGGCCATAATTATCAAAGAAAATGGAAGATCAAATGGTCAATATTAAACGGAATTTAAAAATAACATATGATAGATAGAAAATTTATGTAGATCAAAAAAGGATTGAGAGACAATTTTAGGTTGGGGATCATGCATTTTTGAAAGTGGAACTGAACAAGGGTACTTTAAACTTGGGAAATTGTTCTAAACTTGCACCTAGATATTGTAGTCCCATTGAGATTTTGGAAAAGTTAGGACCAATTGCTTATGAACTAGATTTTCCTCCTAGCATAAAAGTGCATAATGTCTTTCATGTCTCTTTGTTGAAAAATCATGTGCATGATCCTAGGCATATAATTGACTAGAATATGGTACATGTGAATTGTAGAGTAGATTATTTTGGTTTACATTGGATGATGATGCATATGCTACTATATATTGTTGCTTAGATTATTTTTATACTGAGATATGATCCTTGTTATCATGTTGGTATATGTATGATTTCATGATAGGTATATATGATACTAATTATGTTTTGTATATATATTTTATATGACTATGTGGAGCCAGAAGGATAGTTTTTGATAGAGATTGTTTCCATTGTAGGTAAGAAAACCAAGTTTCTGAGGAACAGAGAAATCTATCAAGTTAAGGTTCAGTGGAGCCACTATAATATTGATGATGTGACTTGGGAATTGGAAGATTCAATGACGAAGGAATACCCTCATTTGTTTTGATATTGTGTGGCATGTATGTGTATGCATCGAGGACGATGCATAGTTTAAGGGAGGAGGGTTATAATACCCTTTGGATTAGACCCTGGACATATTATTATTATTGTTATGTTGGACATAGTGGCACAAGGTTATTGGATTATGGTTTTCACATTATTATTATTATTATTATTATTATTATTATTATTATTATTATTATTATGTTGACCGTATAAAATAATTAATAAAATAAAAACAATCGGACGACCATTGCCATGAAAGAGAGTATACGGAACATGATGTTACGATCAAGGTGTTGTGTAAAAGTGTTTACCTATGTGTGTTGAGCATATGATGAGGTTGTACAACCTTATTATTTACTTGATGGGCCCTCTTGGTTATCTACCCTCACGTGTTATGTCACTCCTTGGCTTTATTTACCTTGAGATTAATTTTTATTTGAGTATTGGAGTCCCTCTTCACCTTGTGCTCCCATTGAATTAGTGTGCCTCTTGGCGTAGCCACTTGATGTGTAACTCCTATTTCATATTTTTGGAATGAAATTTCATGCTTATTTCCCGCTCTCTCCCAATTCAAATTTCTCATGAAGGAATTTTATTTGCTTGTGTTGTCTAGTCACTCTTGTATGTTTGTTGATGATTTTTCTCTTGTGCTTCTGTTTGGCTCTTATGGTTCTATTTTTCTTATCTTGTTATGATATAATTTCTAATACTATGCCCAATATGACTTACTCTAGAGGCACTGGTATTTGTCATGGATTCACTGGAATTTCCCTAGATTGGAAGTGCTACTTTCCATTTGGTTTTGGTTGGACTATTGTCCTGGAGCCACCAGTGAAATTATCCTCGAGTGGAAGTATAGGTCATAATTGCCATTCGGTTTTGGTTGGAATGATTTCTTGATAGATTTTGTGGTTTATTGTTCTCTTTCTTGTGGAATTATATTTTCATCTTGGGAGTGACCATTGCAAAGTGAGTTTTGGATTGCAATGTTTCTACGGTTGGGTGGATCATGGCACCGTCGATTTTGGTTGTGTATTTTGCAAAGATAGGTGATTGATCTATTATTTATTTAAATTATGTGTATCTTACCAGATTTATTTATGTATGCACATGAAATTTTTGATGAAAAATTTGAGCTATATGTGGAATAAATTCCTCATGTAATTCAATCTATTTATGCACGTAAATTTTGTGAAGGAATTGGAAACTAGTTTTTGGAATTTTGTGCACAAATTGTTTGAGGAAAAAAGAATTTGGAACCTCTTCTATGGAAATTATATTTATTCCCATGTTAATTATATAATATTTATTTTTATGGTACATTATTGTTGGTTTAAGACACTTCCCTTTAATTCTTCTACCTTTTATTCAAAAACTAGTTCTTCGATTGGATTTTTTTTGCATAGTTTGGAGGCTTGGCACATGAAGTGTTTGTAAAAATGCATGATTTTTATTTTATGATTATGTATGATAATTAAAATTGAAATTTGTGTGATAATTTAAAGGTAAATCCTCTTGATAGTGTTTGGGAAATGTTTACCGAAATTCTAGATTAATCTCCAATTTCTAGCCCCTTCAATGGAATTGTTTTGAGTAGATTTGTGACTTTGCATATAAATTATTTGAAGAAATGTTAGAATGATATTTTATTTATATTTGGAATCAAATTTTGAATGTTTACATTATTTGTGGATTAAATTATTTTGGCGATTCCTAGAATTACTAGTCAATTTAGATGAGTAGAATTAGCTAGTTTTGTGAATTATTTAATGGACTGTATATGGGTGGAAATATACATACATATGAATATCAGTGACCCGTGATACAATTTACATTATCTAAACTATTAATATATTTCCTTTTATTTTGAATTTGGAAGGTTAAATTGGAAACTAGGTACATTGGTGTGAAAATTGATAACTAGTTGTGGATTGAAATATTTGTTTTTATAAAAATGGAATGCTATAGCCATGTTCTTTGTTTATAATATGTTATTTTGATTTATTTGTATACTTATCAGGTGTGATACTTTAATTATGTATTCATTTCATTTTGATTCTGTTAGTTAAACTTAATTCCTTGCGATGAATGTTAACTAGTTTCATTGGAATTGATGTAAAATATCACCTTATGTGTGTTGGTGAAAAGTATTAAATAATTAATAACATATCCAAAGATTGAAATTTACTAGCCGAGGAGAGTGTAAAGTTGTGAGGTACATACAAAATATATGCAAGGTTAGAGTAACACTAACTTAATATAACATTCGAAAAGAAAACACACACAACAGGAATGGAATTTAAATGAAATTGCGTTAAAGGAAACTGATATAATTCCTAGAAATAAAACACACGACTGAAATTGAATCTAATTACGAAAGAATGAAATTGAAATTAATATAGGAAAACATGAAATTGCATAAATGAAACCTAATCATGAGAAAACATGTATTTAGGAAATGACAACTTATCCATAACGGGAACATATGCAAAAAATGACAAGTGACAAATGAAAAACAGATGTGAGCTCACATGAAATCTAAATTATCAACTAAAAATAACAAATATATTATGGAGAAATCCAAATTTATTCCAAAACATCACTTCTATTACAAAATAAATCCATGACTAACTCTCAAAAAGACTTTACGCAAATTATTTCTCTACTTCTCTATTTCTAGAGAGGCCTCCACTACTCCCAAATGAAGAGAGAGAGCACTCTTATTTATACACGAGTTGCTTTGAAAAGAGGGTAAATGTAGATCCACTTTTCTCTCAACCTATTTTACCTAACTACAAAATTCTTATCCCTTCAAATCCTCACAAATCCTACAAATCCTTTCATGATATTCCTCTTTGGAATTATCTTAAATAATTATCTCCAAATCTTGAAAAGGTGGAGGAAATATTTTAAGAAAATTTTGAATAATCCTTGTGTTGAAAATATTCAAATATTCCTACACATCACAAAGGTCACAAAACTTTGTGATATAAATGAAAACATGTTAATTTCATATGATTTAATCATAAATTCTTGTAAAATATTTAAAAATAAATAAATTGGAAAATAACAAGGTAACCCATATTTATTTATGAAAATGGTATAAGGAATGGTTAATAGAGTGATGAATAGGGATTAATGTGAGGAATAATGAAGGGAAAATATGATGAAAATGCGACATTTAGGTGACCCAACATCCCCCCCAACTGAACTTGTTGCATGTACTCATGCAACTATACATAAACTTTATGGATTCTTAACTTTGGCTTTGCACGACAATGTTTCTAACAATAAATCATTCCATGGCTTGAAATATATAAGTAGCAGCTGATTTTTCTTATGGTTGGTTCTTGTGTGACAACCATGAATATGCCAAATGTTGGTTCTTGTGTTAACAAAGTCCATTTGTTTTTTTATGTCTATAATACATAATATTTGAAAGAATACATACACTGGAAATTATAAGCCATCAATGTACATTAGAAAACCTTTTGTTCATGTTATGAATCATGTTGAAAATATAATCAAATTGTAATAAAGTGTATTTTGGAAGAGACATGTTGATAATTGGTAAACGAGATGATGGAATGGGTAAAATGGAATCAAATGGTAATGAATATACTCTCCCCCCCCCCCCCCCCCCCCCCCCCCCCCCCCCCCNCATTTAAGGAATCACATGGTTAAAAATTAGAAAACACCATACCTCCACTTACCCAAAAAGTTGATGAACTGTGCAATAGGAATGTGCCTGATGCTACTGTCAGATCATGGACTGTGAAGTGAAGTAATATGAACTGTCACTTGGTTGAATGAAGTACAAGATGAAAGATGAAAGTGGAAATGTGTTACTCTCATATGGCTGGAAGCATGCTCCTAGAAAACTATTGATGGAGTCATGAAACGTATATATAGCCTTCACCTGCTACAAAAATAGATGGTACAATTCTAGTCATGCGAATAAATGTGTCGATGTTGAGCATGAAAATAAGTCATTGGATTATGGGCCATTGATGAATTCTGTTAACCAATGCAAGGAAAAATCACCATTAATGTCAATGAGTTCCAAGGTACCTAAGTACATCTTCCAAAATGCAAATAAATGAGTTGATCTCGAGCCACTTGCAATATATAAAGATCAAGGGACATTTATGTATTCCCATGATTGTTAGCGAGAGAAATTTCCATTAAGGCATGCAAGCCTCAAGGTACTAAAAAGGACTCTAGTATTTATCCCCGGTAATGTGCTAAGGTCGATGGGGAAAGACTTGTTTGTTAGGATTATTATTAATCCTCCCTTTGTCTCCATGTCTATTTATATTATATTATATCATCATGCCTAACTTAGCAGTTACTTACTTAAATTTGGTGCCTTTGGGTCCTCCAATGCCATTGGGTCCACCGGTGCCAACCACTAGAGTGTGGGGAACTAATAGAGAGGCTATCTGCTACTTACTGCATGTGCATACATGACCTGATGTGCCTCTGATACCAATCCCTACATTTTAGGATCGACTCTGAGTGCCACTAAGAGCCTCCATAAGTTGGTTGTGGTAGGTAGGTAGTTATTCTAAGTCAATATCCAACTACATTCAGTTAGATGTATTTCAGTTCAGTTAGCGCCAGCTTTTCATGGATGCATGGGAGTAGGCACCTTTTCTCACCTACCTCAGCAGTTTAACTGGCTTAACTATTTTTAACTCATTATTAACTGAATTAGACATGTGGAGTTAGACTAGTGAGCTCCGATAGTGATTTAAGACACTTCTAGTTAGTCAGTCAGTCAGGTTTAGTTGGTAGATTCGAATCCTATCCACATGATTGGAATTCTATTTATTGTAAAACCATTGTATTATTGAATATCGAATATGGAAGGTTTCTAATATTATTCTCCTCTATATTTTTTTTGTGAAATTTACGTGAAGACTATTTTTGGCCCAAGATCTGCCTTCCAGAATATAATATGGTATTAGATCCTGGTCATGCTAAACAAAAATTGTCTTTCTATTTTTTTGTAGGTATTATGTTCTCTTACCAGCAACACATCAACGGAGCATGGGTCTATCTAATATAGTAACCTTGACTTCATTCAATTATTATGAATGGAAATCCAAGTTTGAGATACTATTGCGCAACAAAGGTCTCTATAGAGTTACTATGGCCTTAGAAATCGAGCCTAATGCAGTTGTTGAGAAAGAAAGGAGGAATAAGATGAAGGATCAATATTATAGCATACTCTCTCTCTCTCTCTCTCTCTCTCCAGAACTTCTTTTTCATCTTGATGGCTTGACAAGACCTAGTGAAGTGTGGATCAAACTTGAATCCCTCTTTGGAAAGCAAGATGATCTTAGGGGACATCAATTAGAGAATGAGTTTATCTCATTGAGACCAAGTGAATTCGAAACCATTGAGGAATTAATCACCAAGTTTAAGTCACTAGTACTTTTTCTCAACCGGTGTGGGATTAAAAAGGAATAAGATAAGTTAATCCTATCCATTCTATCAAATATGGGTCCAAAATACTCATTTTTTTTGTAAACATTTTATGCTACTAGGCTTGAGATTCAAAATTGGAGGATGCCATCCTTGGATGCATTCATAGATTCTCTAACGCAAGAGAAATTAAAGCTGATTCAAATGTGGAATCTCAAAACCTAAAAGGATCATGTGCTTGCTTCTCTTGGAAGAAATACTCTCAAGTCCAAAGGAAAGCTAAAAGTGAAGGAGAAAAATCCAAAGTTAGACTCCGAAGATGAAGGTTCTAAATCTACTGAAGAAGGCTCGGATTTCAAGAAGAAGGGAAACACGAAAGGAAGATCACAGTGCAAATTTTGCAGAAAATATTCTCACAATGAAAATTATTTTTTTAAGAATAAAATATACATCATGAGTCAGTTTCTCGAAAGAAACAACATTGGTGTGCCATATTTTGCAAGAAGGAAAAAACATGTTGATCCCCAGGGGAACTGTAACACTGTGCAATTAAAAGGTAATGATGCTCATGATTTGTTTTCTAGAATAAAGTATGTTTATTATATATCTTATTTTTATACTCATTTTGATATATCAGAATTAGAAATCTCTTTTCCTTCCCTTGAAAAAATACCTATCAATCTCCTAGAGCCATGTCCTCTCAATACTAGTTTTTGACTTGTCTTCATCTGAATCCTTCAAAATCCATTCAGATTCTTATTTCTATGATTTATAAATATGATTCGAAGCCTTATATGTAGGTTATGACACCTCTATCCCATCCATTTGATACTCATAAGACCCTACAATTCCCAAACTCCTTAGTTGGTAAACTAGACAATTTCATGGTTTCCTATACTATATCACTGGTGAAAGTTGTTATCATGTACTTGTTTTTTGTCATTGGTTGGTTTTACTTATAATTGGATACAAGTGGGATGCTGTTAAAAAAAATTGGGTCTTATTTAAATTTTATTAGTTTGAATTTTAGATCCTTGTGCTCATCAGATTTGCCCAATTGTCAATGTAGACTAATTGAACCTAGTTTTCCTACTGTGACTCAACTAGTTTTTGGAGCCACTATACCTTGGTTGATGGCATATATTATCAATTAATTTATGATATATCATAGCATAATAATATATATTACATAATTATAAAGGTTTCACTCTATTTTTGGAAAGAGGTTCATGATCGAGTTCACCATTATGCAGCTACACTAGAAATTGTTCCCATCGGTTTCATTGATGTTCTTTGGTTAGGAGATGATTGCACAGATCTCTTTTCCATCTCTGATTTTAGGTTCATATCTTATATTTTATGCTATAACCTCAAATAGCACTCACATGATGCTCCTTCATCACCAAAATATGAGCTACAAGGGGATTATCCTCATGCTTTTTGTCTACACAACATTGAAAATCTGATACATGATCAAGGCATCTACAACAAATCTACAAAGTTTTTCACCAAGAAGCAGTACATATAGCTTATTCAAGTGAAGAGTGAATACTAAGTGAATATATTTATTTAAATTCTATGCCATGTCCATTTTTTAGGAAGGATTTAACTCATGTGGTTTTTCCTTTCACCTCAACTTTTCATGGACAAATAAAATTTTTCATTTTAGATTGTAATGGGTGACTTTTGGTATTAGTTACCAGGGCCCAGGTCATCCAAAGTTAGGATTATTATTAATATTCCCTTTGTATCGTTGTCTATTTATAGTCTATTAGATCATCATTCCTAACTTAGGAGTCATTTACTTAAGTTTGGTGCGTTTGGGTCCGCCAATGCCATTGGGTCCACTAGTACCAACAACTAGAGTGTGGGGAACACATAGAGAGGTTATCCGCCACTTAATGCATGTGCATGCATGAGATGATGTGCCTATGAGACCAATCCCTACATTTTAGGATCCAGTCTGAGTGCCACCAACAAACTCCATCAGTTGGTTGTGGTAGGTAGGTCGTTATGCTAAGTCAATATCCAGCTACATTCAGTTAGATGTCTTTTAGTTCAGTTAGCGCCAATTTTGCATGGCTGCATGGGAGTAGACACCTTTTCTCACCTACCTCATAAATTTAACTGAATTAGACATGTGGAGTTAAACTAGTGAGCTCCCATAGTGATTTAAGACACTTCTAGTTAGCCAGTTAGTTAGGTTTAGTTGGTAGATTCGAATCCTATCCACATGATTGGAATTCTATTTATTGTAACACCATTGTATTACTGAATATAGAATATGGAAGGTTTCTATTATTATTCTCCTCTATATTTTTCTTGTGCAATTTATGTGAAGAGTATTTTTGGCCCAAGATCTTCCTGCTAGAATCTAATATTGTTGAAAGGCGGGCCTTAAGGAATCCCACATCAATCAACGCGAGTCATACAAGATAATTGGTAGTACTATAGATGAAAAGATCTCATGGTCAAATAATTTTATGAAAAGGATAACAAGGAATTTCATGCATGGGGAGGAAGATGAATGGTTTTATTCATGAGGCAAAAGATGAACTGAAAATGGGGAAAAACGTATGCGACTCAGAAAGGTAGAATATGTGTGAACTCATGATGTGTAAGGAAATAAAATAAACTCCAATATGGATGGATGATAAGATTAGAAGGATGGTGGTAGATAAACATATCATAAGGAAAATGGTTTTCTGAAAGGAATCTTATGAAAGTAGATGGCATGACATGTGCGATGAAAAGCTTAACTCATTCAAGCATTTAATAAAACATGTTTGTTTGAAACATTTTTCGTGATTCTTGCAAATGAATTTTGCATGAACACATTTTCTGGATTGTCTTCAACCTGTAAAATATTAGCACTAATCTTGCAGAAAAAATGTGAGAGCATCGGAAAATATTAAACAAAGGAAAAATACATGCTTAGAAAATCAAATTTAAAATAAAGTGAAATTTGTTTTTACCTGTCGGGGTCCTTAAAGAATCATTTTTCATGTACATTTTTTTAGTGACTTAAGAAACCAAATTAGTGTTAAATGTAAAAAACATGACTCCACTAATGTTTCCACCAAGTGTGAAGGTCCATGTGCAATTTTAATTTTGTTGTTTTATTATTTTATTTTATCATTATTTTTTTTAATTTTATAAATTTTTATTATTTTTAATTTTATTAAAAATATTTCAAAACAAAATAAAACTAATGTTTTTTTAAGTGTCTCTTCTTCTTCTTATCTTTTATTTTTATTTTATTTTATAAAGAAATAGAATGTTGCATTCATATAAAATAATAAATCTATATGTTTGTAATTAATTGCATAGATAAAAAACTGGTAAAACCAAAGAGTAAACTTCAAATCTACTACTATCTCCCCTTTGAGACCCATATAGAATTCATAGAATATCAAAATGCATGGTAATCTTGGAAACAGTTGGAGAAGAGAAAGATGGAGAGTCATATAAAATAGAACATGCAACATGTGAGTTCAATCTAGTGCTATAGGGATCAAGGTTAAGGGTTATCTCACTACACTCAGAGATATAAAATGAAGTGCTCTTAAAGGCCTTTTTCATGTGCTATAATTCTCATTGAAGACCGCTTTTTCTTATAAAGAAGATCCATTTAAAGGTGTGGTGTTTTAGTGATAAATCATAACAATAAATTTTTTATCAAGAATATGGGAAATTCCCTAGTTGAAAGGTGGTGTCTGGGAAGTAGTCAAGCGGTCCTCCTTGTAGTTTATGTGCCTTTCATTGTTTTCTTTGCAGCTTTTTAATCTATCCTAGGTATTCTCATAGTCTTTGCAATGTTTGGAGGTGTCTCTTGATTTCTACGTCCATTAGACTTTGATTTTGCAATCTTATCCCCTTCATTTCCACCTATGATGTCTGCTTGAGATTCATGGGGTTTTTGTGCATCCTCCAAGATGACCATTCCTAGGTCATCCAACTCAGTGGATTTGGATGAGGTTCCCTCCCTGCGTCGAGTCAGGGTTTCTTTCAACACCTTCTTCCCTTTCTACTCCTGCCAACTATGACCACTTACCCTTCAACTTCTACAGTTCTTCTGCCACCTGAGCCCATCTCCTTATGTCCTACTCCACAAGCCTTGGTGTCAACATGAATTCCAAAATTTAAACCTCTTATTGTAGATTCACACTACCATATGATAGTCAATCATTGCATAATAATGGTCATGACATTTTAAATTCATACTGGCATCCATACGCATCAACACTCCAAAACCTCTACCTCCATAATTGTCTATATAATTTGGGAGTCTCTCATTCTCTGATGCCTTTGGCCGTTATGGAAAATCTTGGGCTAGATATCACTAGGTCCTACAAATACCTATATTCATTTTATCCCAAGAGAGTCCAGTGTCTAGGGATACTCAATGATCTAGTGGTTGGGATAACCTGATTCAACTCATCCCTGGGCACAATATTGACAAAAAAATCGAATATATCAATCTTGTATATAGACAAATTAACTAAAGACGATGACTTTATACCAATTAATACTACACATAAATCAAGTGGAATAGAATATATTTATATGAAAGAGGTAGCTAGATTGCATGGTATTATAAAATCAATTATGTCATACAAGGATTCACAATTCATAGGTCATTTTTGGAAAGGTTTATTTAAAGGTTTTGGAACATACTTAAATATGAGTACTTCACATCATACTTAGATAGATGGACAAACATAAAGGGTTAATCATATTATTGAAGACATGTTAAGAATGTATGTAATGAATCATCCTACCAAATGGGAAAATTATATGCATCTTGGGGAGTTTTCTTATAACAATTGTTATCACTATTCTTTGAAAGTAAGTCCGTTTGAAGCAATGTATGGAATAAAATGCAACAAACCTATTAGTTGGGACAATTTGACAAATAGAGTTATCATCGGGCCACAATTATTACAGAAAATGGAAGATGAGATGGTTAAGATTAAACAAAATTTGAAAATATCATAGGATAGATAGAAAATTTATGTAGATAAAAAAAGGATTGACAGACAATTTTAGGTTGGGGATCATGTGTTTTTGAAATTGAAACCGAAAAAGGGTACTTTAAACTTGGGAAATTGTTCTAAACTTGCACCTAGATATTGTAGTCACTTTGATATTTTGGAAAATATAGGACCAGTTGCTTATGAACCAGCGTTTCCTCCTAGAATAAAAGTGCATAATGTATTTCATGTCTCTTTGTTGAAAAAGTATGTGCATGATCCTAGGCATATAATTGACAAGAATATGATACATGTGAATTGTAGAGTATATTCTTTTGGTTTACATTGGATGATGATGCATATTCTACTATATATTGTTCCTTGGATTATTTTTATACTGACATATGATGCTTGTTATCATGTTGGTATATATATGATTTCAGGATGACAGGTATACATGATACTAATTATGTTTTGTATATATATTTGATATGACTAGGTGGAGCCGGAAGGATACTTTCCGGTAGATATTGTTTCAATTGTAGGAAAGAATACCAAGCTTCTCAGGAACAAAGAAATTTGTCAATTTAAAGTTCAATGGATCCACTATACTCTTGATGATGCAACTTGGGAATCAGAAGATGTGATGATAGAGGCATACCCTCAATATTTTTGAGATTTTGCGGCATGTATGTGTATGCATCGAGGAAGATTCATGGTTTAAGGGAGGAGGGTTGTAATACCCTTTGGATTAGCCCCTAAACATAATATTATTATTGTTAGGTTGGAAATAGTGGCACATGGTTCTTGGATTATGGTTTTCACATCATTGTTATTTTTATTATGTTGAAGATATAAAATAATTAATAAAATAAAAACAATTAGATAACCGCTGCCATGAAAGAGAGTATAAGGAACCATGATGTTACTAGCAAGGTGTTGTGTAAAAGTGTTTAACTATGTGTGTTGAGCATATTATGAGGTTGCACACCCTTATTATTTACTTGATGGACCCTCTTGGTTATGTACCCTCATGTTTTATGTTACTCCTTGGTTTTATTTACCTTGAGATTAATTTTTATTTGAGGATTGGAGTCCCTCTCTCACCTAGTGCACCCATTGAATTAGTATGACTCTTGGTGTAGACACTTGATGTGTAACTCCTATTTGATGTTTTTAGAATGAAATCTCATGTTTATGTCCCTCTCTCTCCCAATTCAAATTTCTCATGAGGGAATTCGATTTTCTTGTGTTGGTTAGTCACTCTTGTATGTTGGTTGATGCTTTTTATCTTGTGCTTGTGTTTGACACTTATGGTTTTATTTTTCTTTATATTGGTATGATATACTTTATAATACTATGCCCAATATTAGTTATTATGGATCCACTAGTATTTTTCTTGGATCCACTGAAATTTCCCTATATTGTAAGTGCTACTTTCCATTGGGTTGTGGTTGGATTGTTGTCCTGGAGCCACTAGTGGAATTACCTTGGAGTGGAAGTAGAGGTCATAATTTCCATTGGGTTTTGGTTGTAATGATTTCTTGATAGAATTTGTGGTCGAATGCACTCTTTCTTGTGGAATCATATTTTCATCTTGGGGGTGACCATTGCAAAGTTAGTTTTGTCTTGCATTGTGTCTACGGTTGGGTGGATCATGGCATCGTCGGTTACAATTGCGTATTTTGCAAAGATAAGTTCTTTATCTCATATTTATTTAATTTATTTGGATCTTATCTGATTTATTTATGGATGCACATGAAAATTTGGATGAAATGTATGAGCTATATCTAGAATAAATTCCTCATGTAATTCAATCTATTTATGCACGTAAATTTTGTGAATTAATTGGAAACTAGTTTTTGGAATTTTGTGCACAAATTGTTTGAGGAAATAATTATTTGGAACATCTTCTATGGAAATTATATTTATTCCCCTGTTCATTATATAATTTTTATTTTTATGTTAGATTATCCTTGGTTTAAGAGACTTCTCTTTAATGCTTCTACCTTTTATTCGAAAACTAGTTCTTCGATTGGATTTTTTGCATAGTTTGGAGACTTGGCACATGAAGTGTTTGTAAAAATGCATGATTGTAATTTTATGATTATGTATGATAATTAAAATTGAAATGTGTATGACAATTTAAAGGTAAATCCTCTTGATAGTGTTTGGGAATTGTATACCGAAATTCTAGATTAGTTTCCAATTTGTAGCTCCTTCAATGGAATTGTTTTGGGTAGATTTGTGATTTTTCGTATGAAGTGTTTGAAGAAATGTTAGAATGATATTTCATTTATATTTGGAATGGAATTTTGAATATTTCCATGATTTGTGGATTAAACCAACATAGATCCATCTAAAAGTGGGTCTACCAAGCACTGAGATGGATCAAATATCTTAAGGTGCAAACCATTTTTTAGAGTGGAAATGTGTAATCCAATGTTTATGGTTTTAATTTATCTAATTTATGTTGTTTTATATGTATGCAATTCTAAATAATTTAAATTTAATTTAAGCCGACATTTATTTTTAATAATATTTTATTATTTTTTATAAAGTACACGTGTCAACTCTAGGATGAGCATGAAATTAGTTACACATCTCTCCCCTACTGGGCTGTAGAATGCACCTCTTCGGTGCAATTACTCTAGTGATTCCTAGAATTACTAGTCAATTCAAATGAGTAGATTTGGCTAGTTTTGTGAATTATTTAATGGAATCTATATGGGTGTAAATATACATACATATGAATATAAGTGACCCATGATTCACTGTACAATATATAAACTATTAATATATTTCTTTTTATTTGGAATTTGGAAGGTTGAATTGGAAACTAGGTACATTGCTGTGAAAATTGATAACTAGTTGTGGATTGAAATCTTTGTTTTCGTAAAAATGCAATGGTAAAGGCACATGATTTGTTTATAATATTTTATTGTGATTTATTTTTATACTTATCAAGCGTGATCCTTTAATTATGTATTCATTGAATTTTGGTTCAGTTAGTTAAACTCAATTCCTTGTGATGCATGTTAACTAGTTTCATTGGATTTGATGGAAAAGATCACCTTATGTGCAATTGAAATGATCCGCAAAAAAAAATTTCTTTTGTTGTAGGTGCATGCTTAAATATTATTTTAATGGATGTAGTATTTTTTTTTAATAGCATTGTTACAAGTCAATTTTGTTCTAGACTAGATGCTTATATTAGAAATGTAGTTAACTAGTGTTGTGGACTCTCTTTCATAATTACGATGATTAATTATTGTAATTTTGGTAATTAGGACCTATTTACATGTAATTATATGTTATTAATCCATTTTAATTGATAATCAATGTTTATTTTTAAACAATTGTAGTGTGATAATTGTTGTCATTTGCTCACTAAGTGTTGTTAAGTGTCGTAGTTAACACCTAAATTACTCGTTAATTGTGAATGTGAATAATTGGAATTTATATGTGGTGATAATTTATGATAAGGATTGTATTGAAGATTTTATTATGTAATATGATGTCAAGAAACTTTCCCATCCCTTGTACCATTTGTTGGAATAGTTATTGAAGTTATTTTAATTTATTAGTAATTAAAGGGATTTTGTCGAAATTAAATCATGAAAATGAAATTAAATATTTGTTTGACTAATATGTTGTGATAACATCATCTAATTATCCTTATAGAGATAATTATATGTACTTGATACCATTTGATATCCTTGGGGAACCTTACTGGTGGTATCAGAGTTGCGGCTGCAACACTATGGTTGTTGGGCCTATTGGTCTCTTTAAATTTGCTTACTTGAATAAAAGTTGAAAATTGCCTATATGAAATTTAATTATGAAAGTGTTTCTATCTTTGTGAAAGATGAAAAAAATATTTTTTATTTTGAATATTTGGAAGATGATTGAAAATAATCATATCATTTTATGCATTTTGCTTAGTTATTTATTTCAAAAAAATGAATACTAGTATAGTATGCTTTGTTTCTTCTTAACTAGAAAATTAATTATTATTTGAGAAAGAAAATAAATCTGATAATGGAATGTTAAAAAAATTTAGAATGAACACATTGCAACTCACAGTAAGTAATTTAAACCAATAATACCCCATATAGAAAAACAATAGAGGATGGATGAGCTATTTATCATATGCAGGGAAGAACCTCTGTTTTGTGGGAATGTTTGGTTAAACTGGAATATAATGATGAATAAAATATCACTTGGAATAAGTTTAAAAAGTATTTTCAACAAAAATACCTTTCAAATATATAATATGATAATAAGATGGAAGAATTATTTGAACTTAAGCTAGGTAATTTAACTATGGATGCATATGAGAAGATATTTCTTGAACTATTAACTTATGTAAACTATATAAAAGATTATAAGGTTAAGATTCACAGATTTTGAAGTGGACTTCCAACTTTTTAAAGGGAAAATATTCAGTATGATATGTCCAAGACCCTTAAATAAGTAATCGAGAACGCAAAACATTTCTATAAATTAGATAAGAATAAGGAACATAAGCACTTGAAGGATAATGAGAGTGTTACATGCAACCAAATAAATAAGGAAACCCAACCTCTTATCAATAGAAGTGGTAATTTTCATAAGCAACCAGATTAAGATAAGATACCTCATGTTAGATGTTGGAATTGTAATGAGAATCACTATCCAAGGGATTGTCCACATAAGAAAGGAGATAACATTCACAACATTCAGGAAGCAATAATAGGTGATGTTGGTAAGAATTAGATGATTTATGCATCTTTGGAAGGTAGGGAGGCATATCATAAGTGTCACATTATAAAAGTAGCAGGTAAGATTGGTAATAGAGCTGTTCCTATTTTATTTGATTCAGGAGCTAGTAACAGTTATGTTTCACTTAGTGTAGTTTTGAATTTTTCTTTTAAGAAAATTAATCTTGAGGTAGTAGGACTTATACAATTAGAAACTGCAACTAAAAGAAAATTCATAGAAATAGTAAGACAATGTCCTTTGGAAATGAATGGTTTAAAAAGTTTAGAATATTTGGATGTTATCCCCTAAGGACCTTATGATGTTTTGATTAATATGCAATATTTGAATACACATTGAGCTATATTTGATTGTTATAAGCTTAAAGAAATGCTTAAATAAATGCTTACTAGTTCACCACTTTTGAAAATTGTGAATCTAGATGAAAATTTTGTGGTATGTACAGATGCATGTAAGTAGGGTATAAGTGGTGTGAATTCAGAATGGACATGTTATTTGTTATGAGTCTAGGAAGTTACAGGAACAAGAACAAAATTATGCTACACATGACTTGGAATTAGTAGAAACATCACATGCTTTAAAGATATGGAGACACTACTTAATGGGAAAGAAATTTGAGTTAAGAACTGATCACCATGGACTAAAATAATTGTTCTAACAACCTAATATAAATGCAAGACAAAGAACATGGATGGAACTACTATGCGAATACAATTTTGACATTAAACATATAAAAGGAAAAGAAAATAAATGGGTGGATGCACTCAGTAGGATAATGCATGTGATGCATGTAGCTATGAGTACTAGCACCTCATAGTTAAAGGATAGAATAAAAGAGGAAAAAAATATAGATGAATTATTTCAACAAGTAAAAGCAGGTTTGTAGCAAAATGGAACAACATATAATTTTGGACCCTATAAACTAGAAGATGGAATACTTAAGTATAAGAATAGGGTCTACATTCCTAACTCAGAAAAATTAAATAAATTAGTTTTAAAATAAATGCATGATGTATCGTTTACAGGACATTATGGTTATCAAAAGACAATCCATGTAGTTAAGAAGGATTATTACTCGTCATGAATGAAAAAGGAAATCACATATTACATAGCTAGATTCTTAGAATGTCAAAAACTAAAATTTTAACATAGACGCCCTACATGTTTGTTACAACCTTTACAGATACCAGTATGGAATTGGGATGTAGTTAGTATGGATTTTATCATGAAAATACCTAAGACAAGGTCACAACATGATGATATTATGGTAGTGGTAGACAAATTAACTAAAGTAGCTCAGTTTATACCAATTAATACTACACATAAAGCAATTGAAATAGACTATATTTATATGAAATAGGTAGCTAGATTGCATGGTATTCCAAAAGCAATTATGTCAGACAAGGATTCAAAATTCACAGGTCATTTTTGGAAAGGTTTGTTTAAAGGTTTTGGAACATATTTGAATATGATTACTTCACATCATACTCAGACAAATGGACATACATAAAGAGTTAATCAGGTTATTGAAGACATATTAAGAATTTATGTAATGAATCAACCTACTAAATTGGAAAATTATATGCATCTTGTGGAATTTGCTTATAACAATTGTTATCACTCTTCTTTGAAAGTAAGTTATTTTGAAGCAATGTATGGAAGAAAATGCAACAAACCTATTAGTTGGGACAATCTGACAAATAGAGTTATCGTTGGGCCATAATTATTAAAGAAAAAGGAATATCAAATGGCCAATATTAAACAGAATTTAACAATAGCATAGGATAGATAGAAAATTTATGTAGATAAAAAATGGATTGACATATAATTTTAGGTTGGGGATCATGTGTTTTTTAAAGTGAAACCAGAAAAGGGTACTTTAAACTTGGGAAATTGTTCTAAACTTGCACCTAGATATTGCATTCCCTTTAAGATTTTGGAAAAGATATGACCAATGGGTTATGAACTAGATTTGCCTCCTAGCATAAAAGTGCATAATGTCTTTAATGTATCTTTGTTGAAAAATTATGTGCATGATCCTAGGCATATAATTGACTAGAATATGATACATGTGAATTGTAGAGTAGATTCTTTTGGTTTACATTGGATGCTGACGCATATGCTACTATATATTGTTTCTTAGATTATTTTTATATTGACATATGATCCTTGTTATCATGTTGGTATATATATGATTTCATGATGACAGGTATACATGATGCTAATTATGTTTTGTATATATATTTGATATGACTAGGTGGAGCTAGAATGATACTTTCTGGTAGAGATTGTTTCCATAGTAGGAAAGAAGACCAATATGCTCAGGAACAAATAAATCTATCAGGTTAAGGTTCAGTGGAGCAACTATACTCTTGATGATGTGACTTGGGAATTGGAAGATGTGATGACAGAGGCATACCCTCATTTGTTTTGAGATTTTGCGGCACGTATGTGTATGCATTGAGGACAATGCATTGATTACGGGAGGAGGGTTGTAATACCCTTTGGATTATCCCTTGAACATATTATTATTATTGTTTTGTTGGACATAGTGTCACAAGGCTCTTGTATTATCATTTTCACATTATTATTATTTTTATTATGTTGAATGTATAAAATAATTAATAAAATAAAAACAATCACATGACCGCTGCCATGAAAGAGAGTATAAGGAACCTTGATGTTAAGATAAAGGTGTTGTGTAAAAGTGTTTACCTATGTGTGTTGAGCATATGATGAGGTTGTACACCCTTATTATTTAGTTGATGGACCCTCTTGGTTATGTACCCTCACGTTTTCTATTAATCCTTGTTTTTATTTAACTTGAGATTAATTTTTATTTGAGGATTGGAGTCTCTCTCTTACCTAGTGCACTCTCATGAGTTGGATTAGTGTTCCTCTTGGTGTATCCACTTGATGTGGAAATCCTATTTTGTATTTTTGGAATTTAACTCTCATGTTTGTGTCCCTCTATCTCCCAATTCGAATCAATCATGAAATATTTCGATTTGCTTGTGTTTGCTAGTCACTCTTGTGTGTTGGTTGAAGCTTTTGCTATTGTTCTTGTGGTTTGATTTTGATTCTCTTGGTATGATATACTTTTTGATCATGTTTCCAAGAAGAGTTACTATGGATCAATTGGCATTTTCCCTGGATCCATTAGAATTTCCATGGATTGGAAATGCTACTTGCCATTATGTTGTGGTTGGACTGTTGTCTTGGAGCCACTAGAGTTTCCTTGGAGAAGAAGTAGAGGTCATACTTTCCATTGGGTTGTGGTTGGACTGATTTCTTGAGACAATTTATGGTTTAGTGAACTATTTCTTGTGGCATCATATTTTTGGCTCAGGAGTGAGCATTGCAAAGTGAGTTTTGGATTGCATTGTGTCTACGGCTTGGTGGATCATGGGACGATCGATTCTAGTTATGTATTTTGCAAAGATAAGTGTGTTATCTCATGTTTATGTAACGTTTTTGGCTCTGATATGATTTATTTATGGAAGCACATGGAATTTTTGATGAAATTTATGATCTATTTGTGGAATAAATTCCTCTTGGAATTCAATCTATTTATGCAAGTAAATTTAGTGAAGGAATTGGAAACCAGTTTTTGGGATTTTGTGCACAATTTGTTTGAGGAAAATATTATTTGGAAAATATTCTACATAGATTATATTTATGCCCCTTTTAATTATGTAATGTTCATTTTTATGGTACATTATCCTTGGAATCGTTTAATACACTTCTCTTTGATGCTTATACCTTTTACTGGAAAACTAGTTCTTCAACTAGATTGTTTTGCATAGTTTGGATAATTGGAACATGAAGTGTTTTTAAAAATGTACATGAGTGATATTTTATTCATATTTATGATAATTAAAATTAATTTATTTTTGATAATTTGAAGGTAAATAATCTTTATAGTGTTTGGGAGTTGTCTCTTGAAATTTTAGATTAATTTCCCATTTCTAGCTCCTTCAATAGAATTGTTTTGAGTAGATTTGTGACTTTGCATATGAAGTGTTTGATGAAATTTTTGAATGATATATACATATATTATGACTTATAAGACATTTTATTTATATTTTTATAGTAATATGAATGATTCCATGAGCTGTGGATTTAATTATTCTAGCAATTCCTAGAATTACTAGTCAATTCAGAAGAGTAGAATTAGCTAGTTTTTTGGGTTATTTAATGGACTATATATGGGATAAAATATACATCCATATGATTTTAGGTAACCCATTATACAATTTACATGATATATAGTACTCATATATTTATTTTTATTTGGCATTTGGAAGGTTAAATTGGAAACTATACGTATATTATATATATTTTTTGGCTACCTAGCCATGAAAAACACAGATTAGCACTTAAACTTAATTTTGATAATGAAAAACACATATTAGCACTTAAATATAATTTTTATCATGAGATGCTGATACTATAATATCAATGAAAATTTCACCTATCTTCTAAATTGTTGCTCATAACCTCTACTGGAAGGTGGACTTCTAAATGAATTAGATAATTGGTTCTCATATTACACTTGGCCCTCTATTGCAAAATCATTTTATTTTGATATGTTCCACAAATATTTCTTTGGGGCCTTGCAAGGAGATTGGATTAGGTTTTGGAGGGAAATCGTAGGGTGCTAAGCCATCTCCATCAAATGTTCAGTTACATCTGTAGGAGTCATCTCAGCGGTCTCCATCAATTTTTGGATATCCAGAAACAACTCATGGTATTCAATGGAGAGATAATCGTGGGAAAGAATATTGAATGCCCTGAAATTTCATAAAGATAGGAAAATGTGTTTATCCATCCTGCCTGACTGGAGAAGCGCTGGGTCGAGCCTGTTTTTGTGGCTATAACCATTTAACATAACTAGTTCTGGATTGAAATCATTGTTTTCATAAAAACGAAATGATACATCCATGTGATCTGTTTATAAAATTTTATTATTATGTATGCATATAATTATTAGGTTTTATCATTTACTTATGGATGCATTTAATTTTGGTTCAATTATTTAAACTCAATTCCTTGTGGTGAATGTTAACTAGTTTCATTAGAATTGATGAAAAATATCACCTAATGTGCAATTGGAATGATCTCGAAATAAACATTTAATAAAATGTAGGTGCATGCTTAAATATTATATTAATTCATGTATTATTTATTTTTGGTTTAATTCCATGGTTACAAGTTGATTTTGTGCTAGACTAGCTGCTTATATTGGAAAATTAGTTAACCAACGTTGTGGGATCTCTTATTAATTCTTGCACATGATCTAGGAACTAGGAATCAAAATCATCAAAGAATAATTGACAAATACTCATGAATTGGAAAATAACTGGATTGCCAAATAGGTTTCCTCTCTATATATTATATAAACAATAAAGGATAACAATTTCCATGCATAGCAATAGCTTAACTCCATGAAGAATTCGAATACCTAAGGGACAATTCGAATTTAGTGAGTGAGTCTAGCTTAACTAACTCTTTGCCATGCAATCTCACTCAGTTAACCACTTGACCAAAACCCTAATTGACTCACCAAACCCTAACTGAAGTTGGAGTGCAATAAATCACTGAATCTCAACTGAAGGAGATCAAACACATGTCATAGAAATCCAATCATCAAGTGCTAGTACTGCATGACTCCAATAAACCCTGATGAGGTTAACTGAAGCTGAACTGACCATCAGAAGGTGGTGAAGGCACCTTGTTGACTCTAGTTCATTAAATAATAATAAATAATCATTAAATAATATATTTAATGCATGGAGGTGCCTTAACTGACTGTAACTGATTGGTTGAACTGAAAGTAACCACCAGTTAGCAATTAGGTGCATTAATGTCACACAGATCACCTCTGGAGTGCTCCAGTTAGCCTCCTTGACTGTAGGTAGGCATGGGAGTGACTTGGATGATGATAATTAATGCTCCTTGATGTCAATTAAACTTAGGATAGTGGTTTAACTAGGCCAATTTGACTGAAAGAGTGAGTATGATGGTAAATGTCTCCAACACCCCCCCTTAAGCTATACTCAGGAAGAGTTAGAAAACATAGATGCATAAAATGCTAGGGCCCTAGAAACTAAGGCCATAGGTCACCCTGTACAATAAAGCAACTGAAACAATGCTCAAAACAAACTAAGTGAGGAAAAGAGGGAAAACCTAGTGGGAAACCCCCCCCCCCTCAAGCTGAACATTGAAAGTAGTCTGGATCACCCTCATGAACTCACCCCCAATAGTGAACGGAGGTAAGTGAAATTATTTTTCTGAAAATATCTTGGTGAATAATTTTGGAGGAATCTTCCACTTTGTAAGAAAAACAATGCACTCAATTGAATCAGAAACATGAACAGCTGCACGGTGAAAACTGGACCCATGTAGAGCAACTGAAATCATCTGAAGAGAGAGCGAAGGTTCTTGAGGATTTGAACCATGTGTGGAACACTCAAGAAACTTATATGTTGCAGCCTTGAACAGAAAACCATGAGTGGTAAAATCATCCCCAAATCTTAGGAGCAAGTGTCCATGCGGATGCAGAATGTCTTCCTCTTTACTAGTTCTGTGAGGAGATGAGCTTGTGACCAAAGGTAGAGAATCCCTGGGACTCTGGAGAGTGAATGCCTGAGCTCCATAATATGATATAGATTCTGAAATATCTAATGAATCACAAAATAAAATATCAGCAACCTCACAATAGGAAACTAACACCAAATCCCCATCAGCAAAATTGAAGAAGAACTGCGGTACTTGATTTTTCACACTGGAATTGGTGAGAGCAGCTACAAGCATGATTGAAAGCTTTTGGATTTTAAAATATGAACAAAATAATATCATATCAGAATGTAAATCAGATATAAATAAGTTCACAACAGATCCAAAACTATGAAATGGAATCAAATCCCCAGCAACAGTTTCGAAGGAGACTTGCGGTACTTGTTTCTTCACACCGTTGATGAGAACAGCTACAAGCAGTACTGAAGGTTTATGAACCTAAAATTTTGAACCAAGAAATATCAGGTCAGATACAAATAATATCATATCAGATCCAATAAGTTTCATATCAGATCCAAAATTATGGTCAACCGAGACGGTGGATGCACAGTGTTCTTCTTCTTCAAAATTCTGAATTTTGGTGCATGCAATCCTGCAGGAATTTGCTCGAAGATCTAGATCATGGGGATCAAATGTGTCACTCTGGTAATCTAATATTTCTTCCAAAATATCCAAGTTTTTACATATTTGCACACCAGCAGCAACATTAGAGGGAGAAAAATAAAATTTCTCTTCACTTTCCGAAGCAATTACTGGTAAATTTCACACAGAATTCAAAGAAAAATCACTGTTGAATGTTTGCATGGAAGTGCAGCAGAGTTTTTCTTCAATATCAGAGATTCAAATGTCTTCTTTTGTTTCGGAAATATGAGAAGATGAGATATCAGAGATGTCATGAACTTCCGGAGCATCAGTAGAAGGAGTCACTTCATGGAGACTTTGTTCAATTCGAATTGAATGTGTAGAAGATTCTGCTTCATCTTCATCTTGAACAACTTCATCAGAGAGAGTAGAGGCTGAGAGTTTTGAGTGAAGAACTCTTGTGGTGCTGGCTGTAATCTCCAAATTACTATTATGATCCTCATTGTGCTTGCCAAAGGTTCTGTCCAATATTGGCCAGAAAATCTTCGGTTATTCAGCAGAACCAGGAATAAGGTAGTACAAGCTATCATCAAGGGCCAGACACATTGTTCTAAAAGCTCTGTCACCGTCATTTATCCAGTAATTCTCATTATCATAAGTCTCTCTTCCAATTCCAATAGACACCTCATAGATACCTCATCTCTTCAAAGAGGCAATCATCTTCAACTTCCATTCCGAATAGTCTGTGAATGGGGTGAGAAGAGGGATTGATGAGTCCATTCGAAGTTGTACCTGATAAAACCTGCAAATCAAAACAAAAGGGGCACTGTAAGGTCAGACAGACTGCACATTTAGGCTTTCATCACACCTAGCATAGTCAATAAAGCAAGCTTGATGAACAAGTTCTTTTCTTGGGGTATTAAGCGGTAAGCCTTGGCTTCTGGTGTAGTGCTGGAATTTTGAGCTATTGCTCACTTTCCATGGAGAAATCTGTCAAAAATCTTGTTCTTGAGAGATTGATCTTCGTCCCGCCGTTAGCTCTGATACCATATTAATTCTTGCACATGATCTAGGAACTAGGAATCAAAATCATCAAAGAATAATTGACAAATACTCATGAATTGGAAAATAACTGGATTACCAAATAGGTTTCCTCTCTGTATATTATATAAACAATAAAGGATAACAATTTCCATTCATAGCAATAGCTTAAATCCATGAATAATTCGAATACCTAAGGGACAATTCGAATTTAGTGAGTGAGTCTAGCTTAACTGACTCTTTTCCATGCAATCTCACTCAGTTAACCACTTGACCAAAACCCTAATTGACTCACCAAACCCTAACTGAAGTTGGAGTGCAATAAATGACTGAATATCAACTGAAGGAGATCAAACACATGTCATAGCAATCCAATCATCAAGTGCTAGTACTGCATGACTCCAATAAACCCTGATGAGGTTAACTGAAGCTGAACTGACCATCAGAATTTGGTGAAGGCGCCTTGTTGACTCCAGCTCATTAAATAATAATAAATAATCATTAAATAATGATTAAATAATATATTTAATGCATGGAGGCACCTTAACTGACTGTAACTGATTGGTTGAACTGAAAGTAACCACCAGTTAGCAATTAGGTGCATTAATGTCACACAGATCACCCCTGGAGTGCTCCAGTTAGCCTCCTTGACTGTAGGTAGGCATGGGAGTGACTTGGATGATGATAATTAATGCTCCTTGATGTCAATTAAACTTAGGATAGTGGTTTAACTAGGCCAATTTGACTGAAAGAGTGAGTATGATGGTAAATGTCTCCAACATCTCTTTCATAATTACCATGATTAATTATTGCAATTTTTATAATTGGGCCATATTTACACGTAATTAGATGTTATTAAACCATTGATATTGGTAATATATAGTTATTTTTAAACAATTGGATTTTTTCCAAGTGTCGTTCAGTGTTGTAATTAACACTTTAATTACTAGTTAACCGTGAATAAGAATAATTAGCCTTTAGAAGTGGTTATTATTTATTAAATGGCTTGGATTGAAGGTTTGATGATGTTAAGAAAATTTTCCATCCCTTGGAATTTTTTTGGAATAGTTATTGAATTTATTTTAATTTATTGGTAATGAAAGGGATTTTGTGGAAAATAAATCATGAAAAATGAAATTAAATATTTGTTTGACTAATTCAATGTGCCAAAATTATCTAATTATCCTTAAAAAGATAATGATATGTCAATGAGACCCTTTTATATCCCCTAGGTACATTACATATGTCTATCATGTGATCTTGGAAGATGGTCATGGGGTCTCTTCCTAGTTATGTTAAATGGTTATAAGAAGTAAGAGGTACTAATGTTGGTTTAGTGAGCTAGACCATGTTAAGTTTCCATTGAAGGAAAAAAAAGTATTTGAGGAAGAGGTAAAATAATATATATCCATCATAATCCATGACTTTAGAGAGAACCAAGTGAATCTCTAAAGAAAAAAATAATTATCCTTCGATCTCATAGTATGGAGAACATTTAAATAAAAAATGGTCTCTAGTGTCAATCTCTAAGGAGAGAACCTAGAAAATATAGTGCTCTTAAGGAATATGGTGATATTTATAAAGATTAAACTAGAAAGAGAAACATTTAGTTTGATGAGAAGGATCGACCTCAGATCCAAGTTAATTCACATTTAGTGTACCTTGGGAGTTAGTGAGCACACTATATATACAAGGCTAAGCAGTGCTAAAGTTTGGTATGAAGATTTTCTATATTCTTAGACCATGTGGTATAAAGTTGGGATCTATAAATATTTACTTATGAACACCTTTGTTTATATTTCCTTTAGAAATATGGTGATCATTTAGTAAAATAAACTGGTAGGTGTATGCTAATATCAAGGTCAATGAAGTCAATCCATGAAGGGGATCTCACATAGTACCATGATTTAATCCTACGTTATTCTACTCCATAGGATAATTTGGAGTAAGATATGGATACCTAAGATACAATTTTATGAATTTCCCATTTGTTTGAGCATGTGTATCATCATCACCACATGAAATATCATTGAAGCAAAAAGTGGGGTTGTGCCAAATTATGTAGGAATGATAATATTGTTAACTTAGAATGAACATGTTTGGATAACATCATGCAAACATTCACTCTATCTTGGTTCAAAATACTTGAAATGTAGGGTCCCAAAATATTACATACATATAAGAGGGTAGGTTTTATCAATGAGTGAAAGAGTCAAATCTTCAATCAAATGGCTTGAAATTGAAGTTGAAAAAAATACATTTCAAGGGATTTAAGAGTCTTATACCCGTTGCTTAGTCCAAACCATGCTACTGGAGTCAAGATAAAACATGGTTTGGAGGAAAGGGTCTCGAAATATACATATTAAGAGACTACCTTAAAACTTTTAACTTTCAAAAGTAAGAATCACATCTCTTTCTTCTGATTAGGAATGTTAAAATTTGTTACTTTCATTTTCCCCAAATTAACCTATAGTTCTTGAGATCAAAAATGAATCCAATATGTTAAGTTGTATGCAAGGGACCTCCAATGAGTGGGAAATTATTACATTGTCATATTCAAAGCATAAAATATAAATAAATACTTTTAAGAATAAGGGACCATCTATGGAACCCAATGAATTTGATATGATTTGTTTGAAGTTGTTAATGTAGAGTCCAAAAAGTGTAGGAGAGAGTGGGAAGCATTTTTCAATCACTTAAGTAGTAATTTGGAACTCATGTGTTTCATCAATCCTCATCCATTCCAACAATGGTATCATAATGTGTCATCAGAATTGATACTGTGAAGGGTGGACGACTAGAGGACTTAAGACTATTAGCTAATAAATGGCTAAGAACTATGCCAAACTCCTTGAAAAATTCCATGAAGCAACAATATAGTCTATGTTTGTTTACCTAATTATCCTCCCTAATTAAGGAATTCAATATAAACATAGGATGATGTCCAAATGTTTAAATAAATTTGAAATAATCCAATAAAGTTGAAGTCCTTACCTCTTAAATTTATTCAAGCTTTGTTGTTTCTACGACTTGGAATTTCCTCCAAAGACTGATATGGAAAAAGGGCCATGATGTAGCCTTATGGACCATTTCAAGATATCTTTGAAGTTGTCAATACTGAAATTTTTTCTTCAAACAAAAACCTATGGAAAATTATTTTGAAATTAATTTTTTTTTAGAGTTACCATAACCTTGAATATGTAGGTTAGTTGAAAATATGTTTGAAAACTAGTCTTGCAAGAAATTCACAAAATTCATATTTTCAAAGTTTGAAGTAGACCATAAAGTATGATTTTACCCCAAATACCAATGAAAAGGGTAATATATTTTGATATTTCAAAGTTTTCAAAATTTTGAACTTGAATTGAGGATTGGTGAGGTTAAATGGGATGCCATTTATCTCACATATATTTCAAACTTTCATTTCATAACCTTTATCTCCATATATTTATGAAATTTGAACATCGCTTGATATTATATTGAGGTATCTCTTAGTTATCATATAAAATGGATCTCTTATTTTGATAATATATAGGTCAAAAGTTGAACCATAAGGATTAATACCAAGAAAATTAATTATAGATAAATAACTTAGAATAAATACCTCATATGGAGTAGGCCATTCCTAATTCAGGTAAAATTTTGATTTTTATCAACAATACAAAGTGAAAAAAACTGAATAAATAAACTATTGTGCCTTGTTTTGGTGATGATTTAATATGCATCCACCCATTTCCATCACCAATACCTGGATAAATCATTAAAGATTAATTTTTTTATGAATAAATAATAATTAAGCAAATAAACAAGCATTTAAACATGTACAATACTCTATAAAGACTAAAGTGGAATTCCTTAATGAGCTTCTCTTTGTTTTGAGAATAAGTTATTCTCTACTAAACAGGGCTAACCATATGAAGGTGGAAGCTCACATGGTCCATTCCTCCCCCCCCAACCCCACCCCCATTGCTTTAAATTCTCCATACTGAATATATCTAGTGTGATATTGTACAATGTGGTGAAGATTAATAGAATTCATGAAAAAAAACACAATGGTGCACATGAACCATGATAGATAATGTTTTGTCAACTAACTTCTTTCACTATTTTTTAAATGTATTAGAGGGACCATGATGCAATTTTCCTTTCACCCTAGTATTTCTAATGATGGATACATAAACATGTATTGCACAAATTGTGCACTCTATTACATCTACCCAACTACCTCCCCTAGTATTGTTTCATTAATGACATAGAAACAATGCACTAAAATATGTACACTATCATTCTTGAAAGAGGAAAACTATATATCATAGACAAATAAAATAGAATAAAGTAAAATAATTCAAGAGAATAACTTCTTTTGGTCTCATGCAATAGATCCAAAAAGTATTATTTCCATCATAATCGTGCATGCAAACTACTCTTTATAAGAATAATTTCTTCTTTTCTAACATTCATTTCGCAATAGGTTTTTCATGATCCTTATGTTTGATATTTTAATAGTAAAGAAATAATGCATATGAGAGAAATTCCAAAGTCATGTTTTTCATTGGATTCAATTACTAGAGAATTGTTTCACTGAATTTGTGTAACGCTTAACCATAGTCAATCAAATTCAAGAATTTATGAAGAAAAAAAACTTTATATAAATAATGAAAATCATAAAAAAATACAAATCTTAAATTTATACAATCAAGTTTTCATCTTCAATGTTTTTTACAAAAAGCTTATGATAGGGGCATCATCATTTTCATCTACCAATGTATTTGTTGTGTCCTCTTTTTGTGTTGATTCAGTTTCCATACTCTTTAAAGTACACTACTTTTGGTATGTCAATGATAACTTTGTGGAGGACACTGCAAAGGGGAATCAACTAGAATAATGAGAATGGTTATATAGATATGATTATTTATTATTGATATAAGTATTTCATTATTTCCAATATCATTACAATGTTCTTTACTAGTTGGAGTAGCCTAGACCTTGTATTGTTCATTGGTTGTGCCACTTGTTCATCTTCCGGTTGAGCATCGTCAACTACATTCTCTTCCATTGAAAGAAGAAATTTATAAGTGCACGTCAACAACTAAATATTTATATTCATAGTAAATACTTTTATTTTTATAGAATACAGACCTAAATGGATAGGCTTCTCTCCAACATCATGATCCAACTACCCACTATCATCTGGTACCTATTTAGTACCACTACCCTAACTAATTTATTTATTTATTTATTAATGTTATTTACTTGTGTGTGCATCGATGGGGAAAGTGGGTTCTACCCCAATATTTTGATATTCCACTAAACCTTGAAAACCGTACTTGAAATCGAGCTCCAAGTCTTCTTTGGTGGAAGTCAATTGGAATGTATTTCCCTATAATTCATAACATCATGAAATTCACTTGTAATAAATCATTCATTTGTTCACTACAATTAAATAAATTTGGCTATAGTTAATCAATTGAATCTTACAATTCATGCTTTTAGTTTTTTATATGCACCATAGCCTAGTTTGTGTTGGTTGTCTTTTTCCAATCTCTTCTTTGTCACTTTAGAGGTTTCAGGGAGCCTATGAAAAGTTTAAAATATGTTATATATCACATTTTTTATTAAAACTATAAAAAATTAGCATATTTCATTGAAAATATCATATGCACCATACTTTTTTGAACCATGTGGAGTATTTCATTGTTTCTCAGTGCCTTCTCCTTTGCAACATATATGACGGCCTTCCACTCCTTCTTTGGAACCATCAGAGAACTCTCATACTTAAGGTGATTTTTCAAATAACCCTATATTGGTCCCTCACATATTTCAAATTCAAGCCATATGTTGAGGGGACACCTCTTTTGTTGAAGGTAGTACCAAACAAGTTGACCATATGGTCAATTAGATCATCTTTCAATTTTCTATTTTGGGAATGTTAGCACTTAGAACCTACCCAAGTTGTGAAAGGCAAGTCACGAGGTAACAACAAAACCGCTTTAGACTCTATTTCCAACCCAATAAAATAAGAGAGGGATCTATCACTATCTACAAGTTTTCACACTCAAAATATTCAATCAGAGACAGTCAGAAGGTCAGATTTCTGAATAGGACAAGTTTGTTTTGTAAATTTTGGTGGGATAATTTGTGGAGGAGACCATTGGGCCATGGAGTCAATAGTCAGGTTTGAAACAAGTTGCGGGAGGTAAGAATTCTAAAGGTTTGTGGATAGGGGCAAGATAGACACCATTTCTTCAACTTGGAGGTATTAGCAGGTGGATTAGCGGATAGAGGGAGACAACCCATCAAACAGAGCACCTAACTAGGGTGAATTATGCAAGAATTTAGAAGAAAATGTTTAAAAATGTTTGAAAAATGGACCGAGAGCATATGAGATGAATTCTGGCCCATATACACTAATGCCCAAACATGAAAGAAAATACAAACTGAAATGAAAACATGATAAACAATCACGTAAAGAAATTTACTTATTGAATAAAGAGGTGGCACAAGAATCTTTGCCATGAGAGTTTATCATTCTGCCTCTACAATTTTATTCAATTTTGAGAAACTGAAAAAACATATTACAATGGAGATCCCTTGCTCTTGAAAATTCCCAAGCCCTTCTCCCCTTTGAGGAGAGCCTATTTATACGATCTCAGAATGTTGAGGCTAGTCCTCGGAATCGGACCTAGACAGTTTACAGTCACCGTCAAAACTAAGAACTAGAGTGTGGAACTTATGCCACGGTTTACATATATTTCAAACACACATTATGGATTTAGTGCGTGTGCTCAGTATGGGTGGCAGCATGACATTTATGTTGCTGAGCTTGTTGATCTTGAGAATGATGTACTCAGGTTGCTTTTTAGGTGGGTCATCACTGATTGGGTTGGAAACCTCTGGCCAACTTGTCAAGTCAGCAATGTGCTTTTCTACCTCTCCCTTTATGTCACCTCCATGCTCAAAGGCACCTTTCTACATGGATGCAAATTGGCAAGGCTGTTTGTGTCCCCTCCTTGCTCAGCCTTCTTTCGCAGCTCTCCCATCTCCGAGTAACACTGTTAGATGAGGGGCCTGGAAGAAGGGCTGCATTGCTTCTGGAAAAGACAATCCTCTGCAGCATATTTCCATTCTTGTACTCCCCACCTTCCATGAGGCGAGATCTCCTATAGGAAATATGGTGGAGTGTGCCTCCAACCTCCCCACCACCTTTGGTAAGTGGACTTCACAAAGAGGGCAATGCAGGCATTAGATCCCTAATGCTCCATCCCGAATAATTTCTCCCACTGAGCACTGTCAGTGACTATGCTCATGTGCAGGATCTTTGGAGGCAGTGATGGTATCAGGGGGTCTTGGAAAAACACCCATGGGATGTGAGTATCAAGGAAATACACAACTGGGGGTGTGGCTATCAGAAGACAGGTGTATCTCTCAAATTACTTCATGTCTACACCCCGGTGGCTGGTGCTATCCCTGGTATGAAAAACCAGGGCAACTGATGAGCGTGGAAATGAGCTCACCAACAATCAACACACCCATGCTGACAAGATGACAAGATTTTCAAACTAGATTGCCATCACCAACTTCTCTAAACTCTAGATACTTGTAGCAGAATGACACTTCAAGCTTCGCCTCTATTGTAGCTCATGCTATGCATTTCAATGGATTTGAAAGGTGGTGTTATATAGGATTGGGAGACTAGAATCTGGGATGACTGGTCATCATTATCGCACATTTCTTCATCAAGTAGCTTGGTTGTGACATGTGTGAGGGCATGAGCTGAGTGATCCCTTACCTGCTGGAGATCTAGTCACGCCACCTTATCTGCTATGACATTTCTCTATTTGCTGTGGTAAATATTTTTGGGCATCACCCTGTATGGTCGACCATACGCTTCAAGGCATATGGACTGGACGTTCTCACATGCTTACCCTACTTCGTGTGGACAGTGGATTCACTGCTCCACCTCATATATTCCCATGATACTTTCCTAACTCCACACACCAACCACATGACAAATATCTGTCTTTGGGTGATATGGCACTGCCGAATGGATGATTTCTCATGCACGCATGCTACAAATGGCATTAGGGAGATCAATTAATTTGTTGAGGAGGCAGATAATGCATGAGAGTGTCCCTTCTACTGTTAGATCGACCTTGATGTGACCCTTATGGTCCTGATATTTTCTCAACCCTTTGATCTGGACACCTTTCACATCCATCGTCTACATGCCTTTAAAACCAATCCGTTGATAAACAACTCTTCATATTAAATTTCTACAACATCAACGTGTACAACTTTTTTAAGGGAGATCGACCTCAGCCGTTGATCCATGAACACCTTTCATTGGGACCGTCCAACCACGTGAAAATTAACACTTCGTTGATCAATTCTTATTGGATCACATGTGCAACTTCTAATCATGGAACGCTCCTCACCTGTTCATCCTCCCGACCCCTTATTCTAGATCGTAGAACTTTGTGACCTCTATGAATTTTCACAAATTGAGATCTTGAAATAGCCCGCGCTAGTTCATATCATGGAATTGACTACAACCGTAGATCTACTTCTGCCTTCATCTCAGCTGTCTGACCTTTTTTCCTTTTAACATATTCCACGTTTTGGAAAATCTTCTTCCTTCACGCATGTTCATCAAGTGAAATCGTTATGGTCGTTGATCCGTCTTTGAATTATTCTTGACCCTCCAACAGTTCTCTTTTTTAACCTCCTTTGCAAATCTAAATACCAAACCTTAGCTTGCATCTCCCACTGGCGGAATGTCTTTCTATCGTTGATCTACATCACCTTGCATCTAGAACATTGAAGCTCGGCAGATTTTATGCTCATCTCAAGGCTGCATGTTTCAATCCGTAGCATGATATATCTCCATAGATCGGGATCTACACCCTATCCGACGGCTCTTGATGGAGAAAATTGCTAACTAGATAACCTGAAAGGCGCTCCTGCAAAATTCCTCAAGTAAGATCACATTTCAAAACCTGCCAATTCTGTAATTAAAAATATTAAATATAGTGCTAACAGCTGGCTTCATTAGGGATGCTATCCTCCCAGTGAGGTAGAAAAGAATCCCATATACTAGGTTCTAGGTCCATTGGGTCGCTTTCAATCTTTCTCTAGAACCCTCAATCTATTCTAAGCTGAAACAAAAATTTGAACCGCTCTGTAAGCAAGTTCCTGTCTACCTGTAAACTGTCACTTGGTCGTACTTTGAAAACTGAAACTTGACTTTAACTACATACCAAAACTTATAACTGAAAAATTATTGAAGGAAATGCTCACCATGTCTCGAGCTTATTCATACCTACCTACCCTATTTAACTAAGTACAGATTCCCAATCAAGTAAACTCTGACTTCTGATGAAGGAAATCAAGCAGTTTATCCAACAATTATATTTCTTTTTCAGGATTGATAAAAAATAGATATTATAGACTTAATAGAATGAGATCATAACAAAGGAATTGATATTTACAGTAGAGATATAACCAGACATTACCATTACCTAGCCTCTCCATGTATTCTTCCACCGGATCATAGAAAACATGACAGCCCTCAACATACTTTGTCTTTTTCCTACCATAAGGGAGCTGTAAAAAATGTAACTCCTCTAGCATACTGTCAAACTGATCTTCAAAAGAAATATAAAAGGAACTCTCAAGACTGCTTTCAAATGAAATATCCAAAATTTCCTTCAAAATTTATGAACTTAATACTCTACCTTCCTTATATGCTTCAACAAAAATATCATCATTTTCTCTAACAGAACCAAGCAAACAAAATCCTTCATTATGAGATGAAATTTATGAATGTGAAATATTAAAAGAAGCATTAATTTGGGAACCCTCACCCCTGTCTTTGTGATCCAGTACCTCATTGCAAACCATTGGTTCATCCATTAGCTGAGACTGACTAGATGACTGTTCTTCCTCATCATCTTATGTTTCAAACAAGTTCATGAAATGTACCATATCCTCAACTTTCTATTTCTACTTGGAGGCCTCAAGTCTCTTCCTTTTCAGTTCAAAGGAAGAATAACGCAAAGGTAAACTATCACCTTCAACATGATCATTGTCCTCTATTTCTTCAGCCTTCTGATTATGGATCGCAGTCAGTTTCTCTTTACTGATAGACCTTGATTCCATAGCTAGTTTAGTAGGTACAACATCCATGCATTCATATTCATATTCATCATATATGGGAATTCCAAAATCCCTTTTGAAATCACTACTAACAGAATTTTCAATAGGCCGATTGCACCTTTCAGAAAATAGACTAGCAGAGTCATCCCTTTTTATATCACTGGGATGATCATTTTTTTGCTCACTAAGAGAGGGTTTGATATGTACATAGAATGTTTCTCTTTGTTTATGTTACTCAACCAAGTCTAATTTATTTTCCATTTTATCACCACTGTCTTGGTATGAACATATTTTAGACATCTTGATATTATCTTCAACCTCCAAACAGTCTATAAACATGTGCTTCAGTGTGACTGACTTTCTCTCCAGAAGGGGCAATGATATATCAGGAGGAAAGGCAGCTTTGTAGTGAATCTTAGCAGCATTTTCAAGGGGTTGGATCCCTTTTGGCATGTTATAGTAAAAGTTTGCAAATCTCTTGTTGAAACTAGACATGGTTTCATTCTCCTATTTCTTCATGGAATAGAATTCTGAAAGTATTTGGTCCCATGGCCTTCTCTCACCCTAAAATTCTAAAAATATGTTAGAAAGTTCCTCCCATGTACTGATGGATCTAGGATACAAGTGCTTAAACCATTCCATAGAATCTTCTTGCAAAGACTCGGAAAAATCCCTCATGTAGACATCACCATGTTCTATTTCAAAAAGGTCAAGGAAGTGCTCAAAGGCTTGTACATGTTTTCATCTGTAAGGTTCTTGGATTCTCCATAAAACTTAGGAAGGTAATTGTAGTTCTTTGTATGGAAATTATGAATAATATGAGGTAAGTGGAGTGGTCGGTATCGGTTAGGGATATCATAAAAAATAGAGTTATGTGGCATGGGAGTATTGATGACTGTGGTTTCATCAGGCTCATAAGGGTGGCCTTTAAGGTCATGTGGTTCGAATGAAAGATATCAGCCAAGATCAAACATACAAGGTGAAGGAAAACTTTCATTTCATAAAGAAGGGTATATAGGAGTAAATTCATTGTTCTGTTGTGAGTGTAATTCATAATGAAAAACTATTTTGACAAGCTTAGGAATAGATAATAAAAAATTCACACAAAAGGACAAGGCATCTAGGAGGAAAATATAACTTGGGTACCTTATCCTTTGAACATGCATCTCTATAATTTTCTAATGAGCTCATTTCCTTAGTAGGTCCTACTAGTTTTCTTTGAAAGCTTGATCTCTGGATCATATCACCAGTGGAGCCACCGAAAGCTATATTCTTTGAGAATGGAGTCACTAGGTGAAAGATGTACAACCTTCTTAATGGTCTGATTTCTATTCACCATCAACAAATATCCAATCTAAAACTATGTCATTCATACCCAGGGAAGATTTCAACCTTCGGTCCTTAGAAATGGTGCTAGTTTGTTAGCACTCAGAACGTACCCAGGTTGTGAAAGGTAAGTCCCGAGGTAAAAACAAAACCACTTTAGACTATATTTCTGATCCCAATACAATCAGAGAGGGATCTCTCACTATCTACAAGTTTTCACACTCAAAATATTCAATCGGAGACAGTCAGAAGGTTAGATTTCTGAATAGGACAAGTTTGTTTTGTAAATTTTGGTTAGATAATTCGTGGAGGATCCCATTGGGCCATGGATTCAATAGTAAGGTCTAAAACAAGTTGCGGGAGGTAATAATTCTGAAGGTTTGTGTACAAAGTCAATATAGACATCATTTCTTCAATCTGGAGGTATTAGCAAGTGGATTAGCGGATAGAGGGAGTCATCCCATCAAATAGAGCACCTAACTAGGGTGATTTCTGCAAGACTTTAGAATAAAATGTTTAAAAATGTTTGAACAATGGACCGAGAGAATACGAGATGAATTCTTGACCTTATACACTAATGCCCAAACATGAAAGAAAATACAAACTAAAATGAAAACAAGATAAACAATCACGTAAAGAAAGATACTTATTGAAGAAAGAGATGGCAAAGGAATCTCTTCCATGAGAGTTTATCATTCCTCCTTTGTGATTTTATTCAATTATGAGAAAATGAAAAACATATTACAATGGAGAGCCCCTGCTCTTGAAAATTCCCAACCCCTTCTCCTTTCTGAGGAGAGCCTATTTATACTATCTCAGAACCCTGAGGCTAGTCCTCGAAATCGGACCTGGACAGTTTACAGTCACCATCAAAACTAACAACTAGAGTGTGGAAATTATGCCACAGTTTACACATATTTCAAATAGACGTTATGGAGTTAGTGCACGTGCTCAGTCTGGGTGGAAGCACGACGTTTCTATTGCTGAGCCTTATGATCTCGAGAACGATGTCTTCAGGTTTATTTTCGGTGGGTCATCACTGATTGGGTTCGAAACCTCTGGCCGAATTGTCGATTCAACAACGTGATTTTATACCTCTCCCTTTGTGTCACCTCCATGCTCAAAGACACCTTTCTGCATGGATGTACATAGGAAAGGAAATTTGTGTCCCCTCCTTTCTTAGCCTTCTTTGCATCTCTCCCCTCTCTAGGTAACACTGTTAGATGAGGGCCTGGAAGAAGGGTCACATTGCTTTTGGCAAATACAAGCCTCTACAGTGGCTTGTCATTATTGCACTCCCCACCTTCCATGAGGAGGGCTCTCATATAGGAAATACAGTCGATTGTGCCTACATCCTCTCCACAATCTTTGGTAAGTGGACTTCACAAAGAGGGCAGTACAAGAATTGGACCCTTGATGCTCCAACCCAAACAATTTCTCCCATAGAGCACTGTCAGTGACTGTCCTCATGTGCAGGAGCTTTGGAGCTAGCGATGGTATCAAGGGGTCTTGGAAAAACACTCACGGGATGTGAGTATCTAGGAAATGCATAGCTGGGGGTGTGGCTATCAGAAGACATGTGTATCTCTCAAAGTACTTCACATATGCACCGTGATGGCTGGTGCTATCCCTGGTATGAAAAACCGGGGCAACGGATGAGCATGGAAACAAGCTCACAAACCATCAACACACCCAAGTTGACAATATTTTCGAGCCATATTTCCATCACCAACTTCTCTGAACTCTAGATACTTGTAGCAGAATGACACTTCGGGCTTCACCTCTATACTAGCTCATGCTATGCATTTCAATGGGTCTGAAAGGTGGTGTTATATAGGACTGGGAGACTAAAATCTAGGATGAGTGGTCATCATTCTTGCACATTTCATCATTGAGTAGCTTGGTGGTAACATGTGTGAGGTCATGAGCTGAGTGATCCCTTACCTGCTGGAGATCTAGTCACGTCGCCTTCTCTGCTGCAGCATTTCTCTATTTACTGCGGAAATGATTTTTGGGCGTCACCCTGTATGGTCAACCATACACTTCAAGGCATATGGACTGGATGTTCTCGCACTCTTTCTCCCTTGTTACATAGGAAACAAAATGATTCTCTTTTCTACGCTTACCTTGCTTCGTGTGGAGAGCAGATTCACCGCTCCACCTCATAGATTCCCATGATACTTTCCTAACTCCACACACCAACCACACAATGGATATCTATATTTGGGTGATATGGCACTACTGCAGGGATGATTTCTCCTATATGCACACTACAAATGGCATCGGGGAGATTTATTAATCTGTCGGGGAGGCATATCATGTGTGAGAGCATCCCTTCTATTGTCAGATCGACCTTGACGTGACCCTTATGGTCCTGATATTTTCTCAACCCTTTGATCTGGACACCTTTCAAATCCATCATCCATGTGCCTTTAGACGTAAGCCGTCGATAAACAACTCTTCATATTAAATTTCTACAACATCAATGTGTATATCTTTATTAAGGGAGATCGACCTCAACCATTTATCCATGATCACCTTTCATTGGGACCGTCCAACCACACGAACCTTAACACTCCACTGATCACTTATTATTGGATAGCATGTGCAACTTCTAATCGCAGAACGCTCCTCACCCGTTGATCCTCCCAACCCCTTATTCTGGATCATATATCTTCACGGCCTCTATGAATTTTCACAAATTGAGATCTTGACATAGGCCGCGCTTATTCAGATCATGGAATTGACTATGATTGTAGATCTACTTCTGTCTTAATCTCAGTCATCTGAACTTTTCTACTTTTAACATATTTCATGTTTTGGAAAAGCTTATTCCTTCATGCATGTTCATCGAGCGAAATTGTTATGGCCGTCGATCCGACTCTGCATTATTCTCAACCCTCCAACACTTCTCTTCTTTAACTGCCTTTGCAAATCTAAAGACCAAACATTACCTCGCATCTCCCACTGGTGGAATGTATTTCTATCATTGATCTACATCACCTTGCTTCTAGAACATTGAAGCTTGACACATTTTATGCTCATCTTGCCATTGCATGTTTCAATTCGTAGCATGATCTATCTCCATAGATAGGGATCCACACCCTATCTGATGGCTCCTGATGGTGAAACTTGCTAACCAGATAACCCGAAATGTGCTCCTATGAAATTCCTCAAATAAGATCACATTTCAAAACTTGCCAATTCTATACTTCAAAAATTTAAATATAGTGCTAACAGGGAATTCTAGTGTGTTCAAACAGTTGGCCCATAAATCTCTAAGGCCTTGTCATGTAAATTCTTATAAAATACATTGTTTCCTGAAAAAATGATATCATTATTAATTTAAAATAATATGAGATATGTGATTTTCAATTAGATGATAGAAAACAATTAATTAATTAATTAATATCTAAGATATTTGGTATCTTAATCTAAACATAGTACTCTTCCACCAAAAAGGTGTTAGGAAGTGTTCTCGTGCTTCTCACATAGGCTGCTCCAAGAGTGCTCCAAGATATCAATCACCACAATCAACACTAGTTATTCTCCAACACACTTTGAAGTCCTAACATTTGAAGGCCCCTGCTCGATCTTGTCATCATACATAAAAGTAGTTTCCTCATCAATTGATTCAAGTCCCACATCAAGATGATAGTCAAATAGTTTCTTCATTGATATAGTACTGCATCAATGTTGTGGCATAGGAGCATCGTTGCTTCCAACACCAGTCTATGCAGGATGTCCATGCACATATGTATAAAAAACACATACAAAATGAAAAATTAACTTGATCAGATCGTATTGTTAGAACATTATTACACCTAGGACTATAGTATCATCACATATTTTATTATGTTAGTTGGTCCAAGTAAGGTTAATGATGTCTTCCTAAGGTTATTCAGCATTCTGGACCATTAATGATTATTGACAACCTCATTTTTTTCAACCAGTGGATAAGGTGCCTCATTTATGTCCACTTTGTCCTTGAGGGCATGTTGATCCCTTAATTTATGGATTTGGGTTTTACCATGGTGTGCACATGCATTGTATTTGGTTGTTTTTCCACTTTTTGGTGCTTTTGGAACTCCTTAGGCCACCTCCATGCCACCATTCTCTCCACCACTCATGGGAAACCATCATTATTGACCACTCATGCCATCCCAATGTTAACATCTTCCATTCGTGACCATTTGAGGTTATGTGGGAGCCTATTGGTCAACCTAGAGGGGTTTCAAGTCCAATGTAATCATGCCACATATAGGCCACTTGAATTCCTCCAAAGGATAATTATTTTATCGTATTGAAATATATGGATGATCCTAACCTGTATTCATGTTGGACTGTAGTAGAAACTTCAACTATTGGTATCACATGTTTGTGTTATTTTTCCTCTTTCACACTGTTACATGCATACTTAGCCAAATCCTTGTCTAGTGAGGAAACTATTAGTGAGTACATCCTATTGTAATCATAATTTTACATGGTATCAAAGATATTCAATCTTCTAATCAAATAAGGAGAGTTTGAATTATCCATCCAGGGTTTCCTTTTGATGATTAAGTTTTTTAATTGATAGGTTTTCAGTGGTTCTTTGTCACCTGGTGTGGAGCATCAAATGAAGCAATCTCATGTCACCTTTCTCACTCCATTCAACTACTTTGAGTGGAAGACCAATATGGTAATCCAGGTGAGATTTAAGGGCCTCTTCAGAGTTACTATGGGGACAAACAATTCCCCAAACTTAGCTATTGGGAAGTCCAAGTTTTTCAACAGGATGGATGAAGAATTTGGGATGCTATGTCTCAGTATATCAAGAGACCTCTTGTTTCATGTACATAGTTTCACTACTCCAAATGAAGTATGGCTCAATATTGAGTCACTACTTGGCAATACTGATGAACTAAGGAGCCATCAAATTGATAATGAGTTGATCTCTTCGAGCCCAACCAATTTCGAGACCATTCAAGACTTCTTCACCAACTTCACATCCTTAGTTCTTCAACTGAAGCAATGTGGCATAAAGGAAGAACAATTGATATTGTCCATTATTTTGAAGCTAGGGCCTGAATACTCTATGTTTGTTTCAACCTTTCACTCTACCAAGCTCACAATTCAAAACTGGAGGATTCCATCTTTGGCAGAATTCATAGAGTCTCTTACTCAAGAACAAGACAAGTTGGTCCAGATGGGCGTCATCAAGCATACCAAACACCAACCTATTGCACTTGGTGATTTGAAACAGGCAAAGGGAAAGTAGAAGCCAGAATATTTGAAGTAGCAAGAGTGGAATAAAGACAAAGAGAGGCCCAAATATTTTAGTGGAGTTTCAAATCCTATAAAGGAGAAAGGGAAGAAGCAAGAGAAATTGAAATGCACTTATTGTCACAAGGGTTGGCACCATGAGAGTGCATACATGAAGAATACCATTAATATGATGTTGCAACTCCTTGAGAAGAACAATATCCTTTTCCATATGGAGAAAAGGAAAAGGACAATGGTTCAAATTATGAAAACAAGGAGAGATTCCATGCACTAATGGATATCACTTTTGGATCTTCATCCTTCATCATAGATTTAGGTTCCTTAAGGGACATGGATTATGTAAGATATTATTTCTATGCTCTCCAACCATATAGTGGCACATCTATTGTCATGGGATATGAATCAAAGTTCCCACCAAAAGTAATTGGAAGGATCAATCTTGACAATGGGCACTTCAACAATGTGTTGTTTGTGTCAGATCTAGAAGAAAACCTACCATGTGTCTACCAAAGGACCCACACTGATTTAGAGAAGAGAGTGAAATTCACTCAAGAGGATGTGGAAATTTCTGAAGTATCCACTGGAAAAGTGGTTGCAGTTGGAGTTGCATATCATGAGTTAATGATGTATAAGTTCCCACATTTTCTTCCTTACTCTTCAGCTAATGCACTCCTATCAAATGCCAATGAGGTCAGAAGACAATGGAATGAGAGGTTTGGACACCTCAAATACATATATATTCAAGCTTTAAGAAAAGAAAATATGGTTGAAGGACTTCTGGGTTGTAATATCGCTAATCTAATATCATATCAGAATATTAACTCTAATATAATTCTAATCAAAATTTTAAATGAAAATTTACAATTAATCAGTCAACTCTTTAAACTAGGCAAGTAAGGGAAAGTGGATGATATTTTTGCAAACATGGTAGTGGGATGATGGGAGAAACCAAGGAAAATTTAGGACAGATAACGTATCTTACCTAACACATTTAACTCAGGGACCATTTAGGTTTCAGAATCAGCTCCATTGTAACACCCCAGTTTTGACCTCGTTTGCATTAATGTATGTGATGTATATATTGTAATGAATCGTGGTGTGGAGCTGAAGGAAAAATGCCCCACCATAGATTTGGTTATGTTAAGTTTCGGATTGAAATTTTCACCGATGGTATATCGAGACATGCGGCATACATATGAAGTTGTGGCATCATGTAACTATGCATTTTAATTAAATAACCCAACCAGCTATGTTCTCTGCAACTAAATTGAGAAGGGGAATGATTCCTAAGGATGAAGAGGGGGAATGTTAAACCTTGAGCCATGGGGGTGAAAATCCATGTGTCACCACCTTGTTTTTTCTATTGTTAGTTGAGGCATCTAATTGCTAGCAAAAAAACCACTACTATGCCCATGCCTGCTCTCTCTCTCCATGACGTTCCTTCTAGGTCACGGATGGTCTGTCCACTATCTGGGGATCGTGAGTTTGTTGATTTTCCCTCATGCTAACCAGAGTTAAAAGGGGGGCATAATTCATTGATTGGGGTTCGCTCTCCTCTTCCTCACCGACTGTTGGCTTGCGAATCGATTCTTTCTCCTATTCACACAGAGCATTTGTGCCTTATCCACCATTTTCATCCTGTGAATGTTCTATTACTCCATCGTGGAATCGTGACTGTGTTTTCATCGACAATTTTAAGGGCTGCATCTTTTTCCCTCATGCACAAAATTGGGATTCTGTTCCCATCCATTTTTGTCTGAGTAATTTCTCTAGTGATTGCGTCAGGGATTGTGTGCTGTGAGTTTATGGTGGTTTGTGGGCTGTTGTTTACCATGATTACTGGACTGTGTCTTTCCTGTGTGAATTGGTTGCTATAGGTTGCTGAAGAATTGTTTTGGCCATGATAGGGACAAGAATGATTCTGGGAGTTGTTTTCCCCTGTTTAAGCTTGAATAGCTATTTTGCTGCATGCACGCAGTGGTTTCATCTTCGGACTGCATTGGAGTGGTGAATGAGGGTCTAATGTGCTTGATAAACCTAGTGGGTTGGGAACCACACAAATAGAGATAGTGAGCCAGATTTCTTCTCCACAACCCCTGAATAACACTGGAAGGGAGATCAGAATCTGAGGGACTGCGTTGCAGAGAAAGGACTGATTTCCTTGTGTTGGGTGTGTGTGGGTGTCCCAAAATCTAGGATGGTTTTGGTGTTGGTGTCCTTGGCTCTTCAATGAGATCACCAGCTTATAATTAGCCTTTCCTAGCTCCTGGATGGCCTAATAAACCCAACTTTGTTGGCTTGGCTGATCTGTTGTTCGCCTGATAAACCCAACTGTGTTGGCTTGGCTGAACTATGCATCCTTGTGGAATTATTTTCCTTGGATATGTGTAAGCGTGCTAGTTCCTTACTCCTTGGGAAATCATGCCCGACTCGGGGGTGGCAGCGTTGCTGAGATATTAAAGAGCACACAACCTACGGCTGGTTGGAACGTTGCAGCGATGTAGCTGGTTGTGGAACAAGATTCTATTAAAGATAAAGTATCTTCTTGTGGTCAAAATCCTTGCAATTGTGTTCATTTTATAAATCAATATGAACATGTTAAATGTTGTGAATGAATGAATGTTCTTCTACTGTTTGATAGTAATTATGCATATGAGTATGTTAAGTTCAATGCATTTTATGTTTCATTCATGGGGATAGATGTCCGTATGTTTGGTGTTTAGTAGCATCCTCTTTCCTCGTCGGAGGGTCAGGGACGTTACGGTATGGTATCAGAGCTCTGGTTGCAGCATGGGCCTGAATGGGCCATGAAAGAACAATTAATAGAGGTAGGTTGCTTACTATCTAGAAGAAACCAGGAGGAAATGGGTGATGACAGGAAAATTCACAAAAAATTTCCAAGTGCTAGAATTGTTAACTCATCGAAAAACTTAGTGACAAGTTCTTCCGATGCAGCAGAGCCCTTAGTGGGAAGGCCACCCGATGGATGGTAAATGGAAGGAAATTGAGGAAAGGTTGAATTCGTTGGCAGTCGGCCCATTAGAGGAATAAGGGAGAAGGTCCTCCGACACTGCGAAAGAATTAGTCTGAAGACTACCCGAAAACGAGGAATTTCAGAAAATTTGACGAAGTAATGGAATCGTCGATGATCGGCGATGATTAGTTGATCGAATCGTCAATGCTCAGCTGATCATGTTGCCGATGCAGAGAAATTTTGGTGACTACATCGAAAGAGGTTAGATGATCTTGCGCCACCATTTCAGATGGCTAGACCAATGTGCTTCTGACGGGTAGAGCCTCTGACCGTCAATGCCGCAGAGGATAGTTGATCCAACGGCCGATGCGGCAGAAGACAGAGGAGGAAAGTCCGAAAAAATTTCTAAGGCATGATATCGTCAGACATCGAGAAATGATAGTGGTATTCATATCCGATGAACAACAGAAGGAATTAGTGGTTCAAGCACCATCGTTGCGGAAGCCTAGTGCACTAATCCTATGATAGTTACAGGATCCACTTACCGATGCCGTGATGGTTGTGTTTCAAACTGATCGGAAGTTGTTAGTTGAATGATGACGAATAGGGGAATATGGAGCCAACGAAGTTGGCGGAAGATAGAGGAATCTCTCACCGAAAAATAGTCAAACAAATCAGTGAAAGAAATGGTTGAGCTGATGAAGCAGTGGAAAAGGAGACTAAGAGAAAATTTTGAAACTTTTTCTAAGTCATAAAATCATCGGCCATCAGCGAAGATTAGTTGATGATGTCCCCGATGAGCCTCGGAAGGAGTTACCGGTTCGTGCACCGCCATTGCAGAAGTTTAGAGCACTAAGCTTGCGACGGGAAAATGATGCAACTATCGATTGCGATTAAGTTGTGCTTCAGATCACCGATTGGAAATCATTAGGGGATTGGGGCACCAATCGAAAAAGGATCAAAATAGATGAACCACTGTTGCGGCTGCTGAGTGAACTATCATGTCGATGCTTTAGTATTTCCACTCACCGATGCCGAGCTGTTTAGTGAATAGTGGTTTTGAGTTTCGATAACATAATTGTGGTGGTGTTTAGTACTCGTGAGTGCTGACACTGCGGAAGTATTGAGGTTTAATCCATCGATACCAAACCGTCTGATGAAACAACAGACCCGATCGCCAATCAGAAACAATTAGTGGATCAAACGTTGATCAAAAGAGTTAGGGCTTGTGGAACCACTGTTATGGACACCTATGGGACTAAGTGTCTAATGCCACAGCGAGATGTCTCCCCGACTGTCGACAAAGTTGTGATCCATGGAAATTTTAAAGGGATCGTTGGCCATTGTTGCAGAAGTATAGACAACTAGCCACTCGATGCACAGAGCATCCGACCGCCGATGCAGCGGTTAGTCAATTTTCTCGCCGATGAATTTTAGAATAGTAGACTAGTACCGGCCCGATACAGAAGAAGGAGATAGACAAGAAACCATCCGATACCGCAGATAAAATTAGACGTATTAGCCATTGAAACATCGGAAAATTAGCAGGGAAGAGACCCACTGAGGAGGAGAAAATTTTGGGTTTTTCAAAGTGAAATTTTTCTCAGCAAATTCCAAATGTTTCAGCAGTTTTCAACTATTTTTCAGTGGATTTCTCAGCATAATGTCAGTATATTACAGTGCTGAAAAGGAAGAGAGAAAAATTTTGTGTTTTAGGAAAAATTGTTGTTTTATGAATTTCCAAAAGAGGAAGGTAAGTAGTTTTGATTTATATTAATGTAATGCATCTAACAGTTTGCTACTGACACATTTGGAGAATTATAGACAACTCCCAAAAGCAGTATCCCAGGCAGAACAGTGTGGTAAAGCAAGAGGTGATTCAATCATGAGCACCCATAATAGATGTGATGCTCGGAATTCTTATGAGCATGTGGGAGATGCCATGGGAGAAAATGTCCGTAATGGAAATGACTACATAGAGTCTAATGGAAGGAGATTCTAGGAGACACTGTTTGAGGTTGCAACCACCATGAGAAGCTTGATTAAAGCCCAGGAAGAGTAGAATCAACTGAACACTGCCATGTTGCAGAGTTTGAAAGATTTGCAGAGAAATATAGAATCTGGACCAGAAGGCAGTAAGAGCATCACTAGGAGAAGGAGAAGGACTTCCAATGGATCATCTGATTCTGAAGAATCCAGTGGGGATACAAGCTCATATTCTCATAAAAGGAGAAGGAGAAGACACCATAGGGATCACTCTCGGGATGAATTTAAGAAAGCTAAACCTCCTACATTTGATGGTGAGATAGAGACGGGACAAGAAGCTGAAGCTTGGCTTCTTGAGAAAAAGAAGTACTTCCAAGTACAGGATTATTCAGGAAACATGAAGGAAAGAGTTACCATATTCAATATAAATGGAAGAGCATCCATTTGGTGGGAACACTTCAAGCAAGTAAATAGGATCAGTGAAAGGAAACTGAAGTGGAAACAGTTCACGAATTATTTTAAGTAGAAATACCTCTCTGACAGGGATTATGATGATAAGATTAAGGAGTTCCATGAGCTGAGATTGGGACAATAGACCATGGATGAATATGCAAATAAGTTCTTGGAACTATTGAGGTATCTCCGGTACATCAGAGATGAACAAGTGAAGGTCCAGTGGTTTCTGAGTGGATTTCCTCAGTCTTACAAAGATAGAATTGAGTTTTATGAACCTAGAACTCTTGAAGAAGCAATAAGGAAGGCTAAGTATTTCTATGAGAAAAGGAAAGGTAAACCTGATTACCATAAGGCATGGAAGGACAAGAAGAATGAGAATTTTGACCAAAGAAAGAAAGGTTTCAAACCCTCTAGATTTAGGAACTAGCAAAAGTAGCCGTCCCAAGCTACGAGTAAGCCAGTTGGAGTGTTAGGAGAAAATCCTAAGGATCCACAATAGGATAGAAGGCATCTCAAATGTTGGAAATGTGAAGGACCCCAATTGTGCAGATATTGTCCACTTGAGAATGAAAGTTCAAGACCAACTTATAACATTCAAGAAGCAGAAATAGTGGGTCAAGTAGAAAGGGAAGTTCCTAGAATTTATGCAGCACTGGAGGACCACCAAGTAAATCACCAGTCAACTCTGGTTGAAGTTGCAGGTAAGATTGTTGAGCAATCTGATTCTATTTTGAATGACCCCAGTTCTACTCACAGTTACATTACTCCTAGAGTAGTGGAGATTTGTGCTTTTAAGAAAGTAAAGCATAGGAAATCTTGGTTAGTTTAGCTAGCCACTAGAACTAAGAAAAAAGTTAGTGAAGTGGTAGAGAAATTCCCATTGGTCATAAATGGATTGGTCACTTGTGTAGATCTGAATGTTCTACCGCTTGGTTCCTATGATGTTCTCATTGGAATGGATTGGTTAGAGGCTCACAGAGTAAATATTGACTATTATAACAAGACTTTTGAATGCATGGATGAAGAAGGAAACCCAGTAGTGGTGAAAGGTATTCCAAAGGTAATTTCAGTAAGACAGGTTTCAGCAATGCAGTTGAAGAAGTTCTATAGGAAAGGTTGCCAGTTGTATGCAGCTCATATTCTGGAACAAACAGGAGATGAAACTCCTAGGTTGGAAGACTATCAGGTGTTACAGGAATTCAAGGATGTATTTCTTGATGAGATTCCAGGGCTTCCTCCAAAGAGGGACATTGATTTCACCATTGAACTTGTGCCAGGAGTAGCACCTGTGTCGAAGCCACGCTACATGATGAGTACACCGGAGATTCTAGAGTTGAAGATGCAACTACAAGAGTTGTTGGAAAAGAATTATATCTGACTGAGTGTATCTCCTTGGGGAGCACCGGTCATGTTTTTAAAGAAGAAAGATGGTACACTCAGGTTATGTATTGATTACAGGCAGTTGAACAAGGTTATAGTGAAAAATAAATACCCTTTACCTAGGATTGATGACGTATTTGGTCAGATGAGAGGAGAAAAGGTATTTTCCAAGATTGATTTGAGTTCTGGATACCATCAGGTGAGAATCAAGGATGAATACATTCATAAGACATCGTTCAGGACAAGGTATGGACATTATGAGTTTGTAGTGGGACCATTTGGTCTCACAAATGCACCATCTACATTTATGTGCCTTATGAATAGCATCTTCAGTAGGTATTTGGACAAGTTTGTTCTTGTTTTCCTTGATGAAATTCTTGTTTATTCTAAGAATGAGGAAGAACACGAAGAGAATTTGAGATTGACATTGCAATTCCTTAGGGAGCATCAGTTGTATGCAAAGCTGAGCAAGTGTGATTTCTATAGAGATAGAATACAATATTTGGGTCACATTATCTCAGAAGAGGGTATATCAGTAGACCCTGAGAAGATTGAAGCCATTATGAATTGGCCTACTCCAAGAAATGTGACAGATGTAATATCTTTTATGGGACTTGCGGGATACTACAAGAGATTCATTGAAGGATTTTCCAAGGTTGCACATGCCATAAATTCTTTGCAAAAGAAGGGGGTAAGGTTCGAATGGACTTTGAAGTGTGAAGAAATCTTCCAACGGTTGAAGAATCTTCTCACCAGTGCATCGGTATTGAAATTTGCAGACCCAGAGAAAGATTTTGTGGTATGTACCGATGCATGTGGACAAGGGCTTGGAGGAGTGCTTATGCAGAACAACCACGTGATATGTTATGAGTCAAGAAAGTTGAAGGAGCATGAGAAAAACTATGCCACTCATGACCTCAAGCTTGCAGCCATAGTACATGCTCTCAAGATGTGGAGGCATTACTTGATGGGTAGAATATTTGAGCTCAGGACAGACCATTGTGGTCTGAAGTATCTGTTTGATCAGCCTACTTTGAATGCTAGGAAAGCAAGATGGCTGAAATTTTTAAGTGAGTTTGATTTTGAAATCAAGCACATAAAGGGGAAAGAAAACAAGGTAGCTGAAGCGCTCAGTAGGAAGGTACAGGAAATGCATGTGGCATCTCTTAGTATTTTCCAATCAGATTTGAGTCAGTAGATTGTTAATCATGTTGCTGGAGATGAATTGTATGAGTAGGTAAAAGACAAATCACAACAGCAAAGCCTTGAGAAGAGTTATGAAGGATATAAATTGGAAGAAGATGGAATTCTTACTTATAAAGACCGAATTTATATTTTGAATGTAGGTAGATTTGAGGAGAGTTGTTATGGATGAAATCCATCAAGCTCCATATTCTGGTCACCCAGGATATCAGAAGACAATTGCTACAGCTAGAAAGCAATACTTTTTTCCATGAATGAAAAAAGACATGGCTGAATACATTTCAAGGTGCATGAAATGTCAACAGGTAAAGGTTGAACATCAACATCCAACAGGTTTGTTGCAGCCTTTGCCAGTTCCAGAATGGAAATGGGAAGTCATTTCCATGGATTTTATTACAGGATTGCCAATGACATGGAGACAACATGATTCCATCATCGTTGTGGTAGACAAGTTGACAAAGGCAGCACATTTAATACCGGTGAAGTCTACGCACAAGATTGATGACATTGCAAAGATCTTCATGAAGGAGATTTTCAAATTGCATGGATTGTCAAAGGCAATAATCTCTGACAGAGATGTCAAGTTCACTTCCAATTTTTGGAAGGGATTGTTTGCAGATTTGGGTACAAAGCTAAACTTTAACACTTCCTACCATCCTCAGACAGATGGGCAGACAGAAAGAGTTAATCAGGTGCTTGAAGATATGCTTCGCATGTATGTGATGGACAAACCAACCAAGTGGGAAGATTACTTACACTTGGTAGAGTTTGCTTATAACAATGGACAACAGGCATCCTTAGGGATGAGTTCGTATGAATTTTTGTATGGAAGAAGGTGTAGAACACTAGTGACTTGGGATAATCCAGTGAATAGGGTTGTGCTTTCACTACAATTGCTCAAGGAAATGGAGCAAGAGGTTGTAAAGATCAGATAGAATCTAAAAGCAGCACAGGATAGACAGAAAAGCTATGCAGATAAGCATAGGATGAACAAAGAGTTCAATGTTGGGGATCATGTCTACCTCAGAGTGAGGGAAAAGAAAATTTCCTTGAAGCTTGGGAGTTGTGCCAAGCTGTCACCAAGATATTGTGGTCTGTTTGAAGTGCTTGAAAGAATAGGACCTGTTGCATATAGACTTGCATTGCCTGCTAGTACTAGAGTTCATAATTTTTTTCATGTTTCTTTGCTTAAGAAATATGTACATGATCCTAACGATGTGATAAATTGGGATGTGATTCAGGTGGAACCCGAGGGAGAGTTCCAAATTGAGCCAATGTGTATCCTCGATAGGAAGGTCACCATGCTCCAGAACTAAGCCATAGGGCAGGTAAGGGTGCAATGGGAGCACTACGAACCTGAAGAGGCTACGTGGGAGCTGGAGGATGCCATGCAATTAGCACATCCATTTTTGTTCAATTCTATGGAACACTGAGGCGATACCAGTGTAGCATTTTGTTCAATTTTGTAAAGCACTGAGGATAGTGCTATTGAAGGGGGAGGGAATGTAACACCCCAGTTTTGACCTCGTTTTCATTAATGTATGTGATGTATATATTGTAATGAATCATGGTGTGGAGCTGAAGGAAAAAGGCCCCACCATAGATTCGTTTATGTTATGTTTTGGATTGAAATTGTCACTGATGGTATATCAGGACATGCGGCATACATATTAAGTTGTGGAATCATGTAACTATGCATTTTAATTAAATAACCCAACCGACTATGTTCTCTACAACTAAATTGAGAAGGGGCATGATTCCTAAGGATGGGGAGGGGAATGTTAAACCTTGAGCCACGGGGGGGAAAATCCATGTGTCACCACCCTATTTGTTCTATTGTTAGTTGAGGCATCTAATTGCTAGCAAGAAAACCACTACTACGCCCATGCCTGCTCTCTCTCTCCATGACGTTCCTTCTGGGTCATGGATGGTCTGTCCACTATCAGAGGATTGTGAGTCTATTCATTTTCGCTCACGCTAAGTGGAGTTAAAAGGGGGCTACAACTCATTGATTGGGGTTCACTCTCCTCTTCCTCACCGACTATTGGCTTGCAAATCGATTCTTTCTCCCATTCACGCAGAGCGTTTGTGCCTTCTCCACCATTGTCAGCCTGTGAACGTTCTATTACTCCATCGTGGAATCATGATAGTGTTTCCATCGATAGTTCTGGGGGCTTCATCTTTTTCCCTCACACACAAAATTGGGAGTCTGTTCCCTTCCATTTTTTTCTGAGTAAGTTCTCCAACGATTACGTTAGGGATTGTGTGTTGTGGGTTTATGGTGGTTCGTGGGCTATTGTTTACCACGATTGCTGGACTGTGTCTTTCCCGTGTGAATTGGCTGTTGTAGGTTGCTGAAGAATCCTTTTGGAAATGATAGGGCCAATAATGATTCAGGGAGTTGTTTTCCCCTATTTAAGCTTGAATAGCTATTTTGCTGCATGCACGCAGTGGTTTTGTCTTCGGACTGCATTGGAGTGGTGAATGAGGGCCTGATGTGCTTGATAAACCTAGTGGTTTGGGAACCATACAGATAGAGCTAGTGAGCCGTCTTTCTTCTCCACAACCCCTGAATAGCATTGGAAGGGAGATATAAGTCTGAGGGACTACATTGCAGAGAAAGGACTGATTTCCTTATGTTGGGTGTGTGTGGGTGTCCCAGAAGCCAAGTTGGTTCTGGTGTTGGTGTCCTTGGCTCTTCAATGAGCTCACCAGCTTAGCATTAGCCTTTCCCAGCTTCTGGATGGCCTGATAAACCCATCTTTGTTGGCTTGGCTGATCTGTTGTTCGCCTGATAAACCCAACTATGTTGGCTTGGATGAACTATTCATCCTTGTGGCATTGTTTTCCTTGTCTATGTGTAAGCCTGCTAGTTCCTTACTCCTTGGGAAATCATGCCTGGCTCGGGGGTGGCAATGTTGCTGACAGATTAAAGAGCATGTGGCCTACAGTTGGGTGGAACATTGCAGTGGCATAGCTGGTTGTGGAACAAGATTCTGTTAAAGATAAGCATCTTCTTGTGATTGAAATCCTTTCAATTGTGTTCATTTTATAAATCAATATGAACATGTTAAATGCTGTGAATGAATGAATGTGTTTCTGATGTTTGATAGTAATTATGCATTTGAGTATGTTAATTTCAATGCATTTTATGTGTTTTTCATGGGGCTACATGCCTGTATGTTTTGTTTTTAGTATCATCCTCTTTCCCAGTCAGAGGTTCGGGGATGTTGCATCCGTTGAAACCTACTCCCACGCTTCTAGGTCACCCAACTATGAAACTAGGAAGAAATTTCAAATCCAATCAACCACGGGATTAGGAAAGGTTCAGAAGTGTTGTCCCATTTTTAATAAGCCTCAAATTAAGTTTCAGATATTCAAGAACAAATATGGAAGGTTTTGGGGCTTTTGGGAATGATTTGGGAAAAACTGGCAGTTTTGGCCTTGGGAGGCCCTGTGTAAAGAAAGATGTCCAAACAAGGTATGAAATCAAGTAAATATTTTTATGAGGTTTGGGATTGGTATTTGGGTCACTTATATACCTACATAAACTTTCATAATTTATTTTGGATGCACGTAACTTCCAGAATTAAGGAAATTGTAAAACTAGTAAAATTTACCTAGTTGACTAGCAGGGGTGTGCAAAAATTAATGAATTCCGTAACATATTAAAATAAGACCTGATAATTATGAATTAAAGAGACTAATATATAATAATTTAAAATATAATTTCATTCAATACTTCTTATCATGTCCATTACTTCATTATTATTGCTTAAACTAATAAAAAAACCCATCTAGTGGGAAAATAAAGGCGCACTCATGAAAACTTAACATGAGAGATCTCTGGAACAGAAATATTACTGAATTGACAAATTAATAATAGTGGATTTGGACTGAACATGTCAGGGAGAATTTTGGAGCACTGATCTCTCCAAAAATGGGATCCAAAACTAAGGGCATGAAGCCCAAATGTAACACCAAGCGAGGGAATGGAGCATAGGTGAATTTCCCTTCACTGGAGCTCATTTTCAATGGATGTATTGGCTTCTGTAGTGGTATTATATGAATATTATGGTTCTGATACTTTTCTCATCATCACCTCCACTTAAAATGGAAGGGGATAAAGAAGAGAGGGGACAGGAATTGGGGCACATTTCCAAAGAGACCGAGGCACAACACTTATTATGAAGTTGGGATTCACTCAACACAATATCATTCATTATACAAACTATGAAATGGATCTTTAATTGTCATTAAATAGACCACTAGTGATTTTTGGGCAAGTCAATCACCTGTTGAGCAAGTTTCCCTTGCTAAAAACCTAACCCTATACATCTGGTGCGCCCTCCTTGAGAATTTAGCAAGTATGTGTCATGTGAGATCTTTCCATGTCCATGCCTTTCATCCAACTTCAAAACTGGACCCTACTTAGGCCCAAAGTTTCCTAATTTTTTGTATGACAACTTTTCTGAACTGTCTTCTTTTGTAATTGAACTTCAGAATGGAAACTATGCCCTCCTTTGTCCCAGAGTTTTCTGCTTTTCCTTATGACAACTTTTTCTCGCCTTTTGCTTTTATGACTGGACCTCTAAATGGAAACTTCTCCCTCCTTTGGCCTATAGTTTCCTCTTTTGTGTCTGATTTCTTTTCCTTGGATTTTGGTTCTTTCCCCTTTTTTTGTATTCTTGCTTTTTTCAGTCCTTTGATAGTTTCTAATTTTCCTCCTTGGCAAGTTGTATTTCCCAAGTGTGCCCTCCTGACATGGAAACTTATTTTCCAAATGTTTAATTGCACAATAACTAATAATGACAAGAAATTTAACTTAGTACAATCCACTTAAATAATTATTTAGCCAAATTCCCTAGGTTAATTAATTATTATCACTTAGAAACTCTATGTGTTTATCAACGTAAACACTCTTAATGTTCAATAAGCTAGGGACATGGCACGAGCATCAAATTTTCCAAAGGCACATGCAAGGGATGTATTGTTGGAAAACATGCAGAGCACAAGTTTGAGAAGGGGAAGGAAAGAAGAACTGATCAAGTCATCGAATTGGTCCATTCATATATGATATGATCTCTTCCCACACCCTCCTATGGAAAATTAAAGTATGCCCCAACATTCATTGATGTTTTTTCAAGGTATTGTTGGGTATTCTTCCTTAAGTTGAAATCTAAAGTGTTCCAATCTTTCAAAGTTTTCAAAGTTTTCAAAGCTTCTGTTGTAAATTTTAGTGGGAATAATATCAAAGTATTAAGGACTAATAATGGGAAGGAATATGTCAAAGGACCTGTAGTATCTATGTGAAGAGGAAGTCATCCATATGCAACATTCAGTGCCATACACACCTCGGTAGAATGGTGTAGCTAAGCAAAAGAGTATAGCATTGAAGGAAATGACTACTTTCATGTTGGAGGCTAAGTATTTGTCTCCTAACCTATGGGATAAAGCCATGAATTGTTTTTCATATGTTCAAAAAAAAATTCCACACAAATCCTTGGAATACATGACTCGATTCAAGGCTTGGAAGGGACACAAACTTGATGTGTCTCACTTCAAGGTGTTTGTCTCAAGAGCATGTGATAGGATACCCCATGAAAAAATAAAGGCATTGCATATACAAATAAAGGATTCCATAATGGTTGGATATGTTGAATATACAAATGGATACAATTTATTTGATCCCTCATAACAAAATAACTTCATTAAGAGCAGTGTTTAGTTCGAATAAGAGCTCATGCAAGAAGCTGACAAAGAATAAGGGGAATGGTCATATCCCTCCCGTGATGATGGTGTAAGTGATGTTTATACCTCTAGTTTTTATGATTCTAATATAAAATATGAATATAATGACATGCATGCAGATCATGATCCTCCTACAAGGAAAAAATGGGATGAGAAAGCCATTCAAGTAGCTGGTGAACTTGCAAGAGATCCACAAGACAATAGGAAGACTAGATCTTAGTTTCACAATGTGTTCTCTACTTGTGATATGAATATTTCTAAGATTTGTTTATTTATTGTTGGATATGATACAAATTCATATGAAAAATCATCACAAGATCCAATATGGAAATCTTCCATGCAAGAAGAGTTCAAGTCTCTTCAAGGCAATGGAACTTGGTAGTTGGTTCCTCTACCTTCCAAGAGTAAAATTGTTTAATGCAAGTGGGTGTATATGACGAAAATGGCTGCTGATTGTTCTGAAGTGACTTATATGGCCAGATTGGTTTCCAAGGGCTTCTCCCAAGTCCATGGAGTGTACTACACATATACATTTGCATGAATGGAAAAGATGGACTTGATCAAACTAGTTTTGGCCATTGTTGCAACCAAATGATGGGAAGTGCACCACATAGATGTGAAGAGTGCATTTATTCATGGTGATATTGACGAAGATATATATATGAAGCATCCTATATATTTCATACAGTATTATTCATTTTTTTTTCAGGTTTAAGAAGTATCTCTATGGCCTCAAGCAAGCTCTTAGAGCTTGGTATGCCAAGATAGACAACTTCCTTCTATCTCAAGGATGTGAAAGAAGCAAATATGATCCTAATGTGTATTTGAAAAACTTTGGTGGTTGTATTATGATAATTTTATTGTTTTTTAATGATATTTTGATTACTGGAAGTTGCAATGTTGATATATGTTCAATTAAGTCTTCATTGCATAGTGTTTTGTCCATGACTGACCAAGGATTGTTGAAACAATTTCTTGGCTTGGAGATTGAGAAATCTGATGAAGGTATCAAGTTCAAACAATAAAAATATGCTTCAAACATGTTATAATATTTCGAAATGGATGAATACAAGGATTCCAAGTTTCCCTTCCTTTCAGGGGAAAAACTAGGAGATTATGGTTCATCACCATTGGTGGACAACTCATTGTATAAACATCTAGTTGGTAGCTTGTTGTATATCACACACTCTTGACCTAATTTGGATTATGCAGTAGTCGTTGTTGATAAATATATGAAATATTCTAATTATATTCATTGGAAGAATTCCAAAAGGATCTTGCATTATCTGCAAGTAGCCAATCATTTCGGGATATGCTATGAAACTAGTTCTTCAGTAGAACTTGTTGGATTTACTAGTTTATATTGGGTTGTAGATAGAAATGATAGATATTCCAATTTGGGTTATGTATTTATACTTATGGTCCTAGTTTATGGTGGATCAATAAAAAACACACTATTTCCTTATATTCAACTAACGTCGAGTATAAAGGAGCAGTGATTGAAACTACACAATGTGTGTGGTTGCAAGTCATTCTTGGAGAAATTGGATTTGCATTTGATTCACCCACTATCATTTGGCATGAAAATAAAAGTGAAATCAATATCTCTATAGATATAGTACATAGACATAGGACCAAGCACATAGAGATACACATGCGCTACACTAGGAGCTTGGTGCATGACCATATTATATAATTGTAGTATTGTCCATCTTCTGAGTAGACTGCTGGAAGCTTCACCAAGAGTTTTGCTGGGAATACAATCACATACCTTATATCACTCCTTCAGGTGGGTGATACATGGTGAAAACTAATATTACTTCAAATTTTACTTCATGTCCATTTTTTAGGGGAGGTTTTATTCCCATGAGGTTTTCCTCCGTACCTTGGTTATATGGACTAATAATATTGTAAGAGGTGACTTGAACCATTGTTTCCAAGGACTCATTTTGTTTCTGGATACACTAAGTTAGGATTAAGGGGGGGTGTTAGAACATTATTAAACCTATGACCATAGTATCATCACATATATTCTTATGTTAGTTGGTCCAATCAAGGTTAATGACGTTTTCCTAAGGTTATTGAGAATTATGGACCATTAATGATCATTGGCATTGTCATTTTGGTAAAATAGTGGATAAGGCACCTAATTTATGGACACTTTTTCCCTATGGATGTGCCAATCCCTTAATGTTTGTATTCGGGTTCGACCATGGGGTGCACGTGCATTGTATTTGGTTGTTTTGCCTCTTTTCAGTGCTTTTGGACCACCGTGGGCCACCTCCATGCCACCATTCTCTCCACCACTCATGGGACACCATAATTATTGACCACAATTCCATACCAATGTTCACATATTCCATTTGTGATTGTTTGAGGTGACTTGGGATCCTATTGGTTAACATAGGGTGGTTTGAGGTTCAATGTAAGCGTGCCACATGTCGGCCACTTGAGGGCCTCCAAAGGCTAACGATTTTATCCTATCGTAATATAATGGTGATCCTAACATGTTTTCATGTTGGAAAATAATAGAAACTTCAATTATTGGTATCACATGTTTGTGTTATTGTGCCTCTTTCACATTGTTACATGCATATTTAGCCAAATACTTGTCTAGTGAGGAAATTCTTAGCTAGTAGATCCTACTGTAATTATAATTTTACACATAAAAAAAATACATAACTAAAAACATTAAATGAATATATGTAATAACTGATAATATTTTATAATGATGCAACTTACCCATATTGTTTTATTTCTTCTTGCATCTCTACAGTTCTTTCTATAATACCCTGGTTTCGACCCCATGGTATTGAAATTGTACATGATGTATATATTGTATTTAACTCATGGCAAGGATCCCAAGGCCAAATAATTCACATTGTGTTTTGTCTATAGGTGATCAAGGTCGATGCCTACGGTTATGGTGCTAAGTCATACACTGTATATTTTGATATATCATGTAACTATACAATTAATAAAATACCACAGCTAGCTATGGGAATGCAACATGAAAGAGATAGGGGCATGATTTCACAAGGAATATGGAGGAGAGTTAGTAAAAAATACTGAGCCAATAGGGTGATACCAGATGTCAATGGGGAAACCCATGAACCCTAATCTACCTTTTTTTCCTCTGTCCTCAATCATTCATTTCTTCCAGAAGTTGGTTGAGGTAGTTAATGCCTTAGGTAGAGCAAGGCATGACAATCTGATTGTGTGTTTGAGAAAACTTGCAAGTCTTTAGTATGGGAAGTTGCGTTCTTGCTTATGAAGAAAGAAAACCCTGGATTGCGTTCCCAACCCAGTTTCTTGTGGGTTGTGCTGAACAATGGGGGGGGGGGGTTATTCTTCCATCACATGGTTGTGGGGGTTCATTCAATTCATGCACACATTGTGGGTGTTCATTTCATGATTATGCATTGTTCATCAATGAGAGTCATAGAGAATTTTGGTTTTGAGCAAAGTGTTGCTACGCATTGCTGCAGAGTGAAGCTAGTGTTGTTGTGTTTCCTTGTGAGTTGTTGTGATGTGCATCCCTATTTTGGTATGAAAGACTTAGGAGTGAAAGAGGCCCAGAATTGGCTAATAAAACTAGTGAAGAGAGGAACCTCACAGACAGATCAAGAGGGGCTGGAAGATCCTTTATGCACACCCTGAAGAGCACTGGAAGGGAAGGTATGGCCTGAGGGAACTGTGTAGCAGTGAAGGGAATACTTCCTTTTGTTGGGTGTGTAGGTATTGTGGAATTCCAAGCTTGATAGATATGGTGTATGTGTCCTTAGCTCTATGTTTGATCTCACTATATTAGAAATTCTACCTTTCCACTGCCTTAGCATCCTATGAAACACAGTTGTATATTGGCTTGGATGGACAGTTCGTGAAACCCAGCTGTGTGTTGGCTTGACTGTGTGTGATATGATCTGGCTATGTGTGAGTCACTTCCTTAGCAGCCTGTGAAACCCAATTGTAAATTGGCTTGGCTGGGTAGTCTGTGAAACCTAATTGTGTATTGGATTGACTGTGTGTGATATGATCGGGTTGTGTGTGAGTCATTTCCTTAGCAGCTTGAGAAACCCAACTGTAAGTTGGTTTGACCATGTTTTGATGTGTGCTAGCTATGTGTGAGCCTATTGTTCCCTAGTTCCTTGTGGAAATCATGGCTAGCTCGGGGGGTGGAAGTGGTTTTAAGAGATTAATTAACACACTGGACTATGGTTGGGTGGAACGTTGCAACACCATAACTAGTTGCGGGACAACCTCATCATCAAGAGAAGTATTCTCTTTTGTGTTATTTCTGCAATTTATCTGCTTGTGAATGAAATGATTATGTTGAATTCTTATCAATGAGTTAAAGTATAGGTTATTGTTGAATGAATGTCCCTACATTTGCATTTGTTTATGCCTTGTATGTTTTAATGTATTTTTCATAAGTTCATGGAGGCTAGAATCCTATTACAGTGTCATAATGCATCTAACTTAGCATTTTCACCCCTTGAAATCCTCTTGGGGAAGGCGAAAGGCATAAATTGAAAAAGATGATTTGAAACAAGGTAGAATCTGGGTTTTTCGCACCTTAGGATATGCCTACGGGAGGGGGAGGGCGGAAGAGGAAAAGTGCAGAAAATATCCAAGGAAAAAGTTAAGATTCTGATTCCTGAGTTCCATAGTAGAGGGCAGAAAGATGGAATACAAAAGGAAAAAATGAGGATAAAGGTTTTCGTCGTTTGATGGTTTTTCGATTCCCAAGTTCTGCACTAGAGGGAGGAAAGGAAGAATGCAGAAGGTGGAACCATGGATAGAGGATTCCATCGTTTGTTAGTCTTCCAATTCTTGAGTTCCACACTAGAGGGCAGAAAGGCATAAGGCAGAAGGCGGAAGGTGGATGAGTAATTTCGTCAAAAGGTAATGTTTCCGACTTTTGAGTTTCAAAGGTGAAAGGAGGAACGCGGTAGGCCGTTAAACGATTCCATCGAAAATATGTTTTTTTCGAATTTCGAGTTCCAAAGGTGGAAGGAAGAATGTGAGTTTAATATCTCCATCACACATTGTGCTCCTGGTTACCGAATTCTGCATTGGAAAGGTAGAAAGGGGAGTGCATAGGGAAAAGTGCGAAAAGGACAGGTTCAATGTAGAAAAGGTGTTTCCGGTCGTAGAAGGGATCTGTGAAGGGTGGAATGACTATTACAGTGGTTTCTAAGAATGATAATGAATGTCGAAGAGTGTTTTAACATCCATGTCATGTGTTTCTAAAGGAGAACAAGGGTTCTTGAAGATAAATTTTTAATAATTCAGCATTGTGGGGTATGGGGATGTTATAGATTGGTATCAAAGCTGCTGGTTGTAGTACTGGGCCTAAAGGGTCAAGTTGAACAGTTAAAAGAGGAAAATTACCCTCTTATAGCAACATTGTAGGACACTATATATTGGTATCAGAGCGATTGGTTGCAACATTGAGCCTAGATGGTCCAGGTGACAGTAAGTAAATTATTTTTACTTCAGAAACTGTTATGCATCTAACAAATGATGTTTATTAACACATTTTTGTAGAGTCATAGTGCCGATTGGAAGAGTTTGTTTTTGGCTCAACCATGAGATCCTATAGCATGAATAATGCAAATAGTCCCTATGAGCATGAGGAAGACGCTATGGGGGAAATTGTTCGTATTGGAAATGCTAAAATGGAGTCCAATGGAAGGAGATTTCAAGAGACTCCGCTAGATTTTTTAACCACCATGAGAATCCTAAGGGTGGAGATGCAAAGCTATAGAGAATATAATAAGAGAATGATTAAATCTCAGGAAGAGAAGAATCATCTGAATGCATCCATGTTGTAGAGTTTTAAAGACATCCAGAGGTGGATGAAATTTGAGCATCGGGCTGTAAATCCAGAAGGAAGTAGGAGAGGTGCTAGAAGAATAAAAAGGTCTTCTTGTTGATCGTATGACTCTAAAGGATCCACCGGGGGTTCAAGTTCTTCTTCTCACAAGAATAAGAAAAAAAGGTGCTACCAGAACAAATCACGTGATGAGTTCAAGAAGGCTAAGCCTCCTATGTTTGATGGTGAGGTAAATAATGGTCAAGAAGCTAAATCTTGGCTTCTTGGGATAAGGAAATATTTCAAAGTCCAAGACTACTCTAGAAATATGAAGGCTAGGGTATCCATCTTCAATTTGACTAGAATAGCATCCATATGGTTGGAGCACTTCAAGAAAGTGAAGAAGATCAATGAAAGGAAGATTTTGTGGAAGCAGTTCCATAATTATTTCAGGAAGAAGTACTTCTATGATAGGTACTATGATGATAATATTAAAGAATTCCATGAGCTGAGATTGGGACAGCTAACCATGGAAGAGTATGCAAATAAGTTCTTGGAGTTGTTGAGGTATGTTAGGTACATCATAGATGATAAAGTGAAAATTCAGCTTTTCTTGAGTGGACTACCTTAGTCATACAAAGACGGGATTGAGTTTGATGAACCTAGAACTATGGAAGAAGCTATAAGAAATGCCAAGTATTTCTATGATCAGAACAAAGGAAAACCTGATTACCATAAGGCATGGAAGGACAAGAAGAATGAAAAGTTTGATCAGAGGAAGAAAGGTTTCAAACCTTCTCACTTTCAAAATCAACAAAGTAAGCCATCACAAGCCATGACTCATCCAGCTAGAGTGATGGGATAGAGGCCAAGAGATCCAAAGGAGATCAGAGAACCACTCCAATGATGGAGATGTGGAAGACCCCATCTGCGAAGGAATTATCCACTTGAGAATGGGTATGTGAGGCAAGCTCATAAAATTCAAGAAGCTGAAACAATGGGTCAATTAGCAAGGACTATCCCTAGAATTTATGCACCGTTGGAGGACCGCTAAGAAGATCATCAGTCAACTGTGGTTGAAGTTGCAAGTAATATTGTTGAGCAATCTGTTTATGTTTTGATTGACACTGGATATACTCATAGTTATATTACTCCTATAGTTGTTGATATTTTTTTTTTTAAGAATGTTAGAACAGTAATCCAACCCTTTAGTACCTTAGTTTAACTCCTTAGTCAATTTTATAGCATTTTGCATTAATACACTATGGTTTTGGACTTAGGGTGCTTAGTTGAACCAATAACCAGCTAAATTGGTGCATTCACACCCACATGAGCACTCCATATCATTTAACCATCCAAATTTTCACCCTCATCATTGTTGGTGCACTCCCATTCATTGAATGTGGACATTTTGGTTGACTAAGAGCGCTAGAGGTGGATTTTGTCCAATTTTGGGCTGATTTGGTGCATTTAATGCCACCTAGAGCCTCTAACCCACCTATTTTTCCACACCCACACATGACAAGGTATTATGATGACCCCATGTCACCTCAAGCATGTCCACATAGAGATTCATGGCCATTTGGGCTGATTTGGAGCATGATTGGCCCACCTAGGTGGGATTGAGGCCAATTTGGCCAAGTTCATTTGTACAGTCACATTGGGATTCCTAAGCCTGACAAAACACTTCTGATGTAATATAAACATGTTACTAATGTGTTTTGATGTTATACAATCAAAATATAACCTATTTTTGTTCACATTCCATGTGTAAATTGCTTCTCATTTAATGGTTTTTTCTGGTTTTGCATCAAATTCTATTTGTGAGTTTCTCTAAGGATCCTAGATATTGCTGTAGATAGAAATTATCACATGGTATCCGATCTGAGTGGATTTTATTGAGTTACATATCAATCCAGAGCGTTTTGAGCTACATTTTTAGAGAAATTCTAGATAAAATTGATTTGGTTTGTAGGACATTCGACAATTTCATCACCATTAGTGCAGGAAGAAATGGAAGCTACCCAGATATTTCTAACACCTCTAAAATTCTTTGATTGGAAGGAAGATATGGTGATTCAATTGAGATCCAAAGAACTTTACAGAGTTACCATGGGCACAGAGGTGGAGCCAAAATCTGTTGTAGAGAAAGCCGAGTACTTCAATAGATTGTATGAAGCATATGGATTGTTATTCCTAAGTATCTCAAGAGAGATTTTGTTCCACATAAACAGTTTAACAACCCCCAATGAAGTCTAGGTAAAACTAGAGACACTCTTTATGAAAACTAATGAACTAAGAGGACACCAGCTTGAGAATGATCTCATTATCCTGAGCCCAACGTAATTTGACACTATCCAAGACTTCTTCATCAAGTTTAAGTTAATTTTGTTGTAGCTAAAGCAATGTGGCATTGAGAAGAAAGAGGACCAGTTGATTATTTCCATCCTTTCGAAGTTGGGGCCATAATTCTCAGTCTTTGTCAGCACATTCCATTTTGGCAAGTTAACACTTCGAAACTGGAAAATTCCAAGTCTAGCTAGCTTCATGGAGTCCCTCACTTAGTAGCAAGAAAATCTATTCCAAATGGGCACCATCAAGGATAAGGATCAAGCCTTGGCCATGGGAGTTTTGAATCCTTCAAAGGGAAGTCCAAGGCAAAGAATTCTGGCCCCAACTTCAAAAGGATGGATAGAATTAACTGGTCCTCTTTCTTCTCAATGCCACATTGCTTTAGCTGCAACACAATTGAATTAAACTTGGTGAAGAATTATTGGATAGTGTCAAAGTGCATTGGGCTCTGGCTGATGAGCTCATTCTCAAGATGGTGTCCTCTTAGTTCATCATTTTTCCTAAAGAGTGTCTCTAGTTTTACCCAGACTTCATTGGGGATTTTTAAAATATCTATGTGGAACAAAAGGTCTCTTGAGATGCTCACACATAACAATCCATATGCTTCATCCAATCTATTGAAGTACTTGGATTTCTCTATAGCATAGTTTGGCTCCACCTCTATGCCCGTGGTAACTCTGTAGAGTCCTTTGGATCTCAATTGAATCACCATATTTTCCTTCCAATCGAAGAATTTGAAAGGTGTTAGAAATATGTGGGTAGCTTCCATTTTTTCCTATGCTAATGGTGATGATTCTATCCATCCTTTCCAAGTTGGGGCCAAAATTCTCATTCTTTGTCAGCACATTCCATTTTGGAAAGTTAACACTTTGAAACTGGAAAATGCCGAGTCTAGATAGCTTCATGGATTCCCTCACTTAGGATCAAGACAAGCTAGTCCAAATGGTCACCATCAAGGCTAAGGATCAAGCCTTGGCCATGGGAGTTTCGAATCCTTCAAAGGGAAAGTCCAAGGCAAAAAATTCAAAGCTTCTGGAGAAGAAGAAACCAAAAAACCCAAATCTAGTGATGGGGGTTCGAATCCTCCCAAGGAGAAGGAAAAGAAGGGAAAAGAGAATACCAAATGCACATATTTCCACAAGGGATGGAATCCAGAGAGCTAATTCATGAAAAAAACCATTGAACAGATGGTGCAGCTACTGGAGAAGAACAACATCCCAGTCCGAGACAACACAAGGAAGAAGGATGGCACCTCCAGTTCATATGGAAAGGAGAAATTTCATGCTTTGGTAGCAAGTAATTCTAATTCCTCATCTTTAATCATTGATTTGGGGGCTTCTAGACACATGGTAGACACAAGAGAGCTCTTCTCCTCCATGCATTTGAATGCTGGACCAACAGTTCGAATGGGGGATGATTCAGAAATCCAGACCAAGAGGATTGGCAGGATTGATTTAGAACATGGTTTCTTTAGTGATGTGTTGTATGTACTAGACATTGCAGGAAATTTGTTGTCATTCTATCGAATTACCCATACCTAATTGCTATTACTTGGTTTGATGAGATTTCTGCAATCTCTACCATGTATGGAGTGAAGGACACTCTTTTTTCTTCTCCTGTATGGGTCATTTGATAGAATGACATCAAATTTTTTGCAATGTCTGGTACATACAACACATCACTAAAGAAACCATGCTCTAAATCAATCCTACCAATCCCCTTGGTCTAGATTTCTGATTCGTTCCCCATTTGAACTATTGGGACAACATTCGAATGCATAGAGGAGAAGAGCTTTCTTGTGGATACCATGTGTCTAGAATCCCCTAAATCAATGATGAAAGATGAGGAATTAGAGGTACCTGCTACCAAGGCATGAAATTTCTCCTTTCCATCTGAACTGGAGGTGCCATCCTTCTTCCTTGCGCTGTCTGGGACTGGGATGTTGTTCTTCTCTAGTAGCTGTGCCATCTAGTCAATGGTTTTTTTCATGCATGATCTATATGGATGTCATCCTTTGTGGAAATAGGTGCATTTGGTCTTATCTTTTACCTTATTGTCCTTATCCCTAGGAGGATTCGAACCCCCATCACTGGATTTGGGTTTTTTTGGTTTCTTCTTCTCTGGTAGCTTCGAATTCTTTGCTATGCATACCACCATGAGAGGATGTACAAGTTTTCGAATTTCCTCCCCACTTCCAATCAACAAGATATTCTCTCATATTCCAATAAGAATTCTAAGCTATGGCATGAGAGGTTTAGTCACATGAACTACAAATACCTCCAAGCTCTACACATAGATGAGATGGTGGAGGGACTTCCACAAATCAAATCATCAAATGGAGCATGCATTGGGTGTGTATTTGGGAAGCATCCAGAGCGAAGCTATGAGAAGGGGATGGAAAGGAGAGCCACAAAACCACTTGGCTTAGTACATTCATATCTGATTGGTCCTCTTCCCACTCCATCATATGGTGGATCAAGGTATGTACTTACATTTATTGATGATTACTTGAGATTCTACTGGGTGTACTTCCTCAAATTAAAGTCTAAAGTTTTTAAGCAATTGAAGATTTGGAAGGAATTGGTAGAAAATCAGAGTGGGAATAAGATTAAGATCCTTAGGAATAATGATGGGAAGGATTATTTTAACAAAATCCTACAGCACATTTGTGAGGAGTGCGGCATCCGAATGCAACACTCAACTCCCTACACACCACATCAAAATGGTGTGGCAGAGAGGAATAATACATCTCTCAAGTAGATGGCCACTTGCATGATTGAAGCAAGGGATATAAGTCCCAAGATATGGGTTGAGGATATTAATTGTTCTGAACACATATAAAATAGAGCCTTCCAAAAATCAGTAAAAGGAAATAATCCTACGAGGCATGGTTTGGCCATAAGCCAAATGTCTCAAATTTCAGGATTTTTTGATCTATAGCATGGGCTTGAATCCCTTCCAAAAAGAGGAAGGAATTTCAGCCACAAATCAAGGAATGCATAATGGTTTGGTATGGTGAGGATACAAAAGGTTACAAAATCTTTGACACTTCCACACTCATGACATTTGTTGAAAGAAGTGTGCAATTCGAAGAGGAACCAATACCATATTTTGAGCTTGCACTGGGGGAATGCTCTTCTCCTCAACAATTAGATGATGTAAGTGATGATTCATGCTATATTTTTTCTTATATTAATGAACATGATATGTCTGTATATGATTCACCATCAAGGACCAAGTGGGATGAAAATATCATACAAGCTACAGAGGAATTGACTGGAAATCCCCAAGAGCCTAGGAAGACTAGATCTCAAACTAGTAATGCCTCCTTTGCAAGTGATAGTGCTCTTGTTGAGAAATGTTATATGATAATTGGATCTGATCCATATAAATATAATCAAGCTTCTAATGACCCAATATGGAAAACATAAATGGAAGAAGAGTTCCATTCTCTCCAAGAGAATGAGACATGGGAATTGGTTCCCCTTCCTCCCAAGAGGAAGCTTGTTCAATGCAAGTGTATCTTTCGAACCAACATGTTGCTGATGGTTCAGATGTAAAATAAAAATCCATATTAGTTTCTAATGGCTACTCTCAAGTCCATGGTATTGATTATACCGAGACCTTTGCACCGATTGCAAAGATGGACTCCATAAGACAAGCTCTAACAATTGCAACTAATAAGGGTTGGCAAGTGCACCATATGGATGTCAAGAGTGCATTCCTACATGGTGAGCTACAAGAAGATATATAAATGAAACAACCTGAAGGTTTCCAAGAGGATCCTTCAATTTTTTGTAGGATGAAGAAATATCTCTATGGACTCAAGCAAGCCCCCAGGGCTTGCTATGCTAAAATTGATGCTTTCTTGATCTCTATTGGATTCACTAGATGAAAATCAGATCCTAATGTATATTTGAAGAAACATGATGGTATTTTTTAGTTTATTGTTATTTACATTTATGACCTTGTAATTATAGGGAGCTGCACCACTTCAATTGGTTTAATTAAGTCATCTTTACATAGTGAATTTTCCATGACCAATCTAGGATTGCTAAGGCAATTTTTGGGTTTGGAAATTGAGCAAAGTGAAAGGGGAATCATGCTGAGTCAACCAAAGTATGCTTCATACCTGATAAGTAAGTTCAAAATGGCTGAGTGTAAGGTATCCAAGTCTCCCTTTCTTTCTGGCATCAAATTGTTTGAATTTGGCAATTCTCCATTGGTAGATTTTACACTCTACAGGAAGCTAGTTGGTAGCTTGCTCTATCTTACACATACAAGAAATATTTATCTTATGTTGTAAGTGCTGTAGCAAGACATATGAACCAGAAACATGAGATCCATTGGAATGAATCAAAAATAATTATTCAGTATGTCCAGGGTACAAATAATTTTGGGGTACACTACTCGGCTAGTTCTTCACTTCAACTAGCTGGATTTTCTGATTCGGATTGGGTTGGAGATCCCACTGAAAGAAAATCAACTTCAAGTTTTGTATTTATAATTTCTGAAGGTCCCATTTTATGGTCAAGTAAGAAAAATCACACCATTTCACTTTCATCAGTAGAGGCTGAGTATAGGGAAACAATCAATGCAGCTACATAATGTGTTTGGTTGCAAGGAATTCTTCGGGAATTTGGTGTCACAATTGATTATCCTACCAACATTTGGGTGGACAATAAAAGTGCCATCAAAATATATACTGATCTAGTTCAGAGGCAGAGGACAAAGCACATTGATATCCATATGCAGTACATCCAGGGCTTAGTGCATGACAGGGTGATTTCACTGCAGTATTGCCAATCCACTGAGCAAACTGCTGACATTTTCACCAAGACTTTGACAGAGAAGACCTTCACTTACCTGAGATATTTGCTTTGGGTGAGTGATGGATGGTGATTTGCTGCTATTTTTTCTAGGTTTCAGCCCCAATTCCATTCTTTAGGGAAGGTTTTTTCCCATGTCATTTTCCTTCTTTTCGTCGTTTCATATGGACAAATAAAATTTCCGAATTATGTAATTGAGGTGACTTGAGTCTTTGTTCCCAATGTCTATTTTATTTTATGATATGTACTAAGTTTTTGGTTAAGGGAGGGTGTTAGAACAGTAATAAAACCCCTTAGTACCTTAGTTTAACTCCTTAGTCAATTTTATTGCATTTTGCATTAATACACTATGGTTTTGGACTTAGGGTGCTTAGTTGGACCAATAACTAGCTAAATTAGTGAATTCACACCCAGATGAGTGATCCAGATCAGTAAACCATACACATTTGCACCCTAATCATTTCTAGTGCACTCCCATTCATTGAATGTGGACATTTTGGTTGACTAGGAGAGCTAGAGGTGGATTTTGTCCAAATTTGGGCTGATTTGGTGCATTTAATGCCACCTAGAGCTTCTAAACTACCTAGTTTTCCACACCCATGCATGAAAAGGTGTTATGATGACCCCATGTAACCCCATCAATGTCCACAAATATATTCATGGCCATTTGGGATGATTTGGAGCGTGATTGGCCCACCTAGGGGGGATTGAGGCCAATTTGGCCAAGTTCATTTGTACAGTCACATTGGGATTCCTAAGCCTCAAAAAACATTTTTGATGTATAATAAAACTATTAATAACATGTTTTTATGTTATAAAATCAAAATATAACATGTTTTTGTTCACATTGCATGTGTAAATTGCTTCTCATTTAATGGGTTTTTGTTGGTTTTGCACCAAATTCGATTTGTGAGTTTCTCTAAGGCTCCCATATATTGTTGTAGATTGAAATTATCATAAATAAGTTAAAGCATATAAAATCATGGTTAGGTCAGCTATCCATTGGGACTAAGAGAAAGGTTAATGAAGTGGTAGAGAAATGTCCATTGGTTATGGATGGATTGGTCACTTATGTTGATCTGAATGTTCTACCAATTGGTTCCTATGATGTTCTCATTGGAATATATGGGTTAGAATATCATAGAGTTAATATTGATTTTTACAATAAGACTTTTGAGTGCATAGATGAATAAGGCAACTTAAGGGTTGTGAGAAGCATTCCAAAGGTGATTTTCGTTAGGAAGATTTCAGCAATGCAGCTGAAGAGGTGCTGTAGGAAAGGTTGCAAAGTGTATGCATCTCATATGTCAGAGGAAATAGAGAATGAAAATCCTAGGTTGGATGACTTTCATGTATTGCAGGAATTTAGGGATGTTTTTCCTAATGAAATTCCAGGGCTTCCTCCAAAGAGAGACATTTATTTCACAATTGACATTGTGGCTAGAGATGCATGAGTGTCCAAGACACCCTACAGGATGAGTACACTAGAATTGCTAGAGCTGAAGATGCAGTTGCAAGAGTTGTTGGAGAATAAGTACATTAGGCCAAGTGTGTCCCCTTGGGGAGCACTAGTTCTATTTGTGAAAAATAAATATGGTACACTCAGGTTGTGTATTGATTACAGATAGTTGAACAAAGTCATTATGAAGAATAAATACCCTTTACCTCAGATTGATGACCTTTTTGATAAAATGAGAGGAGAAAAGGTATTTTCCAAGATTGACTTGAGGTTTGGTTACCTTCAAGTAAGAATCTAGGATTAAGATATTCATAAGAAAACCTTTAGAACAATGTATAGATATTATGAGTTTGTAGTGTACCATTTGGTCTCACAAATGCACTAGCTACCTTTATGTGTCCATGAATAGTGTTTTTAGAAGGTATATGGACAAGTTCGTTCTTGTTTTCCTGAATGACATTCTTATTTATTCTAAGAATGAGGAAGAGCATGAAGAACATCTGAGACTGACTTTTCAATTGCTAAGGGAGCATAAGTTGTATGCAAAGTTGATAAAATGTGACATATATGAAGATAGAATTCATTATTTGGGTCACATTATCTCAAGTGAATGCATATCTATAGACCCTAAAAATATTGAGGCCATTATCAATCGGCCTACTCCAAGAAATGTGACAGATGTAAGATCTTTTATGAGACTTGCAGGATACTATAGGAGGTTCACTGAAGGATTCTCCAAGGTTTCGCATTCAATCACTTATTTACAAAAGAAGGGGATAAAGTTTGAATGGACACCAAGATGTGAGGAGAGATTCCAACAGTTGAAGCATCTTCTTACAAGTGCACCAGTTTTGAAAATTGCAGACCCAAAAAAGATTTTTTGGTGTGTACTGATGCATGTAATCAAGGACTTGGAGGAGTTCTTATCCAAGACAACCATGTGGTATGCTATGAGTTAAGGAAGTTGAAGGACCATGAGAATAACTATGCCACTCATGATTTAGAACTTGCAGCCATAGTACATGCTCTCAAGTTGTGGAGGAATTACTTAATGGGCATAAAGTTTGAGCTAAGGACATACCATTATGGTCTGAAATACTTGTTTGATCAGCCAACTCCAAATTCTAGGAAAGCTAGCTGGCTGGAATCTCTATGTGAGTTTGATTTTGAAATCAAACACATAAAAGGAAAAGAAAATACATTGACTGATGCACTCAGAAGGAAGGTGCATGGAATGCACATGGAATATTTTAGTATATGCCAATTAGATTTGAGAGAACAAGTTATTAAGCATACTGCTGAATATGAAATATATGTGCAGACCAAGGACAAATTGCAGTAGCAAAGTCCTAAAAATAAGTATAAGGGATATAAATTGGAAGAAGGTGGACTTCTTACCTTGGAGAATAGAATTTATATTCCAAATTTAGCATACTTGAGGAGATTTGTTATGGATGAGATCCATCAAGCTCCATATTCTAGTCACCCAAGATATCACAAGACAATTGCTACATCCAGAAAGTAGTATTTCTGGTCAGGAATGAAGAAGGGAATTGCTGAGTATATTTCTAAGTGCATGAAATGTAAACAGGTAAAGGTTGAGAATCAACACCCACCAGGTTTGTTGCATCCTTTGTCAGTTTCAGAATGGAAATGGAAAGTTGTTTCCATGGATTTTATTACAGGATTTCCAATTACTTGGAGAAAAAATGATTTCATCATGGTTGTGGTGGACAAGCTGACAAAGGAATCACATTTTATACCAGTTAAGTCCACATATAAGAATGATGCCATTGCAAAAATATTCATGAAGAAGATTTTTAGATTGCATGGTGTTGGAGCAGGGTCCCACAGCTACAGAAGAAGCTGCCAGTTTAGCGGACAGACAGTTTTGGTGGAGAAAAGATAAGATAGAGCTACGACGCCGTAGCACATTTCCAGCTACAGAGCAGAGCCGGAAACCATGAATTTTAAGATAGAGAAATCAAGGAAGATGACGGTACCTGAGAGGCCGAGAAGAGAGAGCTCACCCACTGCATTGAAGGCAGCGACGGAGACAGGAGGGCTCAGAAACCCTCATAAAGAAAAAGGAGCAATGAGGCTGAAGCATTGAAGACGAAGGATAGAAAAGAAAAGCGGTGCACAGTACCCATGATCAGTGTCGGGAAGCATGGAAGACTGCAGAGAGTTGTGGTATGATAGAAAGTGGCTACCTCAAGTACAGATATGGCCGACTGTCACTAATTAGGGTTTGGATTACTGTTGGGACAGGCCCACAGTGTTGTAATGGCAAGACCTTCAGGCTTCCTATAAAGGGATATATTTTGTATTGTAAAAGGGTTGGTTCGTTCAGTTGTTAGTTGTTTTGTAGATTATTAGACTGTTGTAAAAGCCTAGCTCTGGTTCTGTTATTAGCGGTAGCAATCTTACTATAACTAGTAGATGGCTTATAGAGCATGCATGTAATGATCCACAGGGATCGACAGAGAGGGAAGAGTATATTGTAGGAGAGATAATATAGAGAGGAAAAGAGATCTAAGAGAGAAGATCTTGAGCTGCATATGCGGTGCAGCAGAACTGTGTTTTACCTTCCCCTGAGCTATAATAAAAACACAGTTCTGTGGACATAACTTCCATCCTGGAGGTAAACCACGTTAAAATTGAGTGTTATGTGATTGGATTATGTGTTATGTTTACTTATGCATTTATCAGTCATTTCATGGGCTTTGTTTACAGTTTAATGAATGAATGTGTTAATCAGTTCACAACAATATAGAAGGATAAACATAAGTTAAAGACTTTGGCATGTTGTATGTGGGTTCATTTATGCTTTGCTTGAACAATCACTAGTCGCAGTATTGAACAGCCTTGTATGTTGATTCTGGCACGTCGACACGAGCAACGCTAAGTGCGCTAAGCCACGAAGGTAGGGTATCACAGAGAGGTGATACTGCACTGGAAGAGGAGCTGTGGTGCACGATACCGTAGGTTGAGGACTTAGCATTGGGCAGGAGCTGCGTGTCGCACGGTGCACGACGATGCGGTAAGGTTGGAGATATCGCGAGTCATTCAAAGTGCACGACATAGAAAGGGACCACACGGCAGTAAAAAGGGATATATAGCGGCTAGAAGAAGAGATGCGAGATGAGGAGATCGTGCGATGCAAGCAGAAGGTCGCGCGACGTGCAGAGAAAGAGACCTCACAGCTAGAAGAGCTGCGAGTCGCAAGTAGGATTGCCAAAGAACCTGGTCCAAGACACTTGAGTCCTTGTCCAACCCATTAGAATCACTTCGGGTGAGACTTCAGGCTGCTTCGCGGTCTGTCGCCGAAAGGGCCAGTGAGCTAGGGATGTTGTTGGTTGATTATAGTAAACCTGGGTTTGCCCATGATAGCCAACAAATGGTTCCGTTGCCGGTTTTGAACAATTGAGCGCTAATGTTCTGTTGGCATCCTACTAGAGAAGAGTTTCACCAGTGGCTGGAGTCAAACTTAAAGGATTTTGCCAAGAAAGAAAATCGGAGCCCTAGATTGAGCACAGAGGACTGGTTACAAAAGCATATCTCTTCAGATATACATGCGATATTTTTTGCAACCTATGGAGATGAGATTTACGACTGGTTATCAAAGTTGATAGATAAGAACATATTCAAAAAGAAAAGAAACACTGTCTGGACACCGGAGCTGATTCAGACCATGCAGAGCCTTGATAATCCCATTACGAGAGCAGTGGACTTCTGGCTTGCAAGTGTGCTAGAAGGCTTTGTTACAGAATTTTCAGTTGACCAGAGAAAAAGATTCAGCGAGGCTGAGTGGTACTTCTTCAAAGGATATCATGGTAAGTACCTAAAATCTCTAAACTTGTCCATCAAGATGCTGCTACATGAAAAAGGAGTAATGGACATGATTTCAAATGAATAATTAAATATAGTAATGTCACAAGAGTTTGAAAGTGATTTTGATGACATTGGACGAACACGTAGTGGCAAGAAGTATAAAGTAGCTTTCAGCTCTCCTGTATTTGGAGACAGTTCAGACAATATTAGGCAACCGAGTCATAGTACCACAGAAGAACTAGAGGGGGGTATCCCTTACCATCCCTATACCCCACAGAAACATACCGGGACTTAGATTAATCCCGTAGGTACTCCATCCAGTAGCTCACAGACAGTACCTACTACCGCTACATCGCCTTCACCTACACCGTCGAGTGGTAGTAATCCAGTCAATCAGAACCCACCGCAGAGAAATAGAATGGGAGATGATATGAAGCTACCTACCTTTAAGGGTACAGGAGCAGAGGACCCAGAATAGCATTGGTTTCTATGCGAAGCCATGTGGACCATTAAATAAATCCATGATGATAACATTAAACTTGTACAGTTGGTCACCACATTGAGAGAACGAGCTTTAACATGGTATATGAAGTACACTGCCACACCCAGAACAATCGTCTAGGTCAGGACTACCATGATTAAAGAGTTCAAGAAACCTAAGTCTGAGTCTTAGTGTATAACAGAGCTCAAGTATATTAAGCAGCTACCATCAGAGTCAGTATGGGACTTTGACCAGAAATTCAAAGCTCTTATAGACCAAGTAAGCTTTGAGTTTGAACCAGAGCAGCATAAGGAATGGTTTATTGCAGCGCTGCTCCCTCACATCAGACTACCACTAATGCAGTAGAAACTCCAGACATAGGATGACGCGTTGGAAATGGCGATGAAACTAGAAGCTTCACCTTTAGCTGAAACCAGCACAGGCATGACAACTCTACAGAACTAGTTGGCCAACCTCACATTACAGATACATGAACTTAAGAAAGGGAAAGAGGTTATGCAAGACATATGGTGCTTACGATGTAAAGCACAAGGTCATACCAAAGACAACTATCTAGTATTTGCAGAATATTTAGCGTCAGGGGCTCCTAACCCCTTACCACAAACGCAAGGGCCATGGTGTGAAATATGCAAGACGTGGGGACATCATCCTTAGCAATGCCATTTGCTTCAGAAGTATGTACAGACACCTAAGAACCTATACTATGTCTTCTGCAAGTCCATCAGACATGATGAACAGAATTGCCACGCCTATGATCTCATGTTAGATCGAAAACATGACGTGTACAGAGTCCAATCAGAAACACAGGGTCCAGCAGCAGGACCACAGCCTGATCCGGCTTACGGTGGACGTGGAGGAGGATTCAGAGGACAAGGACGTGGAGGAGGCTTTGGCCGAGGAGAAGGTTTTGGCTGTGGTCATGGACCAATCACTTGTTATAACTGTGGAGTTATTGGGCAATATGCTAGGGACTATCAGAGCCTCACCACCACTTGTAACTACTGCAAATCTTATGATCATACTATAGAGGAATGTCCTACCTTGATAGGTAAGATCAGAGAGCCTAAACCAGCAGCACACTAGAACATCCAACTTATTGCTGCTGAGCCGGATGAACCAGAACCAAAAGTTAACATTGTGACTCGTAGTGGTGCTTCCACCAGTGGGACATCGCAGGATATTGAAAAGAACACAAGTCAGCAGTGGGTGTGTAGAGCTCCTAGTAAAGCAACATCACTCAACCTATAGAAGAATAAAGAGACATTTCATGAATCCAAGGCTTCCTTTGATGAACCTACGCAATCAGGATTGCAGGTACCGCCGTCTAGGGGCGTACCACAGCAAGCACCTGGTGGCGATAGCCCTGAACAGATACCGCAGCCTACCACATCGGGAAGATGCGATGAGGATGAATCGAAAGGAAGCGTACAATCCTTCCTGCGCAGTTGCTTGAAACTCATAAGAAATGAAAAAGCTATCCGCGAGCTCCAACGCATCATAGATCAGTGTCAGCAACCTTCTCTCTCGGGCAGTGCACACCGCGCTGTTCATAATATTACAGGACATACAAGGACCGGAAGAGAGATGAAGCTCACAACACAGATTGGAGAGTTTGAAATGGATGAGGTCATCTTAGATATAGGATCAGAGGTGAATGTTCTGACTAAGTAGACATGGGAACAGATGGATAGCCCTCAGTTAGTCAGATCGCCTATCCACCTAATATTAGCTAACCAGCAGCGATTATCACCATTGGGTCGACTGCCGCAGGTGCCAGTTGACATTGACGGAGTTCACAGTTTTGCAGACTTTGAGGTTATAGAAATCATTGGTGACAGTCGACTGTATCCAGCATTATTAAGTATCAATTGGGCAATCAGTAGCAAGGTTGTCCTCGACCTAAAGAGAAGACAAATGACCTTTGAGGATGCACAGATCTGGGTCATCGCGCCGTTGGATCCTCACCAGGGTCCTAGATATATTGAACCTATTCGAGCAGAGGAGGAGGCATGTAACATGGATAGTCTCTACCAGATGACTGCGAACCAGAACGACTACATCAATCCAACTGTAGAAGGGAACATTAACTAGAAATGTGATAGCTCATGCACATCGGATTTCGATGTTGGTCTAGGGAACTGGCAGAACAAACTTTATGAAGTCTCAGCACGTAGATGTGCGTTTACGAGTAAGTCACTACGATGGATTGGCGCAGAAATCACTGAGATTCCATCATATCATGGTTTGACAAATATCCAGGACTTCCTTGAGTAGTTTGAGAAACAAATTCCTTACGAGGAGAGGATCGCAGCTATGGACCTTGCAGTACGAGCCACACCTGCAAGATGGTGGTATGCACATAAAGAGAATATCGCATCATGGAATGATATTAAAAGATTGATGGAGATCAGATTTTTTGCTGATAGAGAGTATGTCCAGCAGAACTACATAGGAGAAACTGATCCCAAGACACACATTCATACATGTGAACAGAACTGGTCAGACATTCCCAAGGATGAATGGGTTCATCAATTCATTCACACATTGGACACAGTTCCAAGGAACTGGTACACAGAGACCGAATTGCGCAAGGGGACAACCACATGGTCACTTATGACAGACAGTTTCCTACTCACTTTCTCATTTGAATCAGAACATCCAAGTGTTTCTCAGGCCCTAGACATAATCAAGATCAAGATATTTGAGGACTGTACCATCTCAGTGTAGGCTCAACCTGAGTGGGCCATCCAGTTGCAAGCCGCGCTTGAGTGCTATAATTTCACAGCAAAGTCAGACAATGAAGATAAGGATGAGGATGAGGATCCTCGCAACACCAACATTTCGGAGTCAGAAGGGACTCGTGATGTTGAGGGACCATAGTTAGAGATTCTAGCAATCACCGAACCCATCAAGATTAAACAGATCAATATTGGCACAGACGCAGAACCTAAGTTTGCCTCTATTGGAGACTATTGGAACGATGAAACAGTCGGGCATATTGCAGATTTGTTACATGACTATCAGGACCTATTTCTCACCAAGTTCACAGAGATGAAGGGAATAGTTGGAGACCAGGGAGTTATGAGGATACCATTGAAGGAGGATGCTAGACCAGTCAAGCAGCGCCCATATAGATTGAATCCGCGCTACAAAGAAAAAGTTAAGGATGAGATTGATAAGATGCTAGCAGCAGGCATCATTGAACCAGTGGAAGAAAGCAAGTGGGTTAGCCCCATGGTCGTACAAGAAAAGAAAACAAAACGAGACATCAGGATCTATGTCGATCTGCACAAGCTCAACGATGCATCGCTTCACGACCCATTTCTGACACCGTTCACTGATGAGGTACTAGACAACGTGGGAGGACAGGAGGTCTACTCCTTCACTCATGGCTTTTCAGGCTACCATCAGATCAGAATACATCCAGAAGATCGATCCAAGACCACCTTTGCAATAGAATGGGGCTCGTTCTAGTATACGGTAATGCCCTTTGGTCTTAAGAATGCACCAGCTATATTTTCTAGAGTAGTAGTTGCTGTATTTAAAGAATACATCCATAAATTCCTAGAAGTATATTTTGATGATTGGACTTTATTTGGACTAATCGACAAGCACATAGGAGATTTAATACTGATGTTAGAGAAATGTAGGCAGTACCAGATTTCTCTAAATTTGAAAAAATGTATATTTTGTGCACCATTCGGTATTTTGTTGGGTCATATTGTGTGCAGACAAGGCTTGATGGTAGATCCTGCGAAGATTGCCATCATTGTAAATATTCCAGCACCCAACTCAGTCAAGCAACTGAGGACAATACTTGGTCATACCGGGTACTACATAAAGTTCATCAAGGGCTACGCAAAGATTACAGCACCAATGGAGAAATTGCTAAAGAAGGATGTAAAATTCCTATGGAATGAGGAATGTCAGCAGAGTCTAGACATACTTAAGGAGAAGATGGTTATAGCACCCATATTAGTATTTCCAGACTGGACTAAGCCATTTCATGTACATGTGGATGCATCTGGCATTGCACTAAGGGTTGTTTTAACACAACTAGCAGAAGGAGACATTGACCATCCTATCGCATACTCCAGCAGAAAGCTATCGACAACAGAAAAGAACTACACCACAACAGAAAGAGAAGGCCTAGCTATGGTGTACGCGCTACAGAAGTTTAGGCACTATCTGTTGGGTGCCTCGTTTAAAATGTTCACTGACCATTCTGCATTAAATTATTTGGTCAATAAGCCAGTGTTAGGGGGGGGAATCTGCAGATGGTTACTCCTCTTCCAGGAGTATGATTTTGAAATCATTGTGAAACCAGGCAGACTGAATACCGAACCTGATCATCTGTCGCGAATAGACTCAAGAGAAGAGCCAAGTAACCTAGATGACAATATGCCAAATGCGCAGTTGTTTTCTATCTAGATCGTAGATGATTACTTTGCCGATATTATTCAATTTCTCACTACAGGAGTAGCACCGGATGAGTTTACTAAGAAACAAAATAAGCAAGTGGTTGTTAAAGCAGCAGACTTTACCCTCATCGCAGGACACCTATACAAGTTAGTTCTGGACTAAGTTTTGTGCAGATGTGTGATGCCGCATGAAAAAGAGACTATCATCAGGGAGGCACATTCAGGAACCGCAGGAGGACATTTCGCAGGAAAGCCAACTGCGTAGAAAATCCTGGCTACAGGATTATGGTGGCCTATGTTGCACAAAGACACTAAGGACTTTTGCAGATGCTGTGATATCTACCAGAGGGTAGGAAAACCCTCGCGACACGATGAAATGTCGTTATGACCGTAGGTTATGCTACGCGCATTTGACAAGTGGGCTATAGATTTTGTGGGTCCTATCAACCCCCCAGGAAAAAGAACTGGTGCGAGATATATCATCACTGGAATAGATTACCTCACCAAATGGGCAGAGGCCAAAGCAGTAAAGAATTGTGATGCTGCTACAGCCGCACAGTTCATTTTTGAGCACATCATCAGTAGATTCGGATGCCCAATAATTTTGATGAGTGATCAAGGCACACATTTCTTGAACATCACTATTAAGGCCTTGACAGAAGAATTCCATATTCAGCACAATAAGAGCGCTCCCTACCACCCAAAGGCTAATGGTACAATGGAGGCCTTTAATAAGATTTTAGAAAATGCTCTTACTAAGATCTGCAATAGCCAAAGGAATGATTGGGACCTCAGAGTTAACACTGTATTATGGGCGTACAGGACCACATGCAAGAAACTTATCGGACACACACCTTTCAGCTTGGTGTATGGACAGGAGGCTATTATGCCTATGGAGTATATTCTTCCCAGTTTAAGAATCGCTCAGATTACCGAGATGACTGATACAGAAACAGTGGAGGAAAGGCTAGCACAACTGCTTGCCTTAGAAGAAGACAGAGTCATCGCCAGCTTCCATCAGAAAGTGCAGAAGGCCCGAGAAAAAGATTGGCATGACAGACACATTAAGAGTAAGACTTTCCAGATCGGAGACCTAGTTCTCCTCTATGACAGCAAATTCATTAAGTTTCCAGGAAAGTTCAAGACGCATTGGCTGGGGCCATATCAGATACAGCAAGTTACAGAGGGAGGTGTCGTTTAGCTCAGCAAGCTAGATGGGGAGCTTCTTCCCACTTGGATTAATGGCAGCAGGCTTAAGCTCTATAGTGATAGCCACCCTGCCTCTCAGCCCTAGCTTAGCCTGGTGCGAATGTCCAGTGTATTTGAAAGGAGGCATCACACCGGGAACTAGTCTACACCGAAAAGTATTTTCTAAGCATGAAGAATCACATAAGGTCGGTTCAGTTTTGCACAAGTCATCAGTGGCTTGCGGGAGAAGAAAAAAAAAAAAAGGGGGTATTGTTTTATGCAGGTGATGCGGAGTCGCATCGCGGCAGTGCGATGTTTCCCCGTGCCACGTACTCAGTTTTGTAACCGACAGAGGGCCAGTCAAATCACCCTCTGGCAGGTAGTTAATGAGGAAATGACCGATATATCTTACCGTAGATTTGGCAGCAGTATAATCAATTTTTCCAGATTGGGTAAATATTCGATGAGACTGGCGCCTGTACACACATGTTTCGAGGGAAATTCGATTGGATTTCTGCATTGATTAAGGATCGGATGACGGGTGTGGTCATGTCCAGGCATTTATTACGACCAACGGGTTCAGTCTAGATGACCATTGTGTCCGGGATTATTGTATTGGGCATAAAATCAAAAAGTATTCAATTGGGACGGTTACGTTTGCAGAAAAACTGAGCTGTAGAGTGCATTGTTAAGTTCTCCCTGTGCAGAGATAAGTTTGTTATAGAGTGCTCTGATTTTCAGAAGTTGCAGCCATTGCATGTCTGCCATTTTACACTGAGAGGGTTCTGCCTGAGGATGAACCTTTAGAATACATGCTGAGACTCGTTGACCCTGGTGGCCGTAGGTCCGCTAGGACGCCGCCGCCCAGGGTTGTGAAATTAAGTACATCACAGGTCAGACAGCCGCTAAGGATGAAGAGTCAGGCGCTAGAAGTAGAAGTTGTCACCAAATTCTATGCTAAGGAGAAGAAGAACACCGAGCCGATCATTGAAGATAAGAAAGAAGAGCAAAAGAATGATGAGAAGAAATCTCTCGCCATGAGGAAACTAAAAATGAGAAAAAGAAAGCAACGGGACAAGGTCGCCAACCTATCTGATCAGCTAAGAGAAGCACAAGAGATTGTGGAGGCAACAAAACGAAAATCTGACGATCAGAGGCAGCATGAGTACCTGGAGCACCTTGAAGAGAAGAAAAGTGGAAGAGGATAGCAAACCCATCAGACGGTAGAATTCCAGAACGCAAACAAAGGCTTGTTCTCGGAACGGAATTCATGGTTTGTATCTCTTTCATATACAAGGCTCCAGACTAAATGAAATGTTTGAGAAGGCTGGAAGATACGGATTTTCCTTGTGATAAAATTTCTAAAGAGGAAAGGATATCTGTGGAAGACCTTTCAAACACTAGAAGGTTCTTAAAAGGTTTCAGGAGCGACAAGAGCGAGACCATGACTACGGGCAGGAAGGATAAGAGAGCCCAGCGAACCAAGTTACAGAAACTATAGAGAGCATGTCGAAGTGATGCAGAAGGAAGTCGCAGGACTTCGAGACAGGTTGCAGAGGACTTCGCAGGAAGCCAAGGTAAAGCTACAGCAGGATAATCCCGCTGGTAGTGGCTTGGGGACGATCCACAAGTAAGTGTTAGGGGACTGTTGGAGCAGGGTCCCGCAGCTATAGAAGAAGCTTCCAGTTTAGCGGACAGATGGTTTTGGTGGAGAAAAGATAAGATAGAGCTACGACGCCGTAGCACGTTTCTAGCTACAGAGCAGAGCCAGAAACCATGAATTTTAAGATAGAGAAGTCAAGGAATATGATGGTACCTGAGCGGCCGAGAAGAGAGAGCTCACCCACTACATTGAAGGTAGCGACGAAGACAAGAGGGCTCAGCAACCCTCATAAAGAAAAAGGAGCAATGAGGCTGAAGCATTGAAGATGAAGGACATAAAAGTGAAGCGTTGCACAGTACCCATGATCAGCGCCGGGAAGTATGGAAGACTACAGAGAGCTGTGGTATGACAAAAAGAGGCTACCTCAAGTACATATATGGCCGACTGTCACTAATTAGGGTTTGGGTTACTGTTGGGACAGGCCCACAGTGTTGTAATGGCAAAACCTTCAGGCTTCCTATAAAAGGATATATTTTGTATTGTAAAAGGGTTGGTTCATTCAGTTGTTAGTTGTTTTGTAGATTATTAGACTGTTGTAAAAGCCTAGCTCTGGTTCTGTTATTAGCGGTAGCAATCTTACTGTAACTAGTAGCTGGCTTATAGAGCATGCATGTAATGATCCCCAGGGATCGACAGAGAGGGAAGAGTATATTGTAGGAGAGACAATATAGAGAGGAAAAGAGATCTAAGAGAGAAGATCTTGAGATGCATATGCAGTGCAGCAGAACTGTGTTTTACCTTCCCCTGAGCTATAATAAAAAGATAGTTCTGTGGACGTAACTTCCATCCTAGAGGTGAACCACGTTAAAATCGAGTGTTATGTGATTGGATTATGTGTTATGTTTACTTATGCATTTATCAGTCATTTCATGGGCTTTGTTTACATTTTAATGAATGAATGTGTTAATCAGTTTACAACAATATATAAGGATAAACATAAGTTGAAGACTTTGGCATGTTGTATGTGGGTTCATTTATGCTTTGCTTGAACAGTCACTAGTCACAGTATTGAACAGCCTTGTATGTTGAGTCTGGCACATCGACACGAGCAACGCTAAGTGCGCTAAGCTGCGGAGGTAGGGTATCATAGAGAGGTGATACCGCACTGGCAGAGGAGCTATGGTGCGCGATACCGCAGGTTGAGGACTTAGCGTTGGGTAGGAGCTGCGTGTCGCACGGTGCGCAGCGATGTGGTAAGGTTGGAGATATCGCGAGTCAGTGGAAGTGCGTGACATAGAAAGGGACCACACAACAGTAAAAAGGGATATCTCACAGCTAGAAGAAGAGCTGTGAGACGAGGAGATCGTGTGATGTGAGCAGAAGGTCATGTGACGTGCAGAGAAAGAGACCTCATAGCTAGAAGAGCTGCGAGTCGCAAGTAGGATCGCCACAGAACCTGGTCCAAGACACTTGAGTCCTTGGCCAACCCATTAGAATCACCTCGGGTGAGACTTCAGGACGCTTTGTGATCTGTCGTTGAAAGGGCCAGTGAGCTAGGGGTGTTGTTGGTTGATTATAGTAAACCCGGGTCTGCCGATGATAGCCAACACATGGATTTCCTAAGGCAGTAGTTTCTGACATGGATCCCAAGTTTAATTCCAATTTTTAGAAGGGCCTATTTGTAGATTTGGGTACAAAGTTGAACTTCAGCACTGAATACCATCCTCAAACTAATGGATAGATAGAGAGAGTGAATCAGGTGCTTGAATACATGCTTCAGATGTATATAATGGACAAACAAACCAAGTGGGAGGATTATTTACACTTGGTAGAGTTTTCCTATAATAATGGACAATAAGCATCCTTGGGGATGAGTCCATATGAAGCTTTGTATGGAAGAAGGTGTAGGACACCAATGACATGGGATAATCCAGTGAACATGATTGTGCTTGGTCTAGAAGTTCTCAAGGAAATAGAGCAGGAGCTTTCAAAGATCAGGAAGAATCTAAAGGCAGCCCAGGACAAACAAAAAATCTATGCAGACAAGCATAGAGTGCATAGAGAGTTCAGTGTTGGGGATCATGTTTACCTCAGAGTGAGGGAAATGAAGAATTCCTTTAAACTTAGAAGTTGTGCAATGTTGTCACCTAGATACTATGGGTCGTTTGAAGTGCTTGAAAGAATAGGTCCAGTTGCATATAGAATTGCATTTCCTTCTAACACTAGAGCTCATAATGTTTTTCATGTTTCTTTGCTTAAGAAATATGTACATGATCCTAACCATGTGATAAATTGGGATGTGATTTAGGTGGAACCAGAGGGAGATTTCCAAACTGAGCCATTGTGCATCCTTGATAGGAAGGTCACAGTGCTCTAGAATCGATCCGCTAGAAAGGTGAAGGTGCAGTGGGAGCACTACGGTCTTGAAGAGGCTATGTGGGAGTTGGGATATGCCATGCGATTGGTACATCCATTTTTGTTCAATTTTGTAAAGCACTGAGGACAATGCTATTGTAAGGGGGAGGGGAATGTAATAGTCTGGTTTTGACCCCATGGTATTGAATATGTACATGATGTATATATTGTATTTAAATCATGGGAAGGATCCCAAGGCCAAGGCCCTACCATCGATTGGGTGTCTTGTGTATAGGTGATCAAGGTTGATGCCTATGTTTATGGTGCTGCGTCAGACACTGTATATTTTGATATATCATGTAACTATGCAATTAATAAAATACCACAGCTAGATATGGAACTGCAACATGAAAGAGATGGGGGCATGATTTCACAAGGAATAGGGAGGGGAATTCTCCTAACATCCCGAGTCAATAGGGTGAGACCAAATGTCAATGGGGGAACCCATGAACCCTCAGCTACCTTTTTTTCCTCTTTCCTCGGCCATTCATTTCTTCCAGAAGTTGGTTGAGGAAGTTAATGCCTTGGGAAGAGAAAGGCATGGAAGTCTGATTTTGTGTCTAAGAAAACCTACAAGTCGTCGGTCTGGGAAGCTGTGTTCTGGCTTCTGAAGCAAGCAAACCTTGGATTGCATGCCCAACCCAGTTTTTCGTGGGTCCTGTTGAACATTTGGAGGGGGGTTATTCTTCCATCCCATGGTTGTGGGGTTTCATTCCATTCATGCATGAATTGTGGTTGTTCATTTCATGATTATGCATTGTTCATCAGCAAGGGTCGCATAGCATTTTTGTTTTGAGTAGAGTGTTGCTATGCATTGATATAGAGTGAATCCTGTGTTGCTGTGTTTCCTTTTGAGTTGTTGTGATGTGCATCCATGTTTTGGTATGAAATACTTAGGAGTGGAAGAGGCCTAAAATTGGATGATAAACCTAGTGAAGAGAGGAACCTCATAGACATATCAAGAGGGGCTGGAAAATCCTTTATGCACACCCTGAAGAGCACTGGAAGGGAAGGTATGACCTGAGGGAACTATGTAGCAGTGAAGGGAATACTTCCTTGTGTTGGGTATGTAGGTATTATGCAATTCCAAGTTAGATAGATTTGGTGTAGGTGTCCTTAGCTCTGGGGTTGAGCTCATTAGCTTAGAAATTATAGCTTTCCATTGCCTTAGCAGCCTGTGAAACCCAATTATATATTGGCTTGGATGGACAGTCTATGAAACCAAACTATGTGTGATATTATCTGGATGTGTGTGAGTCACTGCCTTAGTAGCCTATGAAACCCAATTGTATATTGTCTTGGATGGAGATTATATGAAACCCAACTATGCGCTGGCTTGACTGTGTGTGATATGATCAGGTTGTGTGAGTCATTTCCTTAGCAGCCTGAGAAACTGAACTATAGGTTGGTTTGACTGTGTTTTGATGTGTGTTGGCTATGTGTGGGTTTGTTGTTCCCTATTCCTTATGGAAATCCTTCCCAACTAGGGGTTAGAAGTGGTGTTGAGAGATTAATGAACACACTAGCCTATGGTTGGGTGGAACATTGCAGTGACATAGCTAGTTGCGGGACAACCTCATCATCGAGATAAGTATTCTTTGTTGTGTTATTTATGCAATGTATTTTCTTATGAATGAAATGATTATTTTGAATTCTTATGAATGAGTTAAAGTAGAGGTTACTGTTGAATGAATGTCCCTGCATTTTCATTTGTTTATGCCATGTATGTTTTAATGCATTTTTCCTAAGTTCATGGAGGCTAGAATTCTGTTACAGAGTCAAAATGGATATGACTTAGCATTTCCACCCCTTGAAATTTTCCTGGGGAAGGCGGAAGGTGGAAATGGAAAGAGCAGTTGAAACAAGGAAGAATGTGGGTTTTCCGCACCTTGGGATCCTCCTGCGAAAGGTGGAAAGTGAAAAAAAAAAAGTGTAGAAAATTTCTAAGGAAAAAGTTAAGTTCCTGATTTTTGAGTTCCAGACTAGAGGGAAGAAAGGCGGAAAAGGGGATAAAGGTTTCCATTATTTGATATTTTTCCGATTCCCGAGTTCTACACTAGAGGGAGGAAAGGAGGAATGTGAAAGGCGGAACTATGGATAGAGGATTTCATCATTTGTTAGTCTTCCTATTCCCGAGTTCTGCACTAGAGGGTGAAAATGTGGAAGGCAGAATGTGGAACGTGCTTGAGTAAATCCATCGAAAGGTTATGTTTCCAACTTTCAAGTTTTGAAGACAGAAGGTAGTAGGCCATTAAATGATTCCGTTGAAAAGATGTTTTTTTGAGTTTCGAGTTCCGAAGGAGAAAGGTAGAAAATGAGTTGAATATCTCCATCACACATTGTGCTATCTATCCTTGGATTCTGCAGTGAAAAAAAGGAAAGGGGAGTGCGAAGGGCAGAGTGCGGAAATGACAGGTTCACTGTGAAAAAGGTGTTTTTGGTCGTAGAAGGGATCTGTGAAGGGAAGAATGAAAGTTACAGTGGTTTCTAATCTTGAGAATGAATGTTGAAGAGTGTGTTAATGACCATTCCCTATATTTCAAAAGGAGAACAAGGGTTCTTGAACAATTTTTTTAATAATTCCACATTATGGGGTATGGGGACGTTACACTTTCTCTAATCTCTCCCATCATGGGTCTCATTTTAATCAAAGTAATAAATTACACATTTGACCTTTTCAAATCCTTCCTCACATTTTCCATTTGGTTTTTCAAATACAAAATATCCTCAAGCCACATATCAACCTCATTGGGTGTGCACTACAAACATCGATCAATAAAATTAATGAAATTAATTTTAACAGTAAAAAAAATAAACAAATAAGATGTATATTACCTAAAAAATTAGTTATTTTAATCATACTTAATTACTATTACTCTACCATTTACCTACTGTAGCACTACAAGTGACTTCCCATGGTCACTCTGATCAAATCTAGGTGTAGGTGACTTCCCACTGTCACCTCGACATAATACAAGAAGAAGGACATATTCAATTTGAATAGTACTAGTTTAACCATGTGTAATAAATGTAATTAATTATGAACAACACTATTGTTAATATTTCATTGGTTTTTACCTGATGCAGCACTGTGGGTGATTTCCTAGTGTCACCTTGATCATATCTGGGTGTAGGTGACTTCTCACAGCCACCCTTCCACAATACAAGAACCAAGACATAATCAAATTGAAAAGTATGAATTTAACCATGTCTAAATAATGATGAATAATTTTAGTGTTACTGTTACATTGATGTTTACTTGAGTAGATGCTACATGTGTCTTTTGAGGACCCCCTACCATAATATAATAAGCATGATATAATCTTGAAAAATTGAGATCGTAAACATACAATTATTATCAACTATTACATTGAAATTTACTTGATCAAAGCTTGATGTAAGTTGCTTCCATCCACAATCACCCTGCCAAAATATATTAAGCATGATATCATCTTCAAATATTGAGCTCACAAGCATAGAAAAGATCAAATGTTAACAACTATTTTATAATAAAAAATTCTAGATACTATTACATTGATGTTAACATGATTAGACCTGTCTGTAGGTGGTTTTCATCTATGATCACCTTGCCACAGTATAATAAGTATGATATGATCACACATCCTTATGAAGTAACACATAATCAATTCTATCATGCAATCAGCCTATAACAAGTAGCATGAAATCAGAATTTGCATTAAATCTACCTATAACAACTTGAACTTTGTCTATCTTTGGAAGGTGAAGCCAAAAGTAAGGGGCATCTCCCTTGCAATTTCGTAAGAGCCATGATTGTTGTTGTTCCTTTGAGTATTATTTATGTGATCCACTTCCTAAATTCCTTGTAATTGTATCAAAAACATTATTGCATTTGTCTACTATCTATCCTAATAAGTGACATATCAAAGGTTGAAACTTGATGTACAAAAAAAAGATGATTCAATTTATAATTGGATGGTCTCTAGTAAAACACAATATATTGCACAACTAGATATTCCAAAAAAGAAACTACAAGTTTACAGCTGAAACTCCCACTATCTAATTGCAACTGTTAATAACACATACCATAACTAGATAGAGTTGAGGCCCACATAATATATCTTGCAAATAAATACTACAATGGGTCATTATAACTAGTTGAAAGTTTCTACAGAACTACAATGACCAACACTTTTCACTATGAATATCCATATGAGTGGTAGTCACTTTGTTCTTTCATAAATTCAAATGCTAGTGAATTATGTCCCAACTACCTATAACATATGAAAGTGCACCCAACAATAACTCATATGTTGATTATTTGAGAGATCAATTCATAAAACTGAGAAAGGTTCCACAACATCTATAATAAAACCAACCCATCAAAATCTCCCTTTTCCACCATGCTTGATTTGAATTTGTCGATCAAAATAATGACAAGAAGACTCATGCAGATAATTCAACAAATACAAAGTAAAGTGTATGCATGGCCATGTGGTTAGGTTTGTGATACAAATCAACTATTAAAATAAACTCCATCAAATATTTTTTTCTTCCTAATGATGTCAAAACATAATAGGTTGAAAAAAGTAGAGGTAAAATATTAGTTGTGGCACAAAAAAATGGAATAAAAGGATGCAATTCTGCTAATAATAGAGAAACAATCGTATATGTAGATTTAGTTCAAAATATTAGTACTCAAGCATATGCTATGAAACATGGAAAAATGAAATGCATGCATCAAGGATAACCTTAATACCAAGTTCTTTAACAATATTAGTTGTTGATAATGTTGGTATGGATCTTACTATGTACTGATCGAATACATATTACAACACCCAAACAAATGTCACAAAATCATAGAAATGTGATTGTATAATAAGTTTACAGTAGATATTCTATCAACACTAAATGAGTCAAATTTTACGATTGCATCACATGATAAAAACATTTTTAGGCTCATGACATAAAATTCTCCCAAATTTTATTGGATCTTTCCTTACAAATGCACTAACTTATGAATCCAAAGGTCTCTACAAAATTTCCTAGTAGGCATGGTTTTCCCTAAAGATGAACATGAAAAAATAATTTGTCAAATCATGGATATACCCTCACATTCCCATCAATGTTATCCCTAAAATTCCCTATCCAATTCCTCCTTGTGTTTCTAGATCGTAACTTTCCTATTAAGCAGATAAGTGATGCATGTGGCTAAATATCTCAACAGGGTTCATTGTACATTAGAGGAAATTTCAATTTAAAATGGGCCTTCCAAAAATAATACAAATTCCATGTCATCATGTATTAGCCAATAAAAATGATTTAAAATTCAAAAAGGGAGCACCTCTTAAACAAATTTTTAATATAAATTTGGGGATAGTTATCATAAAAAAACAATTTTTTTGTTCGTATTTTTGACATATCTCCCTGTGTTTTTACTCAAATTTTGATCAGGATATCCCATTGGATGTGGAATTAAATTATGCATCCAATGAGTACCTCCTCGGCATACTTTTTATGGGCCCCGCTACCCTAAAAATAAGAAATACCTGAAAAAATGTGATGATGACATCATCATCACATTTTTTCAGGTATTTCTTGTTTTGGGGGTGGCGGGGTCTGTCAAAAGTATGCTGAGTGGGTACTTGTTGGATGCAGAATTTAATTCCACATCCAACGGGATCTCTCGATTGAAATTTGAGTAAAAACACAGGGAGATATGTCGAAAATACGAACAAAAACGTAGTTTTTTCTTTTCTTCCTCCAAAATTAATAAATATTATTTTATTATTTTAACTATTATTTTATTAATTTTTCTTAGGAGGCCCATTTTGAGTTGAAATTTCCTCTAATGTTTAAGATCATAAAATTTAACAAGAGGTCCATGTGAGGATCAATGGTATTACTCATCTTACAAATTGGGTATTACCTTGTGTTTAGATCATATTCAAGACTATAACCATTTTGTGCGAAAGGATAAAATAAGAGGACTTCAACTAAATACAGGTAAACTCTAAAGAATATGAAGGATGGGAGAGAATGTTGATGATAATGAATGTGAAACCAATCACAACCTATGAACCACATTATTGTTTCTACACCTCATTTATAATGCAATATTTCATTTTCAAGTTGCAATTATAATTCATGCAACTTTATGTTTTTTACTTTTACAATATCATGGATTTCTAATGGTGATTGGAAATAAAATCGAACATAATTTCACAAGTATGATAAAACTTTATGTCAAGCTTAATGTTGATGGGAACATGCTTACCTTTAGAGTTTTGTGTTTTACCTACATATGCGAAAGAGTATCTTTGATTTTGAAATGTGTTTTATGCAAATTCTTCAATCTATGCAGACATAGATCATTTACCTAATCTAAATGATATAGATCTAGAACAAATAAGAACAACTATGCAATATTTCCCTAGTATATCCAATCACTTGGATAATAATCTCTCATATCTTACTCAAAGGTCATCCTCGTCTCTTGAACATTCTTTGCAATCCAACTTGTGTAGAAGAGGATTCCTATAATAGACATGCAAGAACAAGCAAACAAAATGTATGCAACAAGATAATAAGACAATCTTATGTTAATAAGATAACATAGTGCATACATTATCTATGGGAAAGAGAGAACAGATTTGTATTAATTTGAATAGGAAAGCATTACAACCAAGCCTTGATGTTGAGAAGACTTCCCAATGGACACTTTTCCTCTAAGCCTCACCTAGCTATAATGCATCAAGATTTAAGCACTATTTGGCTATCATTTGGGTTCTCTCACTCCTTTCTTCCTTTCTTAACCATGAGGGATGAGGGTATATTTAAATTCCTAAGAGAATAGAATAGGTTGAAGATTTTAGGGAGAAGGTTAACAGATCATCCCAGATATGGAGGAATTTGAGTTACTGTAATATCTTGATTTTGACCCAATTATATTAAAATTGCAAATGATGTAAATATCATTATTGAATCACAGTGAGGAGCTCAAGGACAAGGCACCACCATGGATTTAACATTTTATGTATCGACAATTACAATCAATACCTATGGTTCCACAATTAAAATCAATGTCAATGTTTATTGTGCTAGACAAACACAATATAAATTAAGACATCATGTAAATATGCAATTTAATAAAAAAATACTCACAAATAGCTATGCCAATGAAACAAAGAGATGGGGGCATGATTTCACAAGGAATAGAGAGGGAAAATATTCAAAGTATTGTTCCAATAGTGTTGAGCCAAATGTCAATGGGAGAACCTATAAAGCTCTCAACAACCTTTTTTGTCTTGTTCACCCAATCATTTATTTCTTCCATAAGTTGGTTGAGTTAGTTAAGGCGTTGGGGATGGAAGAGTATGGCAGTCAAATTCGTATTGGGGAAGCCACCCATTTTTTGAAAAATGTATTTTGAATTATTGGGAAAGCTATCACCTAGAAATTGTTGCCCAAGCCATTATTCACCCATGCTCTTCCTTTCCTCATGCAGCTAGAGATTGTTGTGCGTTTGTCCCTCACATTTTCTGCAATTACCTTCATTTCCATGGCTGGGAAAACCCATTTTCATATTGTTGAGTGAATGTGCAGTAAGGATTCAAGATTTGGGGGTTTGGGGAGGTCTATTTTTCTCTTGTAGTACCAAAGAACGTTTTTGAAAATGAATTTCTCACCCAGGGTTGATTTCCCCATCTGCAAATTCATTTTTGGTTACCCATGACGTTTTTCTCAAGCCCAACACTTGTGTTTGTTTTTGTGTGTATCCCTGTTTTAGTTTGAAATACTTAGGAGTGGAAGAGGCCTAGAATTGGCTTGATAAACCTACTGAATATAGGAACCTCACAAACAGATCAAGAGGGGCTGGAAAATATTCAATGAACACCCTGAAGAGCACTGAAAGGGAAGGTATGGCCTGAGGGACTGTGTAGCAGTGAAGGGAATAATTCCTTGTGTTGGGTGTGTAGGCATTGTCGAAGGCCAAGATAGATAGATCTTGTTCAGGTGTCCATAGCTCTATGGTTGAGCTCACTAGCTTAGCAATTCTACCTTTCCACTTCCTTAGCAGCATAATAAACCCAACTGTAGATTGGATTGGCTGAATTTTGATGTGTATGTGGTTATGTGTAAGTCTGTTGTTTCCTAGTTACTTATGTAAATCATGCCCAACTCGGGGGTGGTAGTGGTGTTGAGATATTGATGAGCACACTGGCCTATGGTTGGGTGGAATGTTGCAGTGACATAGCTAGTTGCGGGACAACTCATTTACAAAATAAGTGCTCTCTTGTATTTTTTGTTTTAAATCGTGCAATGTATTTGTTTAATGAATTATTATGAACAAGTTGAATGCTTGATGAATGATTTTCTTTCACTGTGTTTTCATATGTTATATATCTGTATATGTATTTTTTATTTCAATGCATTATGGTTTATGTTCATGGGGCTATATCCTCAGTTTGATTGACAACAACAATGTTGTAGGTCACATCCTCTCCTCGGTGAGGTAGATGGGAGGGAACGTGACAATTACACCTATGAAAATCAGTTGGGATGAGGTTCCATGAGGGTTTCTTCTAGAAACTTATTGAAATCTTCTCTTATTTTGCATTTTGTGAAGGAAACTGCACTCTACAAGAAAACAAGGATCATTTTTCAAGGGTAATGCTAGTTGTATTAATGCAAATAGGGAAACCACTGCACTTTGCTACTGTGCAATGTGTGTTGGGGGTTTTTGGCACCTTATGTCAATGGGAAAGGTGCGGTGGTGCTTCAATATATGAAAAAACACAAAGGAAAATATTCTTCCAATTAGTATTGGAAATTTACACTTTGGGGGATTGAGGCAAACACTAAAGTACCAATCTCATGAACATGATGATGATGAGATTTAGGTGTAACAAAATTTCATTCAACCAAATGAACACCAAAAATGGAAGCTTGGCCTTCTTATATTTGATTGTAGGTGTTTTAAAAATCAGTGGTAATTGGCAACTTATAAGGAACAAGAGATTAAAAACCATAAAATACATCCAATGGAGAGTGATTTTCAGACAAGAGGTGTTGTGTTATAATTGTGCTAATACGTGAAGGTACAAATCATGTTGCTTATTATATTTCAAAGGTAAAGGGAACGCCAATATTATTAATAAATATCTTTCTAGACAACTTAACAATTGCATTAGTATGCCAAAAGGTGATGAAAATTTAGGATCACAATTGAAGATGATTGCAATAGATAATTCAAACGGGATCCTAAGAAGTTGGAAAAACATTTTCAATAATTTGGCATAATTTGAGTGCTTCAATGGATTTGTTAGAAGGTTGATTATGGAAATTATGAAAAATATATGTACAATTATAGAAATACAACAGCTTATTTATTGATTCAAAGGTAAATCACTTATGAAATCAATTAATTTTTGCTCCCCAAGTTCTCCTAGGCACAAGAAGATGTTCTGAGTTCATTGAGGGACATAAAAGATATGCTGAGTTTAGAATTTTGGTAATTACTATTACATTTATTTTTACCTTATCAGAGGTATATTCAGGTGGCTTCTAACCATGATCACCCTGCCACAATACAAGAAGCAAGACATATTCAAATTCTTGGATATATTATAAAATGCATGAGATATATTTAAAATTAATGCAAAAGACAAATAATAAGAATCATTGATCATAGATTGAGTTAAATGGTATATAAGATAATTAATCCCATAATAGCATCCCTTGCATCTATTCGATTCAAATTGTAACCAATCAACAATTCTTCTCTTGCAACTATTGATTTTGTTGCACATACGAATACACTATTTCCTTCACCCCCATTAAATATGCAATTAAGTTTCTTATTTGTTTTCCTTGGTCATGTACTATTTATAAACCCTACAATATTTATAGAAGCGTTTGGCCTTCCGTCAATATACATAGTCATTTTTTTTGTTTTGATTGTTGTCTAATAGTTGTATATATTTTGCAGCAACTCCATATCTCCTATACTTCATGTATAGAGGACCAACACAATCCAATCATTGTATTTGTAGCATGATGTTAACGCCAAAAATTATCCACATAGATCTCTATGGTACAAATCATAATTATACATCATATTCCCACCATTATTCACTCCATTTTGACCTTCACAATTAAATTCCACCAAAATTGGTCCAAAACATCATTATTCGTTCCCCCACAAATACAAGGAAGTTGGGAATTTATTGCAACATAGCCCCCATTCTCCCAAAAAGGAACACACAATGCTAAAATGAGAATGGTTATAGAACCATGGATACCATACATTATGAAATACCATGGGTCAATAGCATAGGCAAGAAAATCCTGGATCATCCTATAAATACATTGTGAAGGTCTCCCCACAAACATTGGTTACAATTTTTGTCAATCATTCCCATAAATTTTCCATATTATTCCACGGTGTATGTTGAGATTGCTCCAAACCCTCCTTTATTAATTTCCCTTTGAAAATGATTGGTGAAGAAGATCGAAGAACCAGACCATGAGAGTCGGTGGACCATTTCCAGAAACCACTGTAGTGGCCCAATTTAAAGGTATGCTTGTTCTTTTGTTTTATTAGTTATAGAAAAAATATAAAATCATAAAAATATTTTTGTTTTCTCTTTGTAAATCAAGGTCTAGATATCCTTTACACCATGAACTCTACCCTTAGGTATGGTTGATCTAAGGTAGGTGTTTTTGCACGTAGTAGGGGATAAATCCCCACTATAGTTTTGGTGACTCCATTGGCTCGAGCCCCATGGATCTATGATTTTGTAGGTGTTTTTATTGGTTTGTTCTACTTGGTTACCCTCATCCATCACATATCTGACCCCCCTACAGTAGATCCAAACTAGTCCTATCATAGTGCCTGCCCCCCGACCCTAACAAAAAATGTTTCCTTAAGAAACTTCTAGTTACGGTCGGATCCAACCTATCCAGCAGAAACCTATGACTCAGGTCACAAATTTTTTCCTAATAAGTGTATTACATAGAAATATAGTCACCCTCATGTTATGAGATAGGTATTCCCTTGAATGCTCCAATCCCTCAAAGTTTTCCCTGGAGAAATGAAGGAAAAAATTAACCCCTTAAAATTTTTCCTTGTTTTGAGCTGGTAACGCTCCTCTTCCATTGACAAAAAGTGTTACCCAAGTGGTGCTAGGGAAGAACCGCTCCTAATACATGAGAAAATAGATGTGCCACCACTTCTAGCCTTACTGTAACAAGTGTTACCTCCTTAACACTACCTATTTTCTTCACTGGAGGAACAATGCTTGAGTTTTCAAGGAAAAACGAGAAGCTTCGAGAGGATTCTCAAAGCTGACCTCCGTGGAGCCTCATCCCTATGGTTTAGGACCAGCTGGAGCTTGAGATACTCCCTTTTAGGATATTATCTCCACCTCACCCATGAGATCCTCAACCATACCTATCCTCCCATGCCTTTAAATACTGGCTCACCCCCCATGGGGCAGAGGAGGAAGAATTGTGTTGCATACCCAAACTCTATCAAAATCATTCTTGAGTCTTTGAAGGAAAGGTGAAGTTAGAGGCAAGGAGGCATTGGAAGGAACTCTCAACACCAAGGCATGAAGGTTGTAGTCTTTCCAATCATTTACTAATAAATAATGTATTTTATTTCCCATATTTACTGTTTCATATGTATGTATTGTTTGATTCCTTGGTCACAAGCATAGATCTAGTTGATTATATTGTATGCTATCATGTTTTCTTTGTTTTCTTCCATATTTTACAGGTTCTTCTGTAGTAATATTTAAGGATAGCGAGGACAACCTTTGAGAAAAGTATTATGGCATCATATTCTAGTGATGAACCAGATCTAGGGAGAGTCTAGCATTTTGTGTTTGTGTTTTGTTCTAGATCTGAACCATTCAGACTAGGGAACCAACTCTTGTCCGCAGGAGGTGCGTATTTCCGGATCACCAAAGTGGTGACTCTGCTAGGGATCTACTTCAAATTCTGGATCATTGGTAAGTTGAACCTCCAAATTCATTTTCAGTTTGTAGATATGCTTTTTTTAATTGATAGATCTGTAGATCTGGTTTGAATTTGATTGATTTTCCTCTATATGCCTTTGGATGTTTTTAGTTTTTGGTTCACTAGGTTTTCTAGTGATTATTTGGGTTCATTCTTTGAACTGTATCTTACTTTTCTACTGCTTTTTTATTTTTCAAATCACCATCTCGGGCACTGCTCCTGAGTTGTGTTATAAGTGTGGTTCTGGAGTTTTCACCACCTTTTCCCTGTTAGAATAGAGTGGTTCCACCACTCTGTTTCTATGTGAAAAAATCGGTGCTAGAGCAAGTAACACCTTGGTGTGGACCTAATAGAAATGGTGCCACCGCTTTGTTTCAGTGTACAAGAAGCGGTGCTCAAGCAGGTAACACCCTGTTCAACACCTGCAGAAGTGGTTCAAGGCATTCTTCTTATCCCTATTTGGTATTTGATTCTTAAATGATTCTTTTGGTATTTGAGATGCATGCTTCATATTGTTACAATTTTTTTTTGAACTCTGCAATTCATTTTTAAACAAAATGAATTGAGGTTAGTCTTTTAAATCCCCCCCCCCCCTCCCCCAGACCCCCTGTGTGCGTGTATGATATCATAGGTTGAGGTTGGCATTTTAAAGCTTCATAGTTGGCTTTGAATAAACCTTGGTTTTGATAGATCTCTAATTTTTGTCTTCTTTCACATAACAAGAAAATATTCATTTCAGTTTTTCTTTGTTTGTTATACATGATTTTTGTATGTTTTTTATTTTTTCAAAAAGTTGTGGAAAAGTCCATCTGAAAGTTATTGTATAATTTTATGATTAGTTCATTTTATCTTTAGTTGAAAATATAAACACTTTTATATAAAGTTGTAACAATATTTTCTTGCTTTTCATTAGAGATCTCACTTCTTTTTCAGTTCAAAAGAGAAGATTTTGTTTGTTTTAGCTATGAAAGGACCATATAAGCAAGTGTATTTTATTTTTGTATGGGATTTATTCTATGTTTCAAATGAATTGAACCTCTCTCTCCCTTCCTTAAATAGGGCATACTTTGAAAGTGAAAATAAAATTTTGCACATCATACTACATGGTTTTAATTTTTATGTCCTCACCTCATGCATCCACCTAACCATTCAAGATAAAATTAAGCACTAGGTTAGGTTTAAAATTTTTAGCAATTTGTGTGATTGGTTGGTGACATGTTCAGGCTTTGTAAAATGTAGGAGCTGTTGTTAATTTGTCTGCACTACAACCTGGGACTCGCGTGGTTCTTCCACGTACCATCGGTATATCGAACGTCCTTTCATGTACCCTTGAGGTATATAGAAAGGTACTTCACGTACTTGATTGTATATAGGAAGGCCCCTTGTGGATGGTTGTGCATTAGATAACAATACTACTGATTTGAGCTCCCATGTACCTTGCATATATTGGGAGACACTTTTAAGAATCTCGAGGCCATCCGAGTTAACCCTTTGGCCGTCTTGGCATCACACTAGTTGTAAAGCCTTGATAATCCTGTGAGGTTCCAGACCTTTTTTCCACTCCTCTCAGATATTTTGCTTGCTTCTTTAGTTTGAGTAGCATTTGTTGTCTTCACAGTTAGGATTTTTTAGAAGAGAGAGATAGTTTTGTTACATAGTTATGGCTTCGCTTTCCAGGACTACCAACCAAGAGACTCCTTTACCAAGAATGTCTTTTGTTTTCCCTCCATATGGGGATGTTGGTCCTCTTCTCATGGCTATGTTTAGGAATCCTAAGACCATCCGAGTTAACCCTTTGGCCTTCTTGGAATCACACTAGTTGTGAAGCCTTGATAATCCCGTGAGGTTCCAGACCTTTTATCCACTCCTCTCACATATTTTTCTTGCTTCTTTAGTTTGAGTAGCACTTGTTGTCTGTACAGTTAGGATTTTTTAGAAGAGAGAGATAGTTTTGTTACATAGTTATGGCTTCGCCTTCCAAGACTACCAACCAAGAGAATACTTTACCAAGCATGTATTTTGTGTTCCCTCCATATGGGGATGTTGGTCCTCCTCTCATGGATACATTTAGGAATCCTGAGACCATCCGAGTTAACCCTTTATCTGTCTTGGCATCACACTAGTTGTGAAGCCTTGATAATCCCGTGAGGTTCCAGACCTTTTATCCACTCCTCTCACATATTTTGCTTGCTTCTTTAGTTTGAGTAGCGCTTGTTTTCTGTATATTTAGGAATTTTTAGAAGAGAGAGATAGTTTTGTTACATAGTTATGGTTTCACCTTCCAGGACTACCAACTAAGAGACTCCTTTACCAAGCATGTCTTTTGTGTTCCCTCCATATGGGGATGTTGGTCCTCCTCTCATGGCTACGTTAAGCCTTCCTGGATTGAATATTGGATTACATGTTTGGTTATTCTCTAGTCCAGTTATCCCGTGTACACTAGTTGCTTCTGATCCTAATCCTTCATCGCAAGAGCATCAAGCTCATGTTGATCCCTCTCCTTCTTCACCAGATGTTTCTTCTCCCGTTTCTACCTTTTCACCTGTTGAATGTTGTAGGACTAGCAGTCAGGTGGATAAGAAGAAGAAGAAAAGGAAGATTAAGAAGAAGAAAAACAAAAAAAAACAAGTCTCAACCAATTATTCCTCCCAATGCGGAGAGTGTTGATCTACACACCCAAAGACCGCGTAAACCCAAATTTCCTTGCAGGCTTTGCAACGGTGATCATCTTTTGAAATATTGTCATGGTCTGGACCTGGTTTTAGAAGAGTGGTCTAAGTTTTCCAAGTAGCCAATTTCATCAACCTATGACCATCATACTGATGATCTCCCCTCAACCACTGACTCTGTGGTTAAGAGCCGAAAGGGTAAAGTCATATATACTTGCTTGCTATGTAAAGACATGCACTTTACTTACCTTTGTCCTCTCGTGGATGAAGCTTCTAAGTTGTTGGAAGATATTACTATTTCTTAGAAATGAATTCAAACTAGTTATCATAAGTTATCTCTTGATCCCCCACTGGTTGACCAAGTGGTCAATTCGGTTTCATCCGTAGTTGATCCCACTCTTCCTTTGAAGAGTGAAGTTAAAGTGGTTGATTCTATTTCATCCACGGTCAATCCCACTTTTCCTTCCAAGAGTGAATTACAAGTGGTCAATTCAGATTCATCTATGGTTGATCCCACTCTTCTTTTGAAGAGTGAAGTCCAAGTGGTCAAGTCGAAGTCATCTCTACCCGATCCCACTCTTTAATCCTAGAGTGCTAAGACTGAAGTAGTCGCTTTGACCAAATCTTTGTCATGTTATTCTCTTCCATTAGAGAGTGAACTAAAACCTGCTAAAGTTTTTATGCTTCATTCTGATTGTTCTTGACAAGAGGAAATTTTGTCTGTTTCGACAGAACCCTCTTCGAGTAATGAGGTTATTTCCTTTGACTGGAGTAACCTAACAGAGTCTTGTCTTCATTTGAGTGTTCCTTTCTAAATAGTTGTGAATGTTACTACTAGGCGTATGCTTCACACTATTATTGACAAAGGGGATTATGTTAGAATTCTATCCTCAAATGCTTGGAAAGATTTAGGTTCTCCTAAGCTTGTGCCAGCCATCAATCAAATAATGGATTTTAATCGAAGACCTACTACACCTTTAGGGATCCTTCCTCATTTTCCTATTGCTTTAGGAGGGAAATTGTCTATATTGATGTTATGGTGGTCCAAGGTCCTTTATATTTCAATATCCTCCTTGGATGTGATTATTTTTATACCATGAAGGCTATAGTGTCCACACTCTTTAGAGTTATGCATTTCCCCCATGATGGGAAGATTGTGACCATTGATCAACTTTCCTTTGTCACACTTGACCGTCGCATCACTCCTAGTAATGAGACTGTCCTAAATGTGCTTCATGTTCTTGTGATTCCTGTGGAAATTGAACCAGGTGATAGATTAATTTTACTCACAATAATTAACAATTGATCATGCAAAATCACTCACAAAGAGACTAAAAATTGGAGCTGAACACTAAACTATATTAAATCAGTGTACAATAGCCAACCTTGTAATAACATAGGTTGCTGAATAAATAACATACATCATGGATTCGAATGCATGAGGAGAAATTCAAATCTAGCATAAAGTAGGCTTACTAAAAATAAGCAAATCCCCCATAGGTGTAAAAAGCTGATCCCAAATCTGTCATGGAGCTCATGAATTGGAAAAAAGGATTAGGCAAGCTAAAGAGTGGTGGAATGGCAGCTCATACATGCTTTTGCATGGAGAAAAGAGAGGAGGATGTGTAGGACAAAAAACTAGTCAACCTCACCTAGTCTAGCTTTTCCTTTTGCCTTAAAACACTGAAAAAGCAGGAAATAAAGAAGAAAAAGTAGAAGGGCGCTTAGGAGGCTAGGAATAAAGTAGATTTGATTCCTTGGGGTTTCCCATGTGCTACATGAGTCAAATGAGGCAAGTTTGACCACTATGGATAGGTAAAAGACAACTTGCACAAGGTGGGACATATGAACTAGGATAATAAGACATAAATATTTAAATTAATGTCTAAATGGGTAAACTATGGGTTGATTATTCTAACACCCCCCCTTAAGCCTGAATTATGAGTAATATATCAGAAAATTATAGGGCCTATCAACAAGGCTTAGTCACCCTTTACATACTGCATGTCCAAATAAACAAGGAAAGAGGCAAAACCAACTTGGGAAAATCCTCCCTTAAACATGGACTGTAAACAAAATTGTAGAATCTTGTCTTCACTCATGCTTTCACAGCATGATCAACAATCCCCAATAGTGATTTGAGATTGCTAAAGGTCTTCTCACAAAATTCTTTGGTGAAGATATCAGCTACTTGTTCTGAAGATGAGTAGAAGAGTAGGTGAATGGTGCCATCATGCACAAGTTCTCTGATGTAGTGCATATGGATCTCAATGTGTCTGGTTCTCTGCTTCTAAACTGGTTCTTTGTAGATTTGAATGGTACTCTGGTTATCATAGTAGATGGTATTTGAGTACTCTGGTTCGAAGCCACACTCTCCAAGTAAACCCTGCAACCATAAACATTGAGTTGTTGCATTAACAACTCCTCTGTACTCTGCTTCTGTAGATGAGAGTGCAATGGCACTCTATTTCTTGCTTGACCAGCTGATTGGCCCTTTTGCAAGCATGGACACATATCCTGAAGTGGACTTTCTATCTATGCTATCTCCTTCCCAATCACTGTCAGTAAATCCAATCAAATCGATATCAGATTTTGCTTTATAGAAGATCCCATGTGTCCTTGTTCCTTGAACAAAGTTTAGGATCCTTTTGGTTGCTTTCCAATGGATCTCTTGAGCCTGATCCATGAATCTAGAAGCCACACTTACTACATAACAAATATCAGGTCTAGTATGTGTCAGATACAACAAACATCCAATCAATTACCTATACAGTGTATTGTTTACCATCGGTGAAGAATCAGCTTCTTCCAGCTTCACTCCTGAAAGGAAAGGAGTTTTACTTGCTTTGCACTCCTTCATTTTTAATTTGTTCAGAAAGTCCAAGGCATATTTGGACTGGTGTACCTTGATTCCAGCTTTGTTTTGAGCAATCTCAAGCCCCAAAAATTGACTTAAGAGCCCCAAATCTGTCATGGAGAAGGCTTGGTTCATAGCTCCTTTTAAGGAAGCAATCTCATCCTGTGAGCTTCCTGTAATGAGGAGGTCATCAAAATATAACACAATGATCATTAATGAACCATTAACTAACTTCAAATAGACATTTGGATCTGATTTTCACTGAACAAAATTTAGTGATAGCAATAAGCTATCGATCTTGGCATACTAAGCCCTGGGGGCTTGCTTTAGCCCATACAATGACTTTCTCAACCTGCACACAAGAGAAGGATTAGTAGAAAAACCTTGAGGCTGCTGCATATATATCTCTTCAGTGAGATATCCATTTAGGAAGGAACATTTTGCATCCATGTGATGTACCTCCCATTGCTTTGAGGCTGCAATGGCTAAGGCTAGCCTGATGGAATCCATCTTTGCCACTGGGGAAAAAGTCTCATTGTAATCTATGCCATGAACCTGTGAATAAAACTTGGCTACTAATCTGGCCTTGTACTTCAGTGGTGAACCATCAGCAGCAAATTTGGTCTTATAGACCCACTTACACTGTACTAGTTTTCTCCCTGGGGGAAGATCCACTAGCTCCCATGTGTTTCTCTTCTAGAGTGAGATGAACTCCTCCTTCATGGATGTTTGCCATATTGGATCTCTTGTTTCTTATTCATATGTTTGAGGATCAGAATCCACCATCAAATAGCATTTTTCAGCAAACATATTATCCTTCATGCACAGACCATTCTCAAATTGAGATCTAGTCCTCCTTGGGTCATTGGGATCCCCAGCTAGTTCACCTGCTGCATGTAGTGTCTTGGCTGCCCATTTTGGCCTTGTGGGGATGTTAGGGTATGTAATAAAATCATCTCCATTAGACAAATCAGAATCAGCATGTTCAACAAACTCTTTACTTACTTCTTGAGGTTCAGGTGGTGAAGAGGCTTCACCAACTTCCACTTCTACAAGGGGTTCTTCTTCAAACTGAACACAACTTTCGATGAAGGATTTATTTGTGCTCAAATTGATCAATTTGTACCCTTTTGAATCTTCAGAGTATCCAACAAAAAGAAAATCTTGGCTTTGGGGCTGCAAATCCTTCCTCTTCTCTGTCAGGATTCTAGCCCAAGCCTTTGAGCCAAAAATCCTGAAATGGGTCACATCTGGCTTGTGCCCACTCCATGCTTCGAAGGGAGTCATACCATCAAGATGTTTGTGAGGAATCCTATTCTGAATATAGGCTACATAGTTGATAGCTTTGGCCCAGTACTTTGGTGGCAAAGTTTTGGCCTCCATCATGCATGTTGCCATCTCCTTCAGTGATATGTTCTTCCTCTCACCAACACCATTTTGTTGTGGTGTGTAAGGGATAGAATGCTGCATCTGAATACCTACATCTGCACAATAGTTAATAAACTCAGACTTGACATACTCACCACCATTGTCAGATCTGAGGGCCTTGAGTTTCCTTCCAGACTGGTTTTCAACCAAATCCTTAAAGACTTTGAATTGGCCAAAAACTTCAGACTTGTGTTTCAGGAAGTGAACCCAACAATACCTGGAAAAGTCATCAATGAAGGTCGATTCATATTTGTCCTGACTCATGGACATATGAGGGAATGGGCCAGCAACATCACTGTGGATCAGCTCAAGGGGTGCAGAGGTTCTCTCATGACTAGCTCTCTCAAACTTATGCTCTGGGTGTTTTGCTAGGATACATCCTTGGTAGACTCCTTTGGAAAATTTTATCTTGGGAAACCCTATGAGCATCTCTTTTTCACTAAGATCAGAAAGATATTTGTAGTTAAGGTGGCCAAATATTTCATGCCACAGCTTGCTGGCTTCATTAGCATGAATGAGAAGAGCAGAGGGGTTTGAGTAAGGTAGGAAGTGTGAGAACATGTATACCTTTTGAGCATGATTCGCAACTCCTTTTGCAATGACTCTACCAGTTGAAATCTTTGTGATCTCAACTTCATCAGGGGAGAATATGACCTTCTTAGGAGACCCAGTGTGGGTCATCTGGTACACTGACAAGAGGTTGGAGGCGAGACCAGGCACATACAGCACATTGCTGAACTGACCATGATCAAGATCTATCCTTCCTTTACCTTTACTTTCAGTGAGAGAGTCATCTCCCAGTACAATAGATGGTCCTTTCAACTTGTCCAGTGAGGAGAAGGCCTCCTCAGTCGAAACCATGTGTCTTGAAGCTCCAGAATCAATGATAAAACTGGGTGAGCTTGATGTGCCAACAACTAGAGCATGAACTCTTTCTCTGTCATCTGAACTTGATCCTCCTTCTCTCTTCTTTGAGCTTTCTGGAAGGGAGATTCCATTATTCTCCAGGAGATTGGTCAGCATGTCTATCTTCTTTTTCATACAAGAGCTTTCAGAGTGATTTCCCTTATTGTAGTATGCACACTTGTTAATTTCACCTTTGTTCTTCCTCTTCTGGCAATTCTTCTTGGGACCTTGTTGATCCTCCGGAGACTATTTCTTGTCTCTCTTTTGCTCAGGTGGCTTTTTAGATTTCTTTTTTCTTTTTGAATCCACCCTCGAATCTCCAGCAATCAAATCTTGATCTTTGGATGGTTTGATGGTGCCCATCATCACCAGCTTGTCCTGTTATTGTGTGAGATATTCCATGAAATCTGCAAGGCTAGGCATCTTTCAGGTTCGAGCTGTCAGTTTTGTGGCATAGAAGGTCGAAACAAACACTGAATAATCAGGGCCCAGCTTCGAGAGGATGGCCAGTACAAGCTGATCATATTTCTTTTCAATACCACACTGTTTCTGCTGCAAAATTAGTGCTTTGAACTTGGAGAAATATAGCTGCAGGGATTCAAAGCTCATTGGACTCAGAGAAATCAGCTCATTTTTTATTTGATTTCCCCTCATCTCATCTGTCTTTCCAAAAAGATTACCAAGATTCTCCCATACTTCATTCGGTGATGTCAATCCATCAAGATGGAAAAGGAGGTCTCTGGAAATACTCAGACACAGGAGGCCATAAGCCTCATCCCTCTTGTTGTGCCATTTTATCTTCTCTGCAGCTGCATTGGGCTCTACTTCTGTTGCCATAGTCACCCTGTAGAGGCCTTTCACTCTCAACAGTATCTCCATCTCTGCTTTCCATTCAAATAAATTGAAGGGAGTCAAGATAGTTTTCTGTGATTGATCCATAGCTTAGAAAATTTGTCCCGACTGTCAGTAGAAGGCTCCCAGTCACTGATGTCAAACCTGTAAAAAAAAATTTGAAGGAGAGAAAAAATATACAATGGCTCTGATACCATGTGGAAATTGAACCAGGTGATAGATTAATTTTACTCACAACAATTAACAATTGATCATGCAAAATCACTCACAAAGAGACTGAAAATTGGAGCTGAACACTAAACTGTATTAAATCAGTGTACAATAGCCAACCCTGTAATAACATAGGTTACTGAATAAATAACATACATCAGGGATTTGAATGCATGAGGAGCAATTCGAATCTAGCATAAAGCAGGCTTACTAAAAATAACCAAATCCCCCATAGGTGTAAAAAGTTGATCCCAAATCTGTCATGGAGCTCACGAATTGGAAAAAAGGCTTAGGCAAGCTAAAGAGTGGTGGAATGGAAGCTTATACATGCTTTTGTATGGAGAAAAGAGAGGAGGATGTCTAGGACAAAAAACTAGTCAACCTCACCTAGTCTAGCTTTTCCTTTTTCCTTAAAACACTGAAAAATAAGGCAATAAAGCAGAAAAAGCAGAAGGGCGCTTAGGAGGCCAGGAATAAAGTAGATTTGATTCCTTGGGATTTCCCATGCGCTACATGAGTCAAATGAGGAAATTTTGGCCACTATGGATAGGTAAAAGACAACTTGCACAAGGTGGGACATATGAACTAGGCTAATAAGACATAAATTTTTAAATTAATGTCTAAATGGGTAAACTATGGGTTGATTATTCTAACAATTCCTTCCCCTTATTCTAGTTAGATTTTTCCCATCATAGGTAAAATAGAGGGCATGGCTCTAGCCTCTTGACATCATACTAAGTTAAGTCACTACGTTTTATGTAAGGGGTAAACCTACCAACCTCTGGATATCATGTTGGGTAAGAGAAGGCTGACAAGCATAGTTCCTTTTCTTTGTGTCAAGATCATTAAAAAATGAATCAGATGTCAGTGAGCATAGTTATTTTACTATGTCAAGCTCATTAAAAAATGAAATGGATGTCCTTAAGCATAGTTTACCTTTTGGTTTTAAGTTTGCATAAAAATGAAACCATGTTTCAAGCATAGTTATTTTCTGTTTCAAGCTTATGTAAAAATGAAACAGGTCATTTTGAGCATAGTTCTTTCTCTATTACAAGCTCGTTAAAAAATGAAGCAGATATTGTGAGCATTCTTTCGATTGATCTTCAACCTCATTAAAAATAGTAAGATGGTGTTGAGATTACTTTTCATTTTTCAAGCTCTGGTTAAGACATGAAAAGTGGGTTGAGCTTAGTTTATTACTTTTTCGTGCTTTGGATTCAAACATGAAAAAGGTTAATAGAGTCCTCTTTAAGATATTTTTAGACTCTTAAAATGTGAAAATATTGCTGAGTGAAATTGTCTTCTTCACGCTCATAAAAGGACTTAAAGAGTCATCTTCCTGGTGATAGTTTACCCCTTTTTCGAACCAGCGGGCACTACTTACGAAAAAGGTACACTCCCACCAATCATGACTTGTAGAGTTCTCTTGGGTAGTATTTTATAAGTTTTTGGTCCCTAGAGACTAAATTATATGAAAAAGGATTTTTTGGAGTCTTCTCAGTCATTTCAGACTCTCTAAAAATGAAACGACAAATGATTTTTCTTTCGTCAAACTCATAAAATAAAACGATGAAAGACCCTTTTTTTGGGACGAACCCATCATTTCTCAGGTTTGTAAAACATATGAGTTTGGATTTGTCTGAGGGATGAGCTAAAACAAGTGTTTGTTACCCTCTTTGAACTTGTAAAAATGAAAAGAGGCATTCATCAATCATGATGGGGAAAGTAAGGGAGGGGAAATACATTTCATTTGCAATAAATGGTAGTTATTAGTCACCTTTGAACATGCCACTTGTCTGCATTTCATTTAGTCAATTGGGTATTCAACTTGTCTTTGAGTCAATCAAATTTCATGAGTCATGCCACTACTTTGAGTCATGTCCATTGTTGCATTGTGTTCTGCCTCGTCAAGTTAATGCTACCAAGTCTTCAGTCGTGCCACCCAATGTTCAAAGGGGAGGCATGTTGATATTTTACACCTGCAGTCAAAACAAAGTTTTTGTGTTAGTTACTTTTGAGTCAGTCTGTTGGGCTTAGGGCAGACCCGGGTTCTATACTTTTGTCTTCGCACCAACAAAATACCCACAGTGTTGGCCCTTTCGGCAACAACCTGCGAACAAGTTGTAGTCTCACCCGAAACAGCTATGGGGTGCTGCAGAATCAAGTTTCTGCAAGCAGAAGAGGGATATTACTGTACCTTTAGCTTCTAACAAATGATAATCATTAAATGCAGAGATTTGATATTTACTTAATTATCTTCGCGGTTAGATAAACAAACAGTGCCTTGCTTAACCCTTTACTAGGAATTCACAATGAAGTTAGTAATTAGGAGTGATCTTACTTATCAGATATATATTTATCAATGCATAACAGAACATAACAACAACACAACAAAACCACAACACATGATATAACATGGTTCACCCCCAGTTTAGGGGCTACATCCACAGAACTGTGTTTTATTCAACTCTTTACAAAAACCACAGTTCTGATTTGCGCACTCAGCTGCAGATCCCTTCAATTCCTCAAAGTCGTGCACACAGCTGCAGGCCTCTATGCACACAGCTGTAGAGGTCATCTACACACACAATTGGGACTTAACCTTTCTTACAAACAAGCCTTAGCTTTGCATCAATTCATATTACATCAAAAGCCTAAAATGACTTCTTTACAAGAGTGCTTATTTATAGTGCACTTATTACAAAACCATGGGATTAAACCATGGGAACCCCGAACCCTAAACCCTGGACTTAAACCATGGGTTTATTACAAAAAGAAGGTTTTTACTCAACCCCAACACCCCTGAGACTGTTTTGAGTCGCAACTCCGCTTACAAACTTCCACAAAAACTGTGGAGTTACCAAAATTTGGGACCGTTAAGGTGCGCACCCCAACAGGCCCCTAAGACTCACCAGTGTCCCATCCCAGGACACTCAGCTGCTCATCTGGTGGGAGAAATTTGCTGGAAAAAATAGTGAACTGCTTGCTGAGGCCATGCATGATATTGTCAGCTGCTTGTTCCTTCTCCACCAGCTCCTATAATGCTGTCGCTGACGCTTCGCTAGCCTTTTCCTGTGCAAATGCGTCGTATTCCTTCAGAACTTTGAGCTGGTTTTCGATAGTAGTACTCAATTCCAAGGCCTCATTGACAAGGGGATGCATAGAATCTTCCAGCAGTGTTGCTTTTGTTCTGTACGACTCAATATCCTGTTGGAGTTCCTTGCTCTGTTTTACCTTGAGCATTTTCTGCATAGGAGGGAGGGTCTTAATTTCCACTTTTACTGCGTCCAACTCTGCTTGTCGCTGCTTGATGGTTTCCTGCAGCTTTTGTACATTGGGGTTTTCTTGCATTGTTGTCCAAGTACCGATGCTTTCCTCTAGCAGTTTTGCTGCGCTGCCCATGATATCTGAGATTTTTGCTGCTGAGGCTTGAATGTCTGCGCGGTGCTGCTCTCTGACCTCTAGTGGGATTTTCGGGATGATGCGAAGTTGAAGCTCCGCAATTTGAGCCTCATGATCTGCTTTAAGCTTCTCTATTTCACTGCGATACTACTGTGCATAGTCTTTTAGTTTGGCGATTATTTTCTCCGGTTCTTCCTCATTCTGGATGTCAAAGTCAGGAAGACTTCGACATGCCTCCTCCAATACTCACGCCAATGTGACCTGCTTACGTTCTGCGTCACTCTTTCTCTGCTCCACTTCCTCCAACTGTGCTGCGAGGCTATCATTCTGCTTCCTAGTATTTTCTAACTGTATTTGTGAGTAGTGGTCTCNATTCTGCGTCACTCTTTCTCTGCTCCACTTCCTCCAACTGTGCTGCGAGGCTATCATTCTGCTTCCTAGTATTTTCTAACTGTATTTGTGAGTAGTGGTCTCGTGCTTGGATTTCCTTCGTGACAGCTGACTGACAGTGATGTAATTCCATCATGGAAATCTTAGTGTAATCTATTCCAACTATCATGCTCATCTCCGTGCGAGATGCTGCATCGGTTATGATGAGGGTGGCACTTGACACTTGTCCCCAGTGTTCTCTAATCGGCCATTATCTTGTGTCTGGATGTGCAGGTATTGGGGCACTACTTGCCGCAGCGCTAGTCGCTGATTTTTCTACTAACGCCTTCAGCTCCAAGATTCGCTTTGCTACACCGGTGATGGCATCAAGATGCGTGACTACAAACTCTGACCATTTCTTGGTGATAACTTCTATGGATTTCAACAAAGCTTGATTAAGCTCCTCACTTGTCAAGGTGGGGTCTTCATCGATATTCTTGTCCTTTGACACTTTCGTTTTCTTTCGGGACTGAGGTTTGGTCACTTCTTTGCCCTCTGGTGACTTGCGCTTATCTGGCCGATTAGGGTCTGAATTATTTTTGACCGACTCCTCTTCTTCTCCTTCATCTCTGCCATCTCCACCCTGGTCGCTTTCACTCTGCTGCGACTCACTTTGCTCTTCACTGTCCTCTGGGGGATCTTGCTACTGCGTCTGACTAGGGCTAGTGCCCACATTGGTGACCGGAGGGATTGGAATGCTGGGCTTTGTTCCTATGTCCTTCAACCAGTCAGCCGACCACTACTGAACTACANGCTACTACGTCTGACTAGGGCTAGTGCCCACATTGGTGACCGGAGGGATTGGAATGCTGGGCTTTGTTCCTATGTCCTTCAACCAGTCAGCCGACCACTACTGAACTACAATGAGGATGTCTTCTTTGGTCACCACATATGGCAACTTCCAGCATGCCTTCTTCTTATCTGCGCAGGCCTGAATGAATACATTGTGCATGTCGCCTCTGAAGGTGGCCACTCCATCATATTGAGAGAATAGCTCATTACTGAGCCACGGGATCTTTACAATCTCATATGAGATACTCATGGCATAAAAGGTGAACACAGTGTTCGTCATCTGCTGGGATGATTTGTCCTGCAACACCCAGAGCAATGCGTACCTCGCTGCACCTGGAATTCTTGGAGGTATGTCAATAAACTGTGCCTCGGTGGGCTCTTTCCACCTGATCATGGAAATAAGAACGATCAGCCATGAATAGTGAAAGCATCTACATTTTTCCTGCACGTCACGGGCATCTTCAAGAAATTCCTTAGCGATGTATGCTGCCCAGTTGTAAATGTAGCCTTCCACATAGTTCGCAGCAATACTTACAATCAGGGCAGGTACTTCATATGGTCTGCACTTTCTCATCAGTTTGTAGGCTAAGAGCTCTGCAGCGAATCGAATGTTGTGATGTTGAATGGCCGAGGTTTGATACCCTCGCTTCCCTTTAGTTATCTCGAAGCATTCCTTCATGCTATGTGCTAGCTTCACATCTTCATGTTTTCCTAAAAATTCAATGCTAGGGTCATGCCCCTCCTTTAGCAGGCTCGTAATCCGGTGAATGAGTTCTCCATTGATAGTGATTTTCTGGTTTCTGATCCATAGGTATCCATCATGCACCAATTCCAATAATTGTTTGACCAACACGGTTACCTGTGTGCTGCGACTGAAGTGGGGTACATCGAGCATCTTCAACAAACTAGCTTTGTCCAAGCCAGCAGCTCACTGTTGCACTTCTAATAATGTCGCTCCAGTCTCCTGATAGCAGATAGAGTGTAAGTATGTCCCAGGTGTGAACTATGGAAATTTCCCATGATCATTTGTATCATGTTCGATGTACTTGAGCCGGTCTATTTTCCCTGTCATTGTCCCGACCAGCTGCACACCCGGTGGCAGCTAAGGGGTGCGTAATGTGAAATTCTTCATCTGCCGAGGGAGCTGAACTCCTGGTTGAAATGGTGGAAGATACGGTGGATGATGTGGTGCAATGTTATCATCCTCTTCAAGCGGGACCTCTGCTGAGCCGAATGGATTCATCTCGGGATCCTTTGGTGTTTTCCCTGCTTGCCTGTGTCTGTCTTCATTCCTCTTGGAATGAACTTCAGGCTTAAATTTTTTCTGGGTAGAGCGTGTCTGCATTGGATGGGTTGGTGTTGGGGGAGTCTCTCCATGGGGTGCAGGCGCAGGTGGATGGCTAAAAAGGTTCGGTAGAGCCCCCTGTTCAAATTCTCTCACTAATTCCTGAAGCTCGCGATCAGCTGTCATGGGCTCAATTGTAAAACTCAAGAGACTGCGTAATGTGAACTTTACGGGTGTGGGTGTCTTCTTATAGAATCCATCAACAAAATTTGTCATAACTGTGTATTAAAGATACCAAATATGACAGAGATCATGTCCAAATGGTGGTATATTTTCCAAGATCTCATTAATATAGGCAGTTAATACAGGTAGCGTACCAACGCCGCCAATTTTGATTTCTTCCAACGGTCGTATTGTAAGCCTCGACAAATATTTCCTTCTTCGGCACAAGCAGAAACTTTGGCTGCGCCAGAATAAGGGCATTCGACATTTCCTGATACCATCTTCAACTTGGATTCAAAATTCAATCCACGACAGAATGTGTTCCACCACCTCAATGATTCCTTTCATTTTTGAGAACCCTGTCAGAGATAGGTCCTGATATTCATGGAGAAGTTGGGTCACCTTGCTTACCATTTCATCATCCCAATAATCTCCAATGGTAGCATACTTAGAGTTTTCTTCCGACCCAATGTTTACGGTCTGCGTCTTCAGGGGCTGAGTCACTTCAGGTGCTTCGACTACTGGTCCATGTACTTCGCAGTTTCCTTCTGACTCAGGAATGTTAATGTTGCGCGGATCGTCATCCTCGTCAATTGTGAGGTTATAACATTCTACTGCATTGGCTTCTTGTTCCTTCCAATCAGGTTGGTATTCTACTATTTCTTGATCATCAAATACTTTAGTATGGATCAACCTAATAGCTGCGTCCAAAGCAGGAGAAACCTCATTAATAGAAAATGTCACCACAAAACTATCAACAAGACTATCCCAACTTACAGTACCGTGGCAAAGCTCAACATCCACATACCAATTCTTTGCTATATGTTCCAGGGTGTGCACAAACCTATGTACCCATTCTTCATGAGTTACATGCTTCCATGCTTCGTAGCATTACTCCAAGTGTCCCTGAGGACTGGTCGTACCATTAAACCTGCTTCGCACCTCCTGAGGTTGGTCACTGAATCTTAGGAAAAGGGACTTTTGGCACGCTTCCCAACTATGAATGTAATTTTTGTGACCATTTCACCATCTGTTGTAATCTCACAGATCACATAAGGTTACCAATAATACATACTAAACATACATAACTATAAATCAGATACAAGAGACAAGAACAGATAGGAAAATAGATTATATTAATGTAATGAGTTCATACAAGGTGGAGAACTGAACTGAGTTCTTGCTTGGCTCAACAGCCTAATATATACAATTTACAAATAGTTACAAAATAACTACCTGTCGGTTCGGTGAACCGACACAACTGTTATTTAAGTCAACTAATCTTTTAGTTTAGTCGACCGACCAACTTAGTCGGTTGATCGACTAAGTCGGCTCATCAACTTAGTCGGTTGATCAACTAAGTCAGCCTTCGTTCAAGTCGACTTCTGTCGACTTGCTCCTTCTACATCTCCCCCACGAACAAAACGTTTCTTCGTCCCGAAGAAACAAGGAGGGACAAAATTGATGTTTGTGACAGACCCGTCAAAACTGCTTACTGTTGTGGACTGTGCAGACGGATGGTCGGTCTCTTTTGCATGCAGATTTCTACAATAGCTGGTGCTGTGATGGCAAGGTGATGCTAAAAGTTGGTCCAACTCTGCAATGCCTTCTGGATATCGATTGTTAAGGTAGTGAGACTTGAAAGGGTCGACATATTTTTAGACATGAGCATTTCTACGATATTCTCCATGTTGGGACCCAAAAACTGGTTTTTCTCTTCTACAACATTGAG